>PYAF01004757.1:117102-159815 GCA_007407185.1 Glycine tomentella | reverse complement strand
TCTTAAACTAATAAGAGTTGCACATTTACTAAGATTAATTTATTATTCAATGAATTGAAGATATCCATAATCAATAACTTACAAAAAAAATTAATTAAATGTATTTTAGTTCAAATTTATCTCAACTAATTATATTTTAACATGAGTATCAAAACTTTAAAATGTTAAAATTTTGTAATGGAGCAACTTAATTAAAATTATGTATTTCATCAAATAAGATGAAAATCATTAAAGTTTACAACTTAATTAATACTACTAACATTAAATTCAAATCCTAAATACATAATTACATTAAATATTCGAAAAAAAGGAAAATTAAAATCGCTTTACTATTACAATAATAATCTATCGAATCCGGCAAGATTATTATCTCTTTAAACATAATTGGTAAGCTGAAAGGATTTAAGTGTAAATTGACTGATACGGTGTTGTGTTCTTCTGTAGTACTCCGTAGTGTTAGTGTAGATAGACTTAAAACCCCAGCAGAGTCCTCACATTTCACTCTCACTCTCTCACTCTCTCAGGTACTCACTCTCTCTCTCTCTCTTTGAAATTCTATTCAGATAAGAAAATGTGGATTTACGCTCTCGATCTTTCTTAATATGCGTCTACTTGTTATGCATTCTAGTTTCGTTCTCAACGCTTTTTTTTTTTTTTTTTTTCCTGTAATATGTTTACTATTTTTCTTGTATGTTCGTACTCGCTGCTTGCTTAACCTGATTTGGTTCTAACCAGATGAAGAAAATTAAATAATATAAATTAAGATTTCGGTTTTCGTTTTTCACTCTGTCATTTTCTGGAAAACCAAACCGACGAGCCGTACCTTTGTTTCTCTAATCAACGTGAGTTCCATTTTCATGCTCCACTCGCGTTTCCGTAGCGTAGGATCTCAGATCTTTGCTAACCACTGCTGGATTTCGGTGAGTTTTTCGATTATTTGTCGTTTCATGCACATGCAGCGAACTCTGTTTTGATTAGGGTTCTGTGGAAGCAGTTTTTGCATCATCAATCTGTTGCTGCTAAGGTTTTAAATTGCTGGCTCAGTTTTTGTAGCTTTTCTTTGCTAACTATTGTTGTTGATGCGGTCACAATTATGGTAGCAGACACTTAAAAAACCTTGAGGTTGCGGCAAAAATTACGGTTGCTGACCGTGTCTTAAAACCTTGGTTGGGGTGTTTGCATTATCATAATTATTTATTGATAACTTTATAGACCAAGGATCCTAGTTTTTAGGGCGGATGACTTTGTCTTAATTTTGTGTTTGTTTCTCTGTTTTATGACCTGATACTATTTTGTGCCACTGAATCAATTGATATTGTCTTTCTCTTTGGTCTACCAGAATTTTAGTTTTTTTTTTTTTTTTTGTGTTTGTGGATAACTGTTGATTTTAAATCTTTCATGCTGTTGCAGGAGTATATAATCTGAGCGATGTCAGATCTTGAGGCTCCCTTGCGCCCTAAGAGGAAGAAGGTTTGGGTGGACTATTTTGTTCAGTTTCGATGGATCCTTGTTATTTTTGTGGTCCTTCCCATCTCCTTCACCATTTATTTCCTTACATACCTTGGGGATGTAAGATCTGAGTGGAAGTCCTATAAGACGCGTCAGAAGGAACATGATGAGAATGTGAAGAAGGTTATCAAACGTCTCAAACAGAGGAATCCATCAAAAGATGGTCTTGTCTGTACCGCTCGTAAGCCCTGGATTGCTGTTGGGATGCGAAATGTTGACTATAAGAGAGCCCGTCATTTCGAAGTTGATTTGTCTGCTTTCCGGAATGTACTTGAGATTGACAAAGAACGGATGATTGCAAGAGTTGAGCCCCTAGTCAACATGGGTCAGATCAGCAGGGTGACTGTACCCATGAATCTTTCCCTTGCTGTAGTTGCAGAGCTTGATGATCTAACTGTTGGTGGTCTCATTAATGGCTATGGTATAGAAGGAAGCTCTCACAAATATGGCTTGTTCGCTGATACTGTTGTGGCCTATGAAATTATTTTGGCTGATGGCACTCTTGTTAGAGCCACCAAGGACAATGAGTACTCTGATCTATACTATTCCATTCCGTGGTCTCAGGGAACACTTGGCCTTCTTGTTGCTGCTGAGATCAAGCTTATACCCATTAAGGAGTACATGAAGCTAGTCTACAAACCTGTTGTTGGCACCCTGCAAGATCTTGCACAGGCATATTGTGATTCTTTTGCTCCCAGAGATGGAGACCAGGATAATGAGGAGAAGGTTCCAGACTTTGTTGAAGGAATGATTTATACACCAACAGAAGGTGTGATGATGACAGGAAGATATGCTTCAAAGGAAGAGGCCAAGAAGAAGGGGAATAAGATCAACAGTGTGGGATGGTGGTTTAAACCCTGGTTCTATCAGCATGCACAGACAGCACTGAAGAAAGGAGAGTTTGTAGAATACATTCCTACCAGAGAATATTATCACAGGCACACAAGATGCTTGTACTGGGAGGGAAAGCTTATCCTCCCATTTGCTGATCAATTTTGGTTTAGGTATCTGTTTGGCTGGTTGATGCCACCCAAGGTTTCTCTCCTCAAGGCAACTCAAGGTGATGCTATAAGAAACTATTACCATGAAATGCATGTCATCCAGGACATGCTTGTTCCTTTGTACAAGGTGGGAGAGGCTTTAGAATGGGTTCACCGTGAGATGGAGGTACATTTTCTTCTTACCCAATCTTTATATTTATAATGTTCCACTTTTAAGGTAAAGTTGCTTAACATTCTAGTTTTAATAATATGAAGCCAAAGTTGGGGCTGAACTCTCATGGTTATTTTGCAAACAAACGTCATTTTCACTGTCTATTATGTTCTAAAGTAATTCCTATGCTTTTTGCCCCCAACTCTCTATTATGTGAAAAAAAAATCTAAAGTAATTCCCGTGCTTTTTTTTTTTTTTTTCCAACTCATGAAGGAGTTTTATCTTGTGAGAAAATTTAAGTAATGAGCATTCTACCAATGTAATGTTACTAATTTATACATTATTTCAATTAAAACTGGAATTCAATTTTCTTATATAATTCAGTTGGTGCAGTAGAATATGTTGTTTCTTAAATTGTTGATTGTCAATAATTAGGTATACCCCATTTGGCTCTGCCCACACAAATTGTTCAAGCTTCCTGTCAAAACTATGATTTACCCAGAGCCAGGGTTTGAACTACATCGCAGGCAAGGAGACACCCAAACTGCTCAAATGTACACAGATGTTGGAGTTTACTATGCACCAGGTCCTGTTTTTAGGGGTGAGGTATTTGATGGGGCAGAAGCAGTGCGTAAAATGGAGAACTGGTTGATTGAAAATCATGGTTTTCAGCCACAGTATGCTGTGTCTGAGCTGTCTGAGAAAAACTTCTGGAGGATGTTTGATGCTGGTTTGTATGAGCATACTAGGAGGAAGTATGGAGCTGTTGGGACCTTTATGAGTGTATACTACAAATCAAAGAAGGGCAGGAAAACTGAGAAGGAGGTACAAGAAGCAGAGCAAGCGCACCTTGAAACTGCATACGCAGAAGTTGATCAACCAGTAGACTGATTTTGGATTTTTATTCATCTGATGGTAGTAGAATTTTATTGCAACTCGTTTTCCACATATGCAGGAGTTGATCAACGGGTAGACTGATTTTGAATTTTGATTCATCTGATGGTAGAATTTTATTGCTTCTTGATTCCGTATTTTATCGTTTTGCCTTTGTAATTTTGGATCTCTGGCTTTGGATAGCCTCAGTTGCTGATACTGTTTTGGTGTTTCCAATGTCTTGAATGAATTTATGTGGACTTAACATGATGTTTTCAAGTATTCAAGACTGAAATAGCCGTGTACTCGAGTGTATCTTAATTCTTAGGTACAAATAAAATGCATCTGCAGACGTGCAACGACTTAGTCAAATCCTTTCACGGGATGTTGCACGTACATATATATATATATGATGCATTGTGTATCCCAGTGACCTGGTCCTACCACATTTGGATCCTTGAAAATTTACCTGGCATGGAATTTACTCTTATGGTTTAGATTATGTGATTCAGTCCGAAAATTACTTGAAATTCTATTCGTTAAAAAACATGGTTGAGCCAGTAAAAAAAAATGGTTGAGATGATTGTGAAACAAGTTCGATTAATTTCATTGACTTGGTTGAAAAGAACTTGTATTTTATTTTCGTTGGTTTTACTCATTATATTTTGGCATCTAATGTTGAGTGAATGGGTCAAATGGTCGTAGGCTAGGATTGCACCTGAGCAAACCTCTTGTGAATGGACCTGATGATGACAACAAGTGTGTTTGATTGATTTTAGGGTGCGAAAATATTGATTTTGTCTCTTGTCAAATGTGTTTTCTTAATATACACTTTTGGATATTATTAGATAAAATTTGTTTTCAAATGTCACCTTGATTAGAAGTGATAAAAGTAATGCGTGTTGCATAGAAAAAAGATTTACAACAAATTTGCTTTCAAGTTGAAAACATCTAAACATATTCAGCAAAACATTAAGTATTTAAGTGTATGTTTAGTTTCACATTTTCTAAAGTTATGTTGACATACCAGTTAATGTTCACATATTTAGTTTTATGTTTTCAGAAATCGATTCTAAAATTGATCGAGTTGTGTGGGCACGCGAAAAGGAATATGGATATGTTACCGCACACAAAGGGAGAAAACAAGTGGGAACGCGAAAAGGAATATATAAATGTGCATGATCAGAAGGAGCACATATATATGCAGTGCAATTGGGCGTGTGAGTTTCATACAGACAAAGACACATCACATCATCTTTATTTCCTGACCATTTTCAAATTTTTTCAAAATGTTTTCTTAAAAAAGTAATGAAGTTGTTTTCAAAATGTTAAATGCATGGTTTGACAAGAGATGCTGAAAGATGCGATTATTAATTTGTTAAATTTATTTGGATTTATTTTTTTTAAAAGTTTTAAGGTAGATTCCTCATTTTTCTCTTCTACCAAATAAGGAGAAATGTGTATCTTTTCCCTTTCGACTTTTATAATTATAAACCCATCATTTTTGTTACAGTATAAAGCGTGTAAGTTCATTATTTTTTTCCTTTTTCCCAGAAAAAAATAACATAATAATCTTCTATACGGTCAAGATATTATAAGGCTAGCGCAAGTCTTTGATTTTAATTACGATTCGGAACGATCAAGATCAATTCTACGTAAATCTTCTACACGTTTTCCATACTTATAATTTAATGGAAGAAAAAAAATAAAAGTCAGAGGAGAAAAAGATTGATCAGAATCAAAAGAAAGAAAAGACTTTCCGACTGAAACGAAACGCGTTGGGGTTAATTCTCCCGACCTCCGACCCATGTGCGTAAAGCCAGAAAAACTCACTAAAAATTTAGGATTAAAAAATAATTTCAGTTTTTATTTAGTATCAATTATAAAGATGTTATCTTGTCTAGGGGAAAAGAGGTATTTTTGTGCCTCTCTCTCTCTCTCTCTCTATATATATATATATATATATATATTTTGTTTTAAAAAGGATGAATAGAAAATGGGAGATATAGTTAGTTATTGGGATGATTTTTTGCAATGTTGTTAAAACATAATAACTGTGTACCTTATAATATTAGTCAAGGAACAAAGTAGTCTAAAATGCTTAGACGCGAAAACTAAGTGATAGTATTATCATATTTTTTGTTAATTAAATTTTATTAAAAAATTATAAAATGTCTTAGATTTCACATCTTATTTGACTAATTTCTCAAAATTTTATAGTTTTTAATAATTTTTAAGGAATGGTACACAATGAACATGCTGTTCTCTTATAATTTTTTGATTTATTATCTTTTTAGTTTTTAAATTTTTTAGAATTTTTATTTTTAGTCTTTGAACTTTTATTGCTTTTTTTTGAAGTTTTTAAACTTTTTAAGATTTCTATTTTTGGTCCCTAGATTTTTTAATGTTTTTTTTTCAGTCTTTTAACTTTTTGTTTTTGTAAAAAGACTAAAAGTAAGAATGAAAAAAAAAATAAGAGATTAAAAATAAAGACAAAAAATAAAATAACTAAAAAATTGAGACTAAAATTTAAGCACTAAAAATATAGTAGTTTTGAGACTAAATAAAGAAGTGTTAAGGATGTGCAAGCCATTATGAAAATTCTTATATGCAGAGATGTGGGAGAGGATGAAAGAAAGTGGAAATTGAGCAGGGATGATCTCTTCTTGGTCAAATCTGCCGATTTTTATATAATGGAGCATGCTACTAATATTTTCCAATTCCATATCCATCGGAATTGGAACACGATATGGAGGCTAAAAGTTTCAAGCAAGATTTGTGTATTTGTGTTGGAGAGCTATTAGGGGGTGCCTTACCACAAGACAAAGACTTCAAAGAAAAGGTGTGCAGCGTTTGATTTGGAAAATGAGTGACACGTTTTTGTTGGATGTGGCTCACTGAAGAATTATTCAAGAGAAGCGGGATGATATAAAGGTGTTGGTAGATAGAGCTGATGGATTTTCTAATTTTGTTTTTGATTCTCCATCAAATTTGTCTGTCTACTGGTAAAATGTGTGAAGTGACTGTGATGCTCTGGGTTTTATGGTGACACAGAAACAACATGGTGACCATGTATGGAGATTCTTATTCATATAGAAATGCAACAAGTATATTCCAATAAAATAAAAAAAAAAAGATACTATTTGTTTTTACACTACCCCATCCATAATTATTATTATTATTTCTTTTTTAAAAAAAGGCAATAGTGGACTGTGGACTCCCTCCCATTCCGTCCCACCTGAGTTATTATTGATAATCCACGTTGTCCCGATTTTGAGGCCATAAATCTAGCTTTGAATTCCCACAATCATAAAACAAACGACTCTGGAATTGTTTTGTTTTCTTCAATCAAATTCTCTCTTTCATTTCATCACATGGCACTTTCCACTTTCATTCCCCTCCACCATCCCAAGCTTTCAAGGTTACATTTATAGTAGTACTAGCTATACATACCTCAATTACTTCAATTTTCCATTCATTCATATTAATGTTTTTAATCGACCATGCCCCTTATCGATGATTCTCCAACACGCTTCTCCCACCTCTCACTTCCACTTCTCTCCACTCTCCTCTCTCTGCCCCTGTAACAGTAACACCGCATTCCCCTTCTCCAGAAGAAGGCAAAGGCGCTTATTCGCCAATTCCGGCTCCCGCAAATTCCGCAGAAAATGCACTGTCCGCTTCTGCGCCGTTCCCTCCTCCGACAACAACCACCCAAACTGGAACGCCGATTTCGCCAATTCTGCTCGCAGAACCGCCACAACCTTCGTTCTCAAACGAATTTCCAACAACAACAACAACAACAACAACAACAACAACAACGATAACGATAACAATAACGATGTTATCGATACCGAATTACAAGCACCACCGCCATCGGTTCAATTAGGTTCAAACTTTACCGGTTTCAGCGAGGATCCTATCGTGGATAAGCTGAGGACGCAGCTAGGGGTGATACACCCGATTCCCTCCCCTCCGATTAACCGCAACGTCATCGGCCTGTTCGTCTTCTTCTTCTTCGTCGGCGTCGTGTTCGACAAGCTGTGGACTTGGCGGCGGCGGCGGAGCAAGAACAACAGCGGCGGCGGCGAGGACGGGCTTGGCGTATGGCCGCAGGTGCCAACGAGCTTCTCGCTGTTTCTGGAGAAGGATTTGCAGAGGAAGGAGTCGGTGGAGTGGGTGAACATGGTGTTGGGGAAGCTGTGGAAGGTGTATAGAGGCGGAATTGAGAACTGGATCATAGGGCTGCTTCAGCCTGTCATTGATAATCTCAAGAAGCCTGATTACGTGCAGAGGGTTGAAATTAAGCAGTTCTCGTTAGGGGATGAACCCTTGTCTGTTAGGAACGTTGAGCGCAGGACTTCTCGCAGAGTCAACGATTTGCAGTAAGTTTTTTAATTATTTCGGTTCTTATTGCTTGCTTTATTGTGCTCCTGTTTAAATAATAAACGTCTCCATAACTTTAATTGGATTCTCATATGTGTATGTATGTGCTTGCTTGCTTTATTGATTGGATAAATTTCTCCATAAGCAGTTTTAGATAAGGTAAAATGAATTAGGCTTCTTTTCTGAATTAAAATCAACTTATATATTTACCAAAAAGTTGTTGGTACTAGTGATTTGGCACTTAGGTCCCTTAACCAAGGTTTGGGTTTCAATCCCCGGCTTGGGCATGGTGTCGCAAATGGAGGTACCACTTTACCCTAAAATGGACCTATCTGGTGGGAGAGGATTGATTGAGTGTCAAATAAAACCCCCCAGATACATCTGGTTAAAAAAAAAAAAAAAAATCAACTTATACACCTCAACTTTTGGGAAAAATTAGATGAAAGAGATTTTACAAGAGCTAAGCATATAAGTTGATAAGTAATTCAATCTTACTTTTTTTTCTCCCTCCTGTAAGTAGTTGTGCTGAAGTTTATTCAAACAAGACCTATGTTATGTTGTCTTCATAAGGTATGTTTGGGTTACTGTTCAAAGTCTGTTGTTGAAGTATCTCAATGTACTTTTGGAGAAGAAATTCTTTTGTAGCTTTCATTCTTAGCATACTTTTGGAAAAGTTCTAACGGTATCCCAAACATGCACATACTGTTTGTTGGGAAGGAAATACCTAAGTTTTCAATCTTAATATGGCACCTCAGTTGTTGGTCGGTCATTGCACAGCGATTGAGGAAGAAAGAGAACATGACAGATAGTCAGGATTTTCGCCTTCTATAGACGTAGGAGAGGATCCGGGTTCATTACTATCTCTTAAGCATAAGTTAGAATTTTGTTGGTCGGTGGCCTAAAGCAAGTGAAAAATAGTAACTGTTCACAATGTTGCGTGCTATACGTATATGTTGGTTATTATGCATAGGGTAAATCAATAGTAATATAATGTTGAACCTTGGTATTTGGGAAGTAATAGCTCAGTTAAATGTTTTGCTGGCTGTCAAATATTTAAATTGGCCTTTTTGCTTATTTTGCTTCAATTGATTTTCAATTTCTGTTTGGGTGATGTTTCTGGTCATATCTTGTGTAGTATGGAGCAGTTTGGACTTTGGAGCATTTTTATTGTTTATTCTACTTCTGGATTTTTCTTCCTGAGATCCAAAGCTGTAAACTTTTAGTTTTGTTATCACATTATCTATATAATCAATTAATTTGCCTCTGTTTATGTAGGTACCAGATAGGCCTTAGGTATACAGGTGGTGCTCGCATGCTGTTAATGCTTTCTCTGAAATTTGGCATCATTCCAATTGTTGTACCCGTTGGTGTTCGAGATTTTGACATTGATGGTGAACTTTGGGTAAAATTAAGATTAATACCAACAGAACCTTGGGTGGGAGCTGTTTCATGGGCTTTTGTTTCACTCCCAAAGATCAAGTTTGAATTGTCTCCATTCCGTCTGTTCAATTTAATGGGTATGCCATACTGTTATAGATATAAGAAATTATACTCTTTTTATTTAATTGGATCTGAATGATTTGGTAAGCAATTCAAGTAAAAATACCGATTTCTCCTGAAATCTTAAACTAATAGATGAATGATTTAATATCTAATATTGTGTCTTTTCTACCTGTCCTTTTAATTTTAATAATAGATAAATTTCTATTCATTATTTTTGGTAGGTCAAAGGTAACATAGTGTCTCTTTGCATGTCAAATATATACATATATTTTTAAAATATCTGACATATTGTTGCTGACATCTATGTTATTTTTTCTCTTGTGCATCGTTGGGCATGGTCAGCTATTCCAGTTCTCTCGATGTAAGTTCCATTTATCTTCTTAATGTTATTAGTTCATTGCATTTGATGAAGCTGTATGTGTGTGCACTTGCTTGAATGCATTTTCAAAGTGATAGTATTTGTAGAGTATTAGACATGTATCTGATGATGTTACTAATTGGGAAAAGGTATAGCACTTTGGAAGCTTTAATTACTCCAGCTTAAATATTTATTTTAGTTAATAGTAAATAATTACATCTTTTTATGTTGTGTTTTCTTTTGTTTCTCTTTAATAATAAATATTTTCTTAAATATTTATGTCAATGACTATAATTCTTTAAAACATTCTATGTCTTCTGAAGTTAATCTATTCCAAGCTCCTTCATCTTCATGGATTTGTTTTCCTGAGATTATGAAAATTGTGTTTTTTGGTGTTTTCCTGTCACTAATTGTAAGGTAATTACTCTGGCTTTTCTCTTGTAGGTTTTTGACTAAACTTCTCACTGAAGATTTACCTAAACTATTTGTACGCCCAAAGAAAATAGTTTTAGATTTCCAGAAGGGAAAAGCTGTTGGTCCAGTTGCTGTTGGTGTTAAATCTGGAGAAATACAAGAAGGAAACAAGGATTCTGTGGGTGAACTATCTGTTACTCTGGTGGATGCTCGAAAGCTTTCTTATATTTTTTACGGTAAAACTATATTCTGTTGTATTTTCTTTTAAGTGATTTTTTAATCATTATTATTCAGACATGATTGGTATGTTCTTTGATCTTTAATAGATTTTTATTTAGCAGTCTATTCTCTAATTTATGTTCTTTCAGTGGACATATTTTGTTTTGTCTCATGCAAAGCTTTTATATATATATATATATATATATATATATATATATATATTATGATATACCAGTGTCAATAAACGTGCTACTGTCCTATGTTGTTCACATAACCCTTGGATGATGATTAAATATGACGAATATTCTCTAAAGATGAGGTGAAAGAAAGGGTAAAAGAGAAAGTCTAACTAAGCTTTCTGATATAGTTGCATGCAAAAAACTAGTGTTAAAGTAGTTTGTATTTGTCCTAGAAAATACGAAGAAAAAAAAAATAATTGTTGAAGTAAATGAAGTGGGATGTTAAGTTGGTATTCTATTAAATTTATGCATTTCTAAATCAAACTAAACAAAATTTAGGTTTTCGTGAAACTTCACTTTTAATACCTTGGCTAACAAGGAAACATAGTTGATTATAGTTAGTTGACCTTATTGTAGAATTTCGCTACATGTAGTTCATTTTGCCCTATCTGTGTTTTCTTTTCTTACCACTTTTAATTTCAACAGAAAATTTAGTTATGAATGGTGTTCAATATATATGCTCTATTACCTACCATACTTAATTTTAATTCTACTATTTTTCTAGGCAAGACAGATCCTTATGTTATTCTTAGCCTTGGAAATCAAGTTATACGCAGCAAAAAGAACAGTCAAACTACTGTAATTGGACCCCCTGGAATGCCAATTTGGAATCAGGTGTCATTTTTTTATTTCCCAATTCATCTTCGTTATGCCATTTGTATATTCTTTTTTATCATACTAATGTGTTCTTGCTCTACAGGATTTTCATATGCTTGTTTCCAACCCTAGAAAGCAGAAGTTATTCATCCAAGTAAAGGACGCTCTAGGATTTGCAGATTTGACTATTGGTACAGGAGAGGTATGTATTATGCACAACATCATTTGTATTTTAGTGATGATTTTTTTAGTATAGATCATAAACTATTTAATATTATTGAAGGGAAGTTGGTAGATTCCCTATATTTTATGCCACTTGAGCTGACTTCTCCAATGGTAGGTACACTGAATATTTTGGTGTACGAAAAATGAACGTGTATTTGGAATGTTTTTCATATAATCTTATGCTTCAGAATGAACTGAAACCTATACATTAAGAAGCCTAATGGACAGATGTAGGTAATTGAATTGAAAGGAAAAAGATATTAACAATTTCTGTCCCCTTCACTGTGGTGGGCTTTGTGGTCACCATTTTTCACTATTTTTTTTTTTGCTCAGAAAAGATTATATATATATATATATATATATATATATATATATATATAAGAAGGAAAAAGGTACAAGAAGTACATAGAAAAATATACAACCTATCGACAAGCAAAACAGAACTATGGCAGGCTAATACATGCATTGTGCATGGATTAAAAAGACAAAGATCTTGCTGAAGATAGGCTCGCACCCAGCCAAAAAAGAAATACAATTCTGTTAAACCCTCCCCAGAGTACAAAAACCTTCCCTAGTATGACTAGACCAATAGTGGAAGGGGATATTAAATCCCTCCTCCAGGTTAGATAACCAGGACCAGCAAAAAAATAGGGCATCCTCCAGCAGCTTATGTCCATTGAAGCTGTCACCATGGAACACCATCCGATTTCTGTGGTGCCATATGCACCACGTCAAAGCTATCCACCAAATCTGCCATCTCTTGGTCCTGAGATCATTGAGACCGCAGTGGGAGTGCTGTAGGAAATGTTCTTTAGGGTTCAACGGGAATACCCCTTGAATGTTTATCCAATTCATCGGCTCCCACCATAACGGCATAATCTTAAAGCAACTGAAAAATAAGTGGGGCGTGTCCTCATCAAAACTCCTACAAAAAGGGCAACTGATATCAATTATTGCTATGTTCCTTCTACTTAGATTCTTCTTAGTAGGTAAACGATCACTCAGCCACCATTTTTCACTATTGACTGTTGTATAGTTCCCTTCTGGTGGCCCCTATTCACCACACAGAAAAATATAGCATTCTTATATTTTTCTGAATGGTTTGTGCATGCATGTGTTTGTGTGTATTTATATGTATTGGGAAGTTATGGAAAAATAAATTTTATCTTCCCAATCTCTTGCATCTAAGTTGGAGTTGTGCTGTACAATTAAATTTAGTGTTTTAAAGGTAGTCTATTTTGAAAAATAGTTTTTATTTATTTATTCAAGATTGCACAAAATTTTCATCTGTCATATTGGGTTTGTTTTGAAAGTTACATTACGAAAATAAAAGAAATACATGGGATTTCCAAGTTAATTTTGTATTTTTCCCTACATTTATGCTTAATTGAAAATGTTTTCAGGTTGATTTAGGATCTCTTAAAGACACTGTTCCAACAGACAGAATTGTGGTTTTACAAGGAGGTTGGGGATTTTTAGGAAAGCGCTCTTCTGGGGAGATATTACTTCGGCTAACATATAAAGCATATGTGGAGGATGAGGAAGATGATAAAACTGAGGTGGAGGCCATTTATACTGACGTTTCTGATGACGAGTTGTCTGATTCAGAAGTAAATGGTACTAATGAGAAGGTTGAAAGAGATTCTGTGTATGAAACAGATAAGGAGTCATTTATGGATGTTTTGGCAGCATTAATTGTCAGCGAAGAATTTCAGGGGATAGTAGCATCTGAAACAGGGTTTAGCAAAGTTTTGGATAATGGCTCAAATACTGGACCTAGAGTGTCAAAATCTCAAGTTCCCAATGTTGAACCAATTCCTTCTAGTTCTGATAATTCTGAAGGTTCTGGAGGTATTATTATCCTGTGATCTTAATTGAATATTCTATAATATGTATTATGTAATCTGAAGGTTTATAAGATTTAAAAAGCATTTTGTGTTTCATGATGACAATTAAAACTTCCAATTGCAGGGTCAGCTTTAATTTGGCTTGCTGTGATTACTAGCATATCACTACTAATTGCTCTCAATGTTGGGGGATCCAGTCTCTTCAATCCCTAAGGTGGTGTTCTGCTGCTTGGAATTGATCCTTTTTCAGCTTAAGTAATTCTTAAATCACTTTTCATTGCTTACTAACTTCTAAAGAGATTTAGGGAGAAAAGAGAAAGCGAGAGAGAGGAAAGTGTTTCTGTATTGATGAGGATTCAACCCAACTATAGGCTTCTGCAAAGGCTGGAGCAAATTTCGAAAATGGTAGAGGCCATCTTCTCCAACTTTGCCAGCACCTCTTAGAAGCCTGAGATTTGACAAGACATAAACTAGAGTGAAATTCAAAAAAACACAGAATTATCTTTACAAAACTGACTCACACTTAGAAGATTTTTGGTATAGAGGGAACAAAGAGCAAATTTGTAAGACGAAGAGAAACATTGGGATTAAGAGGAGAAACAAAATTTGAATACCTGAGGAATCAATAGGAAGCCCTTGACCATTCCCAATAGTAATTTGGTCTGGACCCTCAAAAGGAGTGACTTGCTGAATGTTTGGGAGACATTGGTGACATGGTGAGATGCTCCAGAATTTGGATGCCAGCTGTTTGATGAGGTGCTGGAAGCATTGGCTACATTGGCTTGAGGAGATGGGTTAGAATTGGGTTTAGGAGAGTGATTTTGGGGTGGAGGTGGGAAGCCAAATGGTGGCATGAAAGGGAAGTATGGGTAAAAGGGATAAGGTGAGTAAAGACAGGGTGAATTGGGATTTTGTTTGGGGTAATTGGATTGGGAATTGGGTTGGGAATTTGGTTGAGAGGGCTTAGAGGAGTAGCTTGCATCATTTCTGTACCAGCAATGAGAGGCTTCGTGCCCAAATTTGCAACAAATCTGACACTGAACATCAGTGAATCTGCCACGCCCTCTCCCATGAGCTCCACCTCAACCACCTCGACCGTACAAATGACCACCATCACCCCTCCCTTGATTACCATACACAGAATCATAGTTTGAGGAGGAGTGTGTGTTACCCTGAGTTAGATGAACCTGAGCTCCAAAAGCAGAATTGGAATTCGAACCCTCGGCCAAATTTAACGAGCCCAAATTCTTCTTGCAAGACTTTTCAATGCTAGATTCCTCAACCAATAGCATAGAAGTGACATCGTCCAGACTTAGAGGATCACGCGAATTGTTTAGAATAGTACAAATTGTGCGATAATCATCAGGCAAACCATCAAGAATTAGGTCGATGCGAGCGCTCGTCGAAATCGAGTCTCCAATAGATGCAAGTGAATCAATTAGGGATTGAATGTGCAACAGATAAGCAGTAATCAAACGATTCTCAAGAGAAGAAGAACGAAGCTCACTATGTAATTGCTTCTTCTTTGCACGCGCAATGGATTGAAAGTGCTTATGCAATCGATCCACAGATGCCACGAGGTTGCGCAATTGATGATGCAAGAACTGCTTTTGAAATAGTTGATTGGAGCCAAGAGAGGATCAATTGATCCTATTGATCCCAAAACGATAAGCAGCGCTAACGATGTTGTTGTCATGATCTTCAACGGTGAGAAATTTCTGTGGAATTTGCGGTGCGAGGATATAATCGAGAAGACCATGCCCGATGATTACAGGTTGAACCTGAGAACATCGTAGAAGGTAATTGGAATTCGTGAGTTTCATCGTTACCGCATGCGAGAACGAGATAGGGGAGTGCGGCGCCGACGGTGGAACCGACGGCGGCGGAGGAGGTGAAGGTGGTGGCGGAGAAGACTTGTTGTTTGCGGAAGCCATTTTCAGAAGCAAGGATCTAACCTAACTCTACCATAAAGAGATTTAGGGAGAAAAGAGAAAGAGAGAGAGGAAAGAGTTTCTGTATTGATGAGGATTCAGTTTCTGTATTTGGTTGGGGAATGAAGCAGTACATATAGGCAATTGCATAACAGAATGATAAAGTTGTTGACAGTTGTACTTACAACTGTCTAACAGAAAACTAACTTTACAACTGTCTAACAGAAAACTAAGTGAAAAACACTTAAGAGAGTAAAATACTAGTCTCTTGTAACTTTGTCTTTAGTTATTACCAAATATGCCAGTATTGTAGATGGTTGCTTGGAAATGATGTCAGTTCGTGTTGCAATGTTGAGCACTTCCAGTGTAAATGTCAAATTGCTTACATGTTCATATTTCTCGTCGTGTTGGTTTGCCCTTGGGAGATGCTAATTCCATTTTGTTTATTTCTTTCTCTGGCAGGTTGGGCAGTAGATATAATTAGATCAATTTTCTTTTATCCACTATTTATAGGGTT
Source organism: Glycine tomentella (assembly GCA_007407185.1). Taxonomy (NCBI): domain Eukaryota; kingdom Viridiplantae; phylum Streptophyta; class Magnoliopsida; order Fabales; family Fabaceae; genus Glycine; species Glycine tomentella. The sequence goes on along the minus strand of PYAF01004757.1, from coordinate 144,045 downwards.
TGTATATTCGTGAGTGCTTCTGCTGGAGAAAAGCATCTACCGGCGGCGCATATTTTTGGCTTCATTGAGCTACAAATTTTATTTCAGCTTAAATCTGTATTACTTGTCTATATGCAAGCATTTTCTTTTATACCCGGCAATAATAGAATAACAGGCTTCTCATTTTACTGGCCAGAGTTTTTCTTTTTTTAGATCAACCATGTCATTCCAATACATGGTGAATGACGGAAATTTCTTACTTTATTAGACATTTTGCCTTTTGGTGTTTGAGGGTGAAAATCGCCTGATGAAATCATTAACAGTTGTTCTTATATGATAATGGTAAATATCAAGATCCCTTACAAATTCGGTAATCCCTATCCTGAAGCATTGACAAGTTGTATATAACAATTGTTAACCTTTCCGTTAAGTAAAATTAATTCTAACCGTCAAACCCATAATTTTTTTCACATTTGAATTTACTGTTCAAACAAAACTTTTCTAACAAAAATCAGTTTTTCCTTAAAACAAAATAAAAATCAGTTTTCTCACCATAAATTATGTCAAAATTAACTCTACCAACACTCAAACCAAATGGACCTCAAACTTTTTTTTTTAGCAAAATGGGCTAACAGCCTCGAGAACTAAGAACCTCTATTAAAACAAGAAGTCTATCTCCTACCAGCATAGACATACCATGACCCGCAAGGGGACCCGCAGGTTGGTTCGCCTCTCTAAGAATATGCAAAAAACGAATTTTATGCTGCTAATACAAGATGGTAGAACTGCATAACGCTTACCCGGGGGGGGGGACTAAACACAAGATTGGTACAACTTTCTATATATACTTCTGTAAATATACGAAGCTCAACTCTAAACAACAAAAATTCATTAATAACGAAATTTACATCTACCATATCAGGTTCATGTTAAGGCATGCTAGAAATATTATACAAGTGCCCCTCTATGTCCGGAATAAAACCTTTCTCCAACATTTTCAGCTTACTACATCGTAGGTAGTACAATTTGGATTCAAACCCTCTTCCAACATCTAATTGAGAAGCCTGTTTGCATCCTCTAGCTTGCCTGTTTTACAAAATCCTTTAATCAACACATTATATGTGACAACATTAGCACGCTTCCCTACTTTCTCCATCTGGGTCCTCACCTTCAATGCTGCCTTGAGATTTCCCTCCATACAATATCCATCCATCAATGTATTATATGTTACATGATTAGGTTTGACACCAACGTCGAGCATTTCACCAAGTAATTTTTCTGCCTTATTTGATTCACCATCTTTGCACCACCCACCTATTAAGATGTTATATGTTACAACATCGGCTTTCAATTCATAGTTCTCCATTTCATTAAGAAGCTCCTTTGCAGCTCTTACATTCTGGTTTCTGCACAACCCTGCAAATAAGCAATTATAGGTTGAAACATTTGGAAAGATGCCTTCATCTAGCATTGAATTACGCAGTGCAAATCCTTCTTCCATCATCCCGGCTTTGCAGAATGCATCAATCATTGTATTGAATGTTATTGCATTGGGAACCAAATCTTGTTCAGCTATATCTGCGAAGAGTTTTCTTGCTTCCTTAATTATCTTCTTACAAAACCCATTAATCAGAGCATTATAAGTAACAATATTTGGCTTCAAACCCAAGCCAACCATCTTATTCCACAAAGCAATAGCCTCATCTAGTTTCCCATTATTAGATAAACCATTTATCAGTGAGTTGTAATCTCATTAAGAGTGTCAAAGGTAATCTCATTCGGACAAATTTTATTAGCAAGCATTTCCTTCAAAATGGCATCAGCACTGTACATTTTTCCGGCACCGTCCTTCTTGCAATGCCCATCGATCAGAGTGTTATAAGTAACTATGTTTGGGGAAAATCCCCAGGCTTTGGTGTCTTCAATAACATCCTCTGCCTTATTCAACTTACCAGCTTTACAGAGATCATTGCTGAAAATATTAAATGTGGTCAAGTTAGGCTGAATTCTCCTCTTTATCATCTCCTTGTACACATATTGCATTTCCCCTGTTTCATTCCCCTTCACCAAAGCACTCAATAACGGATTGCATGAATTCAGTGATAACTTAAATCCATAATCTTGAGCTCGCCTAAATACTTCACAGGCAGAGTGAATTTCTAAATTTGTCACATATGCTAGGACCAACATATCAGTTATTAAAGCATTTGCACAAGGTCGATCACCACCCAACAAAAGAGAGTGAAAAACAGAAGAAACTGTATGTTTCTCATTCTTCACAAGTTTATCCAAAAAGGACCTGACTTTAGAGTACTTTTTGAATTTGCTAGAAGATGTAAAACTTTGCCAGTTGTTTCAAGACCATATGAAATCCTGAACTCTTTCTGAGACCACTGAAAGAACCTTAAAACAAGCTCTGAATCAACCCCCACATTGAACAATTGGTCAAGGAATATTGCAGGTTTGGTTGTTCTAAGATGGGGTTTGAGCTCTGACCAGTGTTGTTTACTCAAAAGCTCTGAAATTGTAGATATGCTCAATGACTGGAAGACTGAACCTGTAAGAAAAAAGTACAGCACAAGCTTTATGACTAAATTATCTGCTGATGAGGAGAGAGAGAGAGAGATGTTTATGCCAAAAGGGACACATTAACATTAATTTAGAGAATATTAATAAAAAATGTTTTCCATTTTTTGAGATTATAAAATATATTTGTAATAGAACTAATCAGATTTTTCATGATAGAAACATTAATAAAAAAAAAAAGTCACATGAGTAGTTAAGAATATTATCATTTATCAAGAATTGACACAAACAAAGAGAGAACAGTTAAAAGAAACATAACACAGTTAAAAATTTAATGTAATAACAATGATATACACGAAGATTCACAAAAAAGAGTAAAATCCTCAGTATCGTGTGGACTGTTTACTATTTTATACATTATTCATATACTGAATCACAATTACAACTTATGGGTGAACAAAGCTTTATTACCTTGTACAGGTCCAGTAAGTTTGCCTATAACCATTGCTCCCAGAATCCTTCCTTTGATATGACAGTTAATAAATAGTAGAGGTCATTGCTGAAGGTGAACATAAACTGCAATGACTTGTATGTATTAGAAACAGAATCATACAATACTTAAAAAGTATAAAAACAACTGCAAAGAAATAGTATTGGTATATAATGCCAGAGAAAGTCAAATTATGCATAATTTATATTCATTAGGAATGACTGAGTTTGTTTGTGACTATTAGTGTTTCATTAGTATTTTCAGAATTTCAGTTGTCATAGTTGAGTGTATTTTGTATAGTTGAACTTTGTCCAGTATGGTCAAGGTTTTCAAACTCAAGAATTCAAGTAAACTCGTAACTATAAGTGACAGAATTATATCACACGGTACGAAGATCATACTATATTTTATGATATCATACACACATAACACATCATAATTTATATCAGATAGAGATTATATAAAAAAAATTTCTTTCTAAAAAGGGCAATTAAATCATAATTTACAACCCAGTACTCATATAACAGAACACATATTATACTTATAGGTGTTTCAGGATGGATTTCAAAACCAAATCATGTCATATACAGACACGTGAATGTAGGAGAATGACATAGCACAGCCAACAAAATAAAATTGGAAAAACATATCAAGTATAACATAACACAACCTAGAAGAAAAAATTAGAAAAGAAATTATAAATTAGATTGTGCATGCAGCAGTTGCTAGAAAAAATAGCACCACTTTGGGGAATATTATATGAAAATGAAGGAGCAGCATGTAAAGAGACACCTGGAGGTTGAACAACCATGGGATTCACTGCAGAATTGGATTTCATCCCCTGCATTAAAAAATAACAAATAAAACCAACAGAGTAGAGAGATTGAAATACAACATCACATCACCATAAACCTTACACTAGAAACAAATAACTCGGTACTATACTAACAGGATGCGTCGATGACTGTTGAGAACTTCCGGAAGCGTTAACATTCTGAAGCATGCCGTAAGCGAATGGCGGTGCCGGTGCCGGTGCCGGAGCTACAAACGCGGTTGCGTTAAATAATTTGCATGAGCTGTTACTTTAACTGATTCAGTAGGAATAACATTCAACGAATTAAAATCATAAAGAAAACGTAAAGGCGCAGTAGGTTTACCAGTAGAAGGAGTTGTGTGAGCGGAAGAAGCAATGGGAAGAGGCGTTTCATCAGACACTGGTAACTGCGACTCCTGCGGCAACCACGCCGGTGAAGCCATGGAAACCGATCTGCGTTCAGAACAATCGGAGACGGCGGAAACACGGCAACGAACAATAATTTTGGCAAAGGCGAATAGTAATTATAAGGCGACAGACATAGGGATGCGAAATTCGATGTAAAGCAACTAAGGAATGAATTGAACAAAGCAGAGAGAGAGAGAGAGAGAGAGAATGATAACGCACCAGAGTGAGAGTGTGGAGTTGAGAGCGCAGAGAGGAGTGAGTGAGTGTTTCGAGTTGGAAGTTGTTGGAAGGAAGAAGAGGAAATAGGTTGGTTATGCTATCTATGTTTGGAGTTAGGTTAGGGCTAGCTTAGCTTACTTGCTCGAACCATTTGCGATTCCACCACTTGACTGCACCACCGCGGGCTTGGGTTCATCAGTCCTCATCTGGCAAAAAAATAAAAATAATACAAATTAAATAATTAATTAGCAAAAAGGTATAAATGGGAAAATATTTAGGAAACTGGTACACTCAATCACGCCCATTAAATGGGACGTGTTTGTGCACATGGTGACACGTGACAGCAAAAAAAGGGGGCGTGGGATTTTCGCGGTGTTTTCGTAAATTACGGAAGACCATAACTTTTAACTGGGACGTCCGATTGACGCGAAACCGGTGGTCACACGCTCGAAATTGAGAGGAGAAGCCACTGCCCAAAGGGGACTTGCCCAAAATTTTTTCCTAAAAGAGGCCTCTAAGTGCCTCAAAATTGCGATTTAATTGTCGAAGCTACAAAAAATTTTGTGTTTTCTAATTTTTTTTATTTATTCAATCAGTGAATTGCAAGCTATTCTTTGTTTATCTAATTATTTTTCTTAATTTCGAGCGTTTTGACATAAAATACGTCTCCATCGGACATTGCTACGAGAAATTACGACTGTTACGAGAAATATGCATCGTCAATTTTCCAGTATAATTTTGTTCCATTTATGCATTTGTTTAGGGTTGTGGGTTAATTAATTGTTGGATTTGGTTAATTGTTTAGGGTTTAGTGGGTTCGGTTTAGGGGTTTAGGACTTTAGGTTAATGATTAACTGTTGGATTAGGTTAATGGTTTAGGGGGATAAGATTTATGTGTTTAGGGCTAAGGGGTAGTGTGTTTGGATAATTGGTTAGTGTTGATGGTTTTAGTGTTAGGGGTTTAGAGCTTTGGGTTAATTATTAGCTGTTGATGGTTCTGTTTTGCTTCTTCTCTGTGTATATGATGATGAACTTGGCACAAGTTGAAACAATGTACGTCAAGGTTCTTGCTGTATATTTTTAATGGTTTCGGGTTTAGTGGTTTAGGGTTTAGTGGTTTAGGGCTTTGGATTAATTAACCCCAAACACTAAACCACTAAACCCTAAAGCATAAACCCTAAATCCTAAATCCTAAACCATAAACCTAAACCCGAAACCCGAAACCCGAAACCCGAAACCCGAAACCCAAAACCCAAAACCCTAAAAAATCATGCTGTTGTGATCGCAAAAATAATTTAATCAATTTCCAAAATTAGATTATAATATCGACGATGCATATAACTTTGAACAGTCGTAATTTCTCGTAGCAATGTCCGATGGAGACGTATTTTATGTCAAAACGCTCGAAATTAAGAGAAATAATTAGATAAACAAAGAATAGCTTGCAATTCACTGATTGAATAAATAAAAAATTAGAAAACACGAAATTTTTTTAGCTTCGACGATTAAATCGCAATTTTGAGGCACTTAGAGGCCTCTTTTGGGAAAATTTTTTGGGCAAGTCCCCTTCAGGCAGCGGCTTCTCCTCTCAATTTCGAGCGCGTGGCCACCGGTTTCACGTCAATCGGACGTCCCAGTCAAAAGTTATGGTCTTCTGTAATTTACGAAAACACCGCGAAAATCCCACACACCCCTTTTTTTGCTGCCACGTGTCACCATGTGCACAAACACGCCCCATTTGAGCGTGTTTAAACACGCCCCAAATGGGCGTGATTGAGTGCACCAGTTTCCTAAATATTTCTCCATTTACACCTTTTTGCTAATTAATTAATTAATTTGTATTATTTTTATTTTTTTGCCGTCCTCATCTATTTGGCTTAATGGCACTTTTTATTCCCATAAATATATCATTTTTTCATATTTTGCTCTCATTTTAAAGAATATTGCAAATTTTAATCTTCCATCAGTTCCTCGTTATTTATGTTACTGGATTATCGACGTGACTCTTTAATATTCACGTGATAATATATGTGACACTCACATAGATAAATAATATGACACTAACTTATAATATTTAATTCGGGGATAAAATTTGTAATATTATAAAAATATTAACAAAATGTGTAATATGAAAGTATGGAGCAAATATATAATATTTAAAAAATATGAAAGCAAAAATGCGAGAAAAATAATAAATAGTGAAAATGATGAAAAAAATGTTTTTTTGACTTATAGTCATTGTAATTGAGGATGAGCCTTTTTGAGTAAATGATTGATTTAATCCTTAAATTTATATTACATTATCATTTTAGTCCTTAAAATCAAAATATGCTTAAATAAGTTTATGATTTTTTTTAAAAAATCATTTAAGTTCTTAAAATTAATATTTTTATATGGACCAGAGGAAAAGATATTATTTCCAAATACTTAAATAAAATCTTAAAAACTCTCAAACTTATTTTTCTATAATTTGAGGGCTAAAATGGCACTAAAATATCAATAATAGATTAAATTCATCATTTACTTCACGATAAATGCTAATTAACTCTCTCTGCACTCTATTTTTGAGACTCTTTACTTTATTTCTCTTAATTTTATTTATATTTTAAACCCATGATCAACATTCAACATATAGATAAACTCAAAAGGGTTGACAGTGGTGTAAGCCCCCTCCATATGTTTATTTGAGTGTGAGAATAATCTATATGTAGGAAAAGAATTTGTATTTGATTTTTATCAAAAATTTCTTAGATAAGTGGTAATCATGTATTGTGAATAGAATTAATCTCTATTTTTTGTCAGACACAAAAAAAAAAGACATTCAACATAGAGACAACACAGATTACGATCCAAGCAGCCTCCGCCCTCCACCGAGCCAGAATTGTTTCTTCGCGGGCTCGCTCAGTTGGTCACCATTTATTGTCCCAAACGACACCCTGCAGCTCCGTTTTGAGGCACACTAAATCAGAGAAATTTAGGGCACGAGATTGCTCTAATCAAAACAGAGTTCGCTGCATGTGCATGAAACGACAAATAATCGAAAAACTCACCGAAATCCAGCAGTGGTTAGCAAAGATCTGAGATCCTACGCTATGGAAACGCGAGTGGAGCATGAAAATGGAACTCACGTTGATTAGAGAAACAAAGGTACGGCTCGTCGGTTTGGTTTTCCAGAAAATGACCGAGTGAAAAACGAAAACCGAAAACATAATTTATATTATTTAATTTTCTTCATCAGGTTAGAACCAAATCAGGTTAAGCAAGCAGCGAGTACGAACATACAAGAAAAATAGTAAACATATTACAAGGGAAAAAAAGCGTTGAGAACGAAACTAGAATGCATAACAAGTAGACGCATATTAAGAAAGATCGAGAGCGTAAATCCACATTTTCTTATCTGAATAGAATTTCAAACAGAGAGAGAGAGAGAGAGTACCCGAGAGAGTGAGAGAGTGAGAGTGAAATGTGAGGACTCTGCTGGGGTTTTAAGTCTCTCTACACTAACACTACGGAGTACTACAGAAAAACACAAAACCGTGTCAGTCAATTTACAATTAAATCCTTTCAGCTTACCAATTATGTTTTAAAGAGATAATAATCGCCGGATTCGATAGATTATTATTGTAATAGTAAAGCTCTTTTAATTTTCCTTTTTTCCGAGTATTTAATGTAATTATGTATTTAGGATTTAAATTTAAAGTTAGTAGTATTAATTAAGTTGTAAACTTTAATGATTTTCATCTTATTTGATGAAATACAGAATTTTAATTAAGTTGCTCCATTACAAAATTTTAACATTTTAAAGTTTTGATACACATGCTAAAATATAATTAGTTTTGATACACAGATACGGCAAAATGAACTACACGTAGCGAAATTCTACAATAAGGTCAACTAACTATAATCAACAATGTTTCCTTGTTAGCCAACACAGATTACGTCCAAGTATAATCAACTATAATCAACACAGATTTTATTTAAGTATTTGTTTCCCTATGTCTGTCGCCTTATAAATTACGACTCGGCTTTGCCAAAATTCTTGTTCGTTGCCGTGTTTCCGCCGTCTCCGATTTTTCTGAACGCAGATCGGTTTCAATGGCTTCACCGGCGTGGTTGCCGCAGGAGTCGCAGCCACCAGTGTCTGGTGAAACGCCTCTTCCCATGGCTTCTTCCGCTCACACAACTCCTTCTACTGGTAAACCTACTGCACCTTTACGTTTTCTTTATGATTTTAATTCGTCGAATGTTATTCCACTGAATCGGTTAAAGTAACAGCTCATGCAAAATTATTTAACGCAACCGCGTTTGTAGCTCCGGCACCGGCACCGCCATTCGCTTACGGCATGCTTCAGAATGTTAACGCTTCCGGAAGTTCTCAACAGTCATCGACGCATCCTGTTAGTATAGTACCGAGTTATTTGTTTCTAGTGTAAGGTTTATGGTGATGTGATGTTGTATTTCAATCTCTCTACTCTGTTGGTTATATTTGTTATTTTTTAATGCAGTGGATGAAATCCAATTCTGCAGTGAATCCCATGGTTGTTCAACCTCCAGGTGTCTCTTTACATGCTGCTCCTTCATTTTCATATAATATTCCCCAAAGTGGTGCCATTTTTTCTAGCAACCAGCAGCATGCACAATCTAGCACTGTAAGCCCCGTACTCTTACATTAAATTGAAGAGAGTGCAATTTGGTGAGATTGATTAGAGAGAAAGGAATACGTTCGAGTGATTCCATATATTAGGAAATTTGTCAAAATTTTAGGATATGATTGTTTGAATAGGTGGAAAATTTGTAATGAAGATTACCTGAACCTGACACTTGATCAGTTTGACAACAATATATGAAGATTAATAAACCCTGAACCCTAAACAACAATATGGGGCAGTTGAAAGTGGTGGAGTCAAGAGTGCAACTCCTTTATGCTCCACCCTCTACTATGAAACTGAATTGAAAATGAGATTTTCCTCCTGTTACCAAGCAACAATTAGTTATGAGTGAACACCAAAACCTTTCAATTCCTTGCTTCATTTGTACCTCCCCTCATTTTGATGCCATTTCAGTTTCATGTTTCAACTTACTCAAACACGAATGATAACGACTTTTAAATGCTCACAGTGAACTAAGTGTTCATTGACCAAAACTGGGCCTAGTATGTACAGCATATGTGCTTAAGCCTTAAGTGAAATGAATTGTGCTCAAACTATAGGACGCAAGCAACTTTAATATACACAAGGCTTTGGTGATATAATAGTGAAAAGGTTTGGTTGGTTACATGCTATGTGTTACTTCTTTACTAGATTTTCATGCTATAGTGGATAGCAAAGAAATGATGTTGTATTCTGATATGTGATATAGGTACAGTCTGACAATCTTAAATGAAAAAGGGATATCATGTAGTGTTCTAGTGATGAGCATTGGCATCGTGTAATTGGTGCAGCAATATTTTTACAGAAAAAATCTCAACAATGATTATTTCTTCCTACTTTTACTTGCTTATTGCAGAACATTCCAGATTCTGTTGCACAGGATGTTAGTAAATTGTCATCTGTGTCAAGTATCCCACATTCTGTCCCTGCTCATACTTCTACATCCGCAATGCCTCCACCCTCTGACCCTAATTATCGCCCAGCTACTTCATGGTTGCCAACTGCCATGTCTTTTCCCGTGCATACTGTAATGCCTACTCAAGGGAATCCTGGCCCTCCTGGATTAGCATCATCTGCAATAATATCCTCCAATCCTGCTGCTCCATCCACAGGCACAGATTCTTCTCCAGCTGCATTACTGAGACCAAACATGCCAACTCCAGCCATTGCATCAGACCCTACCGCCCCTCAGAAAGGCTTACCCTATCCATCCATGCCTGCCATGGCTGCTCCCCCTCAGGGACTTTGGTTACATCCCCCACAGATGAGTGGTGTACTTAGGCCACCATATCTTCAATACCCTGCTCCTTTTCCTGGTCCCTTTCCATTTCCAGCACGTGGTGTTGCTCTCCCTGCTGTTCCAATACCTGATTCTCAAACTCCTGGTGTTACACTTGTGGGTGCTGCTGGTGGTACTTCTACACCTTCTTCCAGTCATCAGCTGAGGGGAACAACTGCTTTGCAAATAGAAGTTATTTCAGGGTCTACTGGTATGCACAATGCAACGTTACTGCTCCTCTGAAATGTTTTTTCTCATTGACATGCAATAGAAAAATCTCATTCCTAACCTTGTTGTTCTTGTGACTGTAGATGATAAGAAGAAATTAAATTCCGTTGACACTCTGAATGAGGATGCTGCTAATAATGATCAATTAGATGCCTGGACAGCTCACAAGACTGAAGCAGGAATTATATACTATTACAATGCTGCGACAGGAGAATCAACATATGATAAACCTGTTGGCTTTAAAGGGGAGGTACTGATACTTAGACAAGTATTCTTGGCAGATCTTATACCTTATTATGTCCAGCATAACTAAATAATAATATTCTTTTTATTAAATTAACTATAATTCCAATTATCACAAAAATTCTTTAGTATACTTTATATTATCAGTATATAATATTTAATTATTGTAGATAAGAATATTGGATACCCTAACCAATGGTAAAAACCTTGGATAATAGATATTTGTGGACTGAAACTGTTACATGTAACTGTAGAAAATCATTTTAAATGTCTTTCCTACTATCCAAAGCTGCCTATTATCACATGTAGTAGTTTTTATGATTCCTGTCTATATTTTTTTTTTTAATTCATTTTATTGATATTTTGGATTGTAGTCTCACCAAGTTTCTGCTCAGCCCACTCCAGTTTCAATGTAAGTTCATTGTGTATATTCTGGTTGCAATAACTATCTTTTTGGACATGTTGTTTTTCATCTTGCACTAACTCCTAATTTACTTCTTTTTTCCTATTTTTCCTGTTGACATTGAAAAAGTGTCTTTCAATTTTATATTTAGTATTTTAATTCTATGACTTGTGTAGTAAGGAAAGGGGATGACAGTAAACTGGTATTATCCCCCTGGTCTTCTCTCCTAATACTTAAAATGAATGAAGAGAGTGAGGGTTAAATGATAACAATTTTTATGTACTATCTTTTGTTAATATGTGGGTGCTAAATTTGTTTGGACTTTGATTGTTTGGATGAAAGGAAAAAAAAATGAAAGAGGATAGAAAATTTGAAATTCAATATTTTGAATTGGAGAGAAAAAATGATTTTTTTTTAAACTTTTTGTCTTCAATCAAATAAGATAAATTTTCGTTTACCAAAAAAAAAAAAAAAGATAAATTTTCAAATTTCATTTTTTTTCCTCCACCCAAACATAGGTTAAATGTGGCTTTACAATTATACTTCTTGAAGGATTGAATTCACTGCAACCAATATTCTTAAGAAAGTTTAATGCCTTATGTTTATGCATAGAGATATGGATTGATTGGTGTGGAAGGGTCCGATGTTCCTATTAACAAATTAATAAGGTTCGAAGGAATTTTTGGTATCAATACTGTTGGACTAACTCCGCCTATGTGCGGTTGCATGCATGGCCTGTCCCAAGCCAGGATAAAGGAGGAGGGTTGGCGTCAGGGGTTGCGAACCGGTCGTAAAAATCCAGCTATTTTTTATGTGATGAACCCTTGCCACTGACCTCAATTAACTTGGGTTAAAGGTGTTGATGTTGATGTTGAATACTGTTGGACTGCAAATAAATCATAATTGCTAGAATTTTAACTACATATAGTGTCTTGCTACAGTATCGGGTATTATGAGATTCTTTATGCATGGGTTAGATGGCCTTTATGTATTTTCACTTACATTTATAATTTCTTTTGTCTTGGTAACATAATGTTATTTGTATGTTGTTGGGTCTTAAAAGTTTGTGTTATTTATAACCAAAGATTTACAATCTTACCTTCTTACCTTTTGTCATTTTTAATTTTAATAGGACAGATTTGCCTGGTACTGATTGGCGGTTGGTCTCCACTAGTGATGGAAAAAAATACTACTACAACAATCGAACCAAGGTATGGTTCCTATATTCATGAGACAATCAACTTTATTATTTCAGTTATTTGTCTTATTCTCCTGCCAGTCTCCTTGAGTTCTTGTCTTTCTAGGATGACCTACCTAGTTACATTCTAAAATGATGTTCTCTGTTCCCTGTTTGTAATTATGCATTTTCTAAATTGTTATTTACATTGCTGTGACAAGTTATTTCTTCTTTCCCTTGTTTTACTCTACAGCTTTATGTTATCATTATTATTAACCTCTATTAGCTGGTGTAATATTATTGAAAAGATATGAGGAAAACAGAAATAATGTTTCTTTTCCATTTGAGATTATATGGGATGTCCATAGGCGAGATTGAGGAACTTAAAAAATTGGATACAAACTTCTCTAGTAGAAGTTTAATTTGTGAAAGAAACAAGAACAACAAGAAGTAAGCATTTTTTCCAGCAGATTGATTTGACTACATGTCTACATGGAATTGAAGCAGTGTGCCAAAATTCATTGAAATATTTTGAAAACCAAAATTTTAATAAATCCATTTAAAGTAAGGTCTTTTTTTTCAATGTTTGATCATAAAGAAAGGAAAAGAAAAGGAAAATACAAGTTATTTAATTTGATTTGGTTGAAGCAGTCTGCCAAAGTTCTGCAGATTGCTTTTACCAATGCACTTGATTTGGTGAGGATAGTTTTTCTTGGCTTCACTATGATATTGTGTTAGCAGTGCTTCTTGTTGCATGGAGGGTTATTATGCTGGATAACATTTTTAGGGAGAGAAAATCATTCTTGGGCATCCATCTAATAGCTTTAGCTTCAAAGGAAAGGAGCATTTAGGAATATGATCCTTGTCAACCCCCAATTTACATATTTAAGTCATTTTTTTCCACAAATGAACCTGCACATCATCCATGATTCATGCCCATAAATCTTTTGTATGTGGGTGTGTGTTAGACATCTGCAAACCATTATTTCTGTTCTTTTGTTTGGACAATTAGTAGAACTAACAAATTGATTTATTACAGATTCATGTGAAAGTTATGTTCTGGAACAGCGTAAGAGTTAATTCTTATTTACAACATAGACACTTTTCTATGTGAAAACCTTTCTGGGATTTTTTATTAGAATGCTATCTCCTACCTTGCAGTAGTTTTTTGTTCGTTTGTCTTGAAGTTTTGGTAAAAGCAAGGAGGCCACTTTTATTGTTGACATTTCCAATTTTGGAACATCAACTGAAATATTGGTTAATAAGTCATTCTATCAACACATTAGGCATTCTTTTGGTTTCCAAATAGGAAATATATTCACACGATCTCAAAATGTAATTTTTGCTAAATTGTATTCAATGTACATGTACAATTAATACATATACATACATACATACATACATACATATATATATATATATATATAATATACTATTTCTCCGTTATTCACTTTGTTAATTTTTTTGTCCTTTTGTTATATGTTAGACTAGCTGCTGGCAAATCCCAAATGAGGTGGCTGAATTAAAAAAGAAGCAGGATGGTGATGTTACAAAAGATCATTTAATGTCAGTTTCAAATACTAATGTATTGTCTGATAGAGGGTCTGGAATGGTTACTCTGAACACTCCTGCTATTAATACTGGTGGTCGTGATGCTGCTGTTCTTAAACCCTCTAGTCTACAGAACTCACCATCGGCGTTGGATTTGATCAAGAAGAAATTGCAGGACTCAGGAACACCTGTTGCTTCCTCTTCTATTCCTGCCCCATCAGTACAAACAGGACCTGAATCAAATGGTTCAAAAACTGTTGATTCTACAGCTAAGGGCTTGCAAGTAGATAATAACAAAGATAAACCAAAAGATACTAATGGTGATGCTAATGTCTCTGATACATCCTCAGATTCTGAAGATGAAGATAATGGGCCTTCAAAGGAGGAGTGCATCATTCAATTTAAGGTATATTTGTTTCTTTCTTTGAGCTGATGTAGTTCTTTCCCGCGTTGTCTTTTTTCTGTAATGAGGAATCCTGATCCTCCTGCACTGATTTCATTATAGATTGTTAACTACGTTAAAATTATCACATTGGAGTCCCACATTGTAAGTATGAGATTCTAGTGTGGGGTTTATAATGCCTTGGGCTCTCCAACTACAATAGCTAGCTTTTGTGGTGTGGTTCTCTCAGGGTTCTTATCAGCCTTCCCCTACCCCTTTTGCTTTTCTTCCAACCTCAGATTATTTTTTATGGGGGATTGTTAAATTGCTGCATATTTCTATTTAATTAAATTATCTATTGCACCATTTCACATATTTGTATTCATCTTGTTTTGTGTTCTCCTGCTTTGGGTCCTGGCTTGAACCCTTGTTTTGTCTTGAGTAAAATCAATTTTTCCTCTCATTTGTCTTACCGCTGTAACAACTGCCATGTTAAATATCACTTACAAAATGAAGTTCTTTATATTATGACGTTGAATCCCTTATTACTGCATTTTTACATAACTATAAAATCTTATAAGATTTACTGAATAAAATTGTGTTCATGTCGCATTTAAACCTGTTCTGTGTAAGCTACCATGAACCATGATGCACTCTCAAATGTACCTTAGTTTATATCTAATATTGTGTTTTATTTGTGCCTGTGAATTTTGTAGGAGATGCTTAAGGAGCGAGGAGTGGCACCATTCTCAATGTGGGAGAAAGAATTGCCAAAGATAGTATTTGATCCACGTTTTAAGGTTTTATGAAACTATTTTTTTTTATATATTTTGATTGGTAAACAGTGGCCTTTCCTTCAACTGGAACTCTTATAATCATAGGCTGTGCACAAGTTGTACACATGCACTTTTGTTCAATGTTGGGATTTCTATCAACTTTGTCTTAATTCTGCCATGCTGTATGATGTCTCGAGTGGTGTCCATTTTGTGGTTATGCCTTTCATGTGGAATTAAGTCTAATTTTTTGTACATCACCTGATTGAGTGTAATGGATTTAAGAGAAAGTTCTAAATTTTTCCATGTATATAAATGTTTCAGCGTAGGAGCCATATTATTATTATATTTATGTCTACCTTCATTTTTGTAAGAATTTGCTACTTTCAATTTTTTAAGAACTCGCTACTTCTAAGCATATTTTTTTTCCCTTTTTCCTTTTGCAGAAATTATGGAATAAGATTATCTTCTATAGCTTCCTTGTGGTTTTCTGTCCATGGTTTCTTCGGGGAAATTTCTATGATGGATATGCATAGAAGCTAGGAATTTTTTTTGAGACAATGCGCCTAGGTTTAAAATTGTCTATTCCTTTTAGATATCTTACACCCAACATTGCATTTCCTTGTATCTTAATGTTTTTTCTTTTCTCTTTTTAGCTTGTTTATGTTGTCATCCACAATTTTTTTTTTTAATTTTAATCTGTGTTATTACAGGCCATCCCAAGTTATTCTGCTAGGAGATCCTTGTTTGAGCATTATGTTAAAACTCGTGCAGAAGAAGAACGTAAAGAAAAACGTGCTGCACAGAAGGCTGCAATTGAAGGATTTAAGCGGTTACTGGATGCAGCCTCAGAGGTTAAGATCACCTCATTTTGATGCTCATTCATACTTATTATTGTTCTGTTGTAAAATCTATCTACCTTTTTTTCAGGATATTACTTACAATACTAATTATCAAACTTTCCGGAAGAAATGGGGAAATGATCCACGGTTTGAGGCATTGGACCGCAAGGAACAAGAGCACCTATTGAATGAAAGGTGCCAATTTGCATTTTGATAGGATATTCCTTTTAGCTTTCTGTCATTTTATTTGCATGTGATGTTTTCACATAAGCAGCATCCTTCCCATCATATTTACTTATTTGATTTGTTAATTTTCACACTGGTCATGCTTTTGGATCTCCTAGCCTGGAAGCCGAGTTGGTCTGTCACATCAAACAATTATACACGTCATATGAATGCTTTTGTGGAGGTTTTATGACTAGAAGTCTGTATTTGTATCTATGTCATTCTTAACATGGTAATCTAATAGTTCATTTGGTTTTTCTGATAATTTATCATGTATGTTGGGCATACAAAATAGAGAAGGCTGATATTTGGTTAATTTCTCTTAATAGGCATGTTTCTGAATTGAATTATGGTTGTAATGCTTCCTTCAGTGGCAAACATGAGATTGAATTATCCACAAAGTAGCCACTATTTGATACAGTACAAATATCATGTTGCAGATTTGCAATAATGTTGGCAAATGCAAAATCTGTTGACTTAGAAATATGAAAGATGATGCTGGAAGTCACTAGTCTATGGGTAGGGTTGATTAACAACCTCAAAAGTGTGATGATTGATGACAATATTCAATGTTGTGCTTTATGTAACACTAATTACTGAAACTACTGAAATCCAAGTGTCTTTTATCAGTTGAAATTTCAATATTTTGTCAAAGGAATTCAATGAACCTATACATGTTATTATGTTAATGTCTTAATTTATATTAATTACTTATCTAGGAACTAGGATACTATCTACTGATCT
The DNA here is from genome assembly GCA_007407185.1 of Glycine tomentella. Classification (NCBI taxonomy): domain Eukaryota; kingdom Viridiplantae; phylum Streptophyta; class Magnoliopsida; order Fabales; family Fabaceae; genus Glycine; species Glycine tomentella. The sequence goes on along the minus strand of PYAF01004757.1, from coordinate 127,113 downwards.
ACTGCAAAACTCACGGGATCCATGCTGCTGCTTAGAATGAATTTTGATTTTTGCTATTCTTCTATCTATGGCCTTCAGGTTGATAGTGTTAAAAGGAGAAAAATGTTAAGGTTGTTTAGCTTAAATTGACACAGGCGGAAATATATTGGTTGAGAATTTGGGATGCAAATAATCAATCATTGCTTGGTAGTTGGTACAGCTTTATATATATGTGTGAGGAGGGATCCATTTACTCCAAGTGTAACTCTTTTAGAGTTACTCCTCATCCTCACCATTCATTTTCTTGAGATCTGATGGTTAAAATTAGTGACTCATTACAACCATTAGATTTTAAGAAAATGAATAGAGAGGATGAGGAGTAACTCTAAAAGAGTTACTCTTGGAGGAAGTGGATCCCTCCCCTCTCTCTCTCTCTCTCTCTCTCTCTATATATATATATATTTCTTTTTTCTTTTTTCAAATGAGATGCAATTCTTTTCCCCACCCTCTTGGCTCTACAGAATCTACCAGTTAACTGGGAGTGCAAGTTCAATATTTCCTTCGTTAACTTTCCTTACATTCTACCTTCTCTTCCACGGATTCCCTAGAGAGGGTGATTATATTTAAATGTAGCTCATTTTCTTTACAACAAATAGGCATAGAGATGAAGAAATCAAGTCATATTTGTTGCATGCCAGTGTCTATTTTTTTTTTCTTTCTCCACCAGCATCAGCACAATTGTTGTATGCAACAATTTGTTCAAATTGAATGTCATCTTTCCAGCCAATCCTTTTGATTTTGTTATTCGATTTTGGTACATCCGACTGGGCTGAGTTCTTACCTTTGTGTGTATATGTACTGCTTTGGTTTGGTTCGTCATTTGCATTAATATTGAACTTTTTCCTAGACAGAGAAATGATTTCTATTGATAATCCTTGAAAGCAACATGAGTCAGCAGGTAGTAGGCTAATGACAGACTCTCGAATTCGCTGTGGGTGTGTCCTTATGCCCTCTGAACTCTTTGAATTTGCATGGTAGATGTTTTTTTTTTTTTATGAAATGAAACTTTTACAGAATGCTGGTTGATGGGGTTCCTGTTTGTGTTTCAGAGTGCTTCCTTTGAAGAAAGCTGCTGAAGAAAAGGCTCAAGCAATGCGTGCAGCTGGTGCTGCCAGTTTTAAGTCAATGCTTAAAGAGCTAGGAGATATATCTTTTAACTCCCGTTGGTCCAGGGTATGGGTGCACTTTGAATTAGTTGTGACATTCTTTTCTATTCTTTAGATGCAGGATTTTGAAACACATTTTGTCTTAAAGTGCTAAGTCCATTTTGCTTGGTGGAAAAAACACTGAAGCATATTCAGAAAATTTAACTTACTCATTTTCTCACGGCAAACTTCAACTTTGGATTGTTAATCAAGGATATAGTTTGTTATTTAACTCCTTTTAGAAATGAGTGGGAGTATACTTGTACATGTGTGTAACTTTTGAATGTGGCGTGTCTTACCTTTTCGGTGGCATGTACCTTCTAGTTTATAGTCTTCTGTTGATGCAGGTCAAAGAAAGTTTAAGGGATGACCCAAGATATAAATCTGTGAGGCATGAGGATAGGGAAGTTTTGTTCAATGAGTATATATCTGAACTGAAAGCTGCTGAACATGCAGCAGAAAGAGAGACCAAAGCTAAAAGGGAGGAGCAGGTATTGGCTGGTTATATGTGATGAATGCTTTTTTTTTAATCAACAAATAAGTTGCTAAATAGAAATGAGAATAACTGTCATCTACTTTTTTTTTCCTGTTATTATATTTATTGGTGCCTTGACATGTTTCTGCTCTATGTTCCTAGTCGGCAGAAGATGTTGTAGGTTTGTTGTAGTGACTTTTATTATGGGAATATGGATATTGTTAGAGTTTGCTTATTGATTTTTTTGTGCATTGATGTTCTCCCAGCAACTCATTTTCATTCATTTTTTGTGATGTATCTGTATTGGTTTTGAAGCAAAATACTTGAAATTGAAACTTGTTTACAGGACAAGCTCAGGGAAAGAGAATGGGAGCTGCGCAAAAGAAAGGAAAGAGAAGAACAGGAAATGGAAAGGGTGCGACTAAAAATTCAAAGAAAGGATGCAGTTACTTCTTTTCAAGCTTTACTTGTGGAGACAATCAAAGATCCTATGGTATAGATTTTTTTTGTGTGTGGTATGCTTACATTTATTATTTTCATCTTTGATAATCAACTTAAGTGGTCCCCCCCAACCCCAGAAAAAAAATTTGAAAAGATTAGAATGTTTATTTCTCCTTTGGATTAATTTCATTTTTGTTGAGTATTGATATCTTTTAAGCATTATTCTACCGGTTTCTGATTAGATGCAATACAGTACCATCATGAATAGGACTAAACTGCATTCAGTAGATTAGGAGGGATAGATTGAAAAAATAGATAAGAATTAGATTAATGGGAATGTGTGTTCTACTTTAACACTTGAAGGTTGAATTGTATTAAGATTGCTTGTTTGTAATTTGCTTTATGTTAGTAGGAATTTGCTGTTGATGATAATAAATTCGTTATCCTATTTTCTTTCATTAATTATAAATTAATGGCATTTGTGTACTCGTGTTCTCAGGCATCATGGACGGAATCTAAGCCTAAATTAGAAAAGGATCCTCAAAGACGTGCAACTAATCCTGATTTTGATCCATTGGACACGGAAAAGCACTTTCGGGAACATGTCAAGATGCTTCAGGAAGTAAGTGACAATATATAATGCTAGTGGTTTTCTACGGCATTCTCTTTTGCAATATTATTGCCTATGTTTTATGGTTTACTTACACACACCCCCCATATACATATATATACATGTGTGTGCTCTTCAGTGATAAATGCGACACAGTGGCACTTGTATGTCCCACTCTTAACACTCGTGACCATTGTGATTTGACCAGCGATGTGCGCACGAGTTTAGAGTTCTCTTAGCTGAAGTGTTGACTTCTGATGCTGCATCTCAAGAAACTGACGATGGAAAAACAGTGCTTAATTGTTGGTCTACAGCTAAACGTCTTTTAAAATCTGATCCAAGATATAACAAAGTTCCAAGAAAAGAAAGAGAAGCATTGTGGCGCCGCTACGCTGAGGATATGCTGCGGCGGCAAAAGGCATCTCATGATTCCAGGGAAGAGAAACATACAGATGCTGAAGGTAGAAATTATCTAGAATCTTCCAAACATCCATTGGAATCTGGGAGATCGTACGATCGAAGATAATTCTTATCATAACAATTGTCTCCTCTCCTGTGCCAGAGATTAGGTTTCTTTAGTTTGAAGCCCCGACATTAGAACAGAATTATATTACCTTTTAAGTTCTTAATACTGTGTTTAGTACATTACTCTTATTCCTCAGACCGCATTTGTATATTATTAACATTCTTGAGAGCAGAAGTATAATTCAGGGCAGTGCCCCATATCCTTTTTCAATTCTCTAATCAATTTGTTCCGTCTTTGAAATGAGATTAGTAAAGTTCATTATATCCTCTCCATGTGGTTTATAAATGATAAAGAATATAGATGAAAAAGTATAAAACTAATCTTCTAATTTATTTTTATCACTTTATCTACTCAATTGATTTGAATTATTACATATATTAGGGTTTTAATTAATTTAAATTGGATTCACCAAAAAAATTTATTTAATTGGAATATATTACTTGTGTTATTAATTTAAATGTTGAAATATTCACATTTTGGAGGAAAAAAAATGAATGAGGTGTAGTTAGTATATGTTTTATGTGATGAAGTCTTTGCTTTGAAAACTATTGGTACCCAACGAAGTTTTCAGAATCTTCAAACTAAAATCTCTTTGTAACAAAAGTACCTCTAAGTTCTTTTGAACGTGAACATTACAATCACATACACTTGCAAGGTTTTTTTTTTATTTTTATATTTACAAACGTTAATTAGTTTGTTAAAATGTTAGTTATTATTAGAAGAGGAGATCGAACTCATAACATTTTTTGTCTTTTTTTTTTTTTTACTATTCAACTCACTTTATATTATATCTAAAGATAAGTTCATAGAATTTTAATTTCATAAAATTTAAGATATTTCATGTAATTCTAAAGTCACTCATGCACCCTAATCAATGAATTAATCTAGACTCTAATGTTAGTTGTTGTTAGAAGCGGAGATTGAACTCATAACATATTGTTTTTTTTTTTTTAACTATTCAATTCACTTTATATCCACACATGTAAGGATAAGCTCATAGAATTTCAATTTCATAAAATTTAAGATATTTCATGTAATTCTAAAGTCACTTTTGCTCATGCACCATGATCAATGAATTAATATATAAAAACTATTACACCCCTAACTACATGTAACTTTTTTAATTATTTTTAAATTGTCTTTAAGATTATTACATCATATCTCACTTTTTTCCACCTATATAATCACTTTTTACTTAACATGTATGTGGAGATAATTTAATATACTTGTGCAATTAATCTCATTTGGGGTTAGTCATCTTTCTTAATTGTCACAAGAGAAATAAAATTTACTATCTTATTTACAATAATTATTATTATTGAGATAAAAATTTGTAAAATAATAAAGAGTTTTTTGATAAAAAAATTAATGCAATAAATAATTTGAGAAAAGATGTTATAGAAAAAGACAAACACATTTTTTTTTACATAGGGAGGAAGATAGCACAAACTAGTACATTTCCTAATTTATTTTATATCACTTTTATTGAGAGAGAATAGGTGTGATCAATGTGCCTGTTGAGACGAGAAAATTCTGTTATCTCCTCAACTCAAGTGATTATGGGTGGTGCTATATAGGTTTAGAAAGAGTGTGAAAATTGATTTCCTGGGTGTAAACAGTGATAGTATTTCCTCTTGACAAATTCTTTGAAATTCTATAATCCTCTATCCAAATAAGTAAATGATAAGAAATATTCCAATAACATTGCTGCAACGTATATACATCAATTATTACAAGTATAGGAGAAAAAATAGGCATTCGTTTATTTATGAATAAGACTGTATGGTATTATTACTGAGGATATATGTGATTGTTGGTCCTAAAGCAAAACGCGAACTAGTATCCAAGTTTTTTAATTGAACCATCTATTGTCATGACTATAGGTTATTTTTCACTACTAGGATATTGCTTATTTTTTATTTTAAAAAAAAAGAATCCCAAGGACCTCTTGAAAAGAAAATCAATTTATTATCCATCTGCGTTTAAAAGCAATGCATAATTAAACCCCTAGCTGCAGCAGTAAAACACTCGTCCAATTTAATAAATTTTGTACAGTATTTGACTCTTCTTTACCAAGTGTGCCTGTAATCTTTCTTATTCTCTTTGGTTTTGATTAATAAATAATAAAAAATGAATGAAAATAAAGATAAAAACTATCACCTCCATCCTTACCTATAACTTTTTAATTCATGAAAACTAAAAAAATTGATTAATTCAGTCAATGATATTAAATTTGTTGACAATTTATATTATTTTTTCTAAATTATCCTTAAGATAATTGAAATTCATTATTTAACTTTTTTCACTTAAATACTTTCTATTTAATTAATGTGGGAAGATAAATTAATAATTGTGCAATTTTTATTTTTTTTGGGTAGTCAACTTTTTCAGTTTTGAAAAGAGGAAAAAAAAATCATCTTATTTATAAAATTTCTTGTTTATTGTTTAAGAAATTATAAAATTATTAAAAATAAAATAAAAACAACTCGTAATGTTACAATAATTCATTACTTAACTATCTTAACTCTTAAGCACCAATTTCTTTTTTTTATATGGATGAATCACTAATAATTTCTTAGTACGAAAATGATAGGGACGAACTTCGAATGGATAATGATAAATATGCAACTTTACCAACATCATAAGAGTAATTTTAATGATAGATCCCAAATTGAAATCTTATGCCACTTTTTAATGGACTCCATAGTGCCACGTAAAATTGAAGATCTCTTAAAATCTGTGACATTTTTTTCTTTAATGATAGATCCCAATTTAAAGATCTTAGACAACTTTTAATGGGTCACACATGGACTCCATTTTTAACTATTTGAATTTTAATTAAATTTAATTTAATTAAATGATTATTTCTTTTTTCTTGTTTCCTCCCTTCCCGTACCTTCCCCTTCCCTCTCCCCTTTTATCTTTCTTTTCCCCTTCCCCTACCCTTATTTTTTCTCTCTCTTCTTCCCCCTCCCCTCCGCCCTCCCCTTCGAGTTCCCCTTCGCTTCCCCCCTAGGTATGTTCTGTTCTTCTTTTTTCCGTTTTCAATGGTTGGTTGGGTTGTGGGTTGTTGTTCCCCGCCAATTTTTGTGGTCTGTTACAACATAAAAAAATCATTTTTTTGAACTCCGTGCAAATCTTTAGGATTCTTGGGAAAAAATCGAATCTGCACGTGGAGATCTTCATCCCCTTTTACTGGTGAATATAGGAAAGGAGAAATCTTCAGCTGAAAATCCTTTCCTAAGACCACTAAAGGTGCTCTAGGGCATAAGTTAATGCCCTAATGTTTTTTTTTTTTTCTATCGGATAATGTTTTCTATATATTTTCGTATTACTTGTTTGCAACAAAATTGAGAAATATTTTTAGGGGATGTTAGGTACAAGTATATAAAGTCATTTTAGCTAACATGAGAAATAAGCATTAGCTCGAGGATTGGCTAAACAATCCAACAACCTCTAGTGGCTGGCTTCTCAAAAAAGATAGCTTCAGGTCAATAAGGAATTTAGACACATTCCTCCACTAAAATGTGAGACCAATGCACTCCATAGGATAAAATTTTCCATTTTTCATACAGTGAAGATTCAATTTCAATCAGATATTAATGTGTAACTGGCTTGTCTGATTGTCTGCTAGGAAAGGCTAATAATGGCTGAGATTGCAAGTTGAAACAACAGTAAATGTTGAAGTTTTGTTGCCTGGTAGTATCCTTACTTTGTTAATCCAAGTAATGAGAACGAAGTGTACCAACAAGGATTTCAGTCTTTCAGCATGATGGCTTGTTTGATCAGGAACGCTTATTAAGGCCATGAAAAAAACGATGCTTTCTTCTCTTCGAGTGCCTCCGAGATTCTTTTGTCATGACATAGGAGACAAATTGAACCTGCACAGGAATAAAATACCATAAAATCACACTCTGTTAAAGATGTCATTCCATACGTGGACAAGGCAAGAAAAACTAAAGATAGATTTGTAAATAACACTCAACAATGCAATACCAATACACAAGAACAGAAAAAGGATTGATTTCTTGAACTCAAATTCTAGATTTCTTTATACTAAGCAATATAATTCTGTTTGAAATGACATTCCCTATTTGCTAACATGATGTAGCAAATTAAGATGCAATCAAACCATAAATTTTTCCCAAAAAAGGGTTATCAAAAGCTTTTTTGGAGACTTGTTTGAACATAAATACGAGAATGAGTATAATAAAACAATGCCATAAGAAGACCGAGTCTTTTAAGAATATGCGATGCTTAAAATTCCAATATTGGAAAAAGAGAATAATGTAGAGAAAGTGAGTTAGCTGAGAAGAGATACAAAATCAATTTGAACGCATAACACAAAAGGAAACCTGAGAATTATTCCGCACACCAAAATTTTGAAGTGCTTCATTATCATCCAGGAGCTTGTTGTTATGGCATGATAAACAATAATTTGCCCATACGTGCTTCCTGCAATTACATAAGTTTTTGTAATACTGAGTTGCACAAAATAGTATTTCCATAGATGAACTATTGCTATCAAATAAAATATTATAACATTGACTTTAAGTGTTATTCTAATGAACAGTAGCTTCTGGAACACAGCAAAGTGGTTCACTAACTTCTTTCTCGTTTTGAGAAAGGAGTAATGGCGATGGAATAGAGAGAAAAAGAAAACTGTAACTCACCAGGAAATATGGCGGTGACCCATGCTGGATTGTTCCATGTCATTTACCTTCTTCTTGATGGCAAGTTTCAAATCTTTGACTGTCGCTGAATTCATCACTATCACATCTTACACCACCAAAATAACTAGTGAATCAGATCAGAGCTTGAAATTTTCAATTTGCAACAGTGAATAGTAATGCAAGTATTACCAAGTGTAGTTCCATCCAATTTCAGGACAGAAATGCGCATGGCACTACCCAATTCAAGGTTGATGAGAGTGTCAACATCTGCAAAAGTTGGGTTCTTGGGGACATCAGAAAGTATAGGATCATCTAGCAAGGTTGTCAGCAATGAGTTCAACCTTGCCTTCTTCACGTTGCTCTGGTTATATTCTTCCATGTTTATGCTCCCAAGCTTTCCAAAACAACTAACTTCCTGGTCAGCCTGCATACATACAATTGAGGCCAGGGAACATTATTCCCTTCGATCTTAATTTAAGTACATGTATTAAAATCCAACAATACATATTCTCTTGGACCTAGACATTAGTAAAATGGCTACCGTTTATTATTACCAAATAACAACTAAAATAACGCAACACCACACCAACTAACAGGTAGTCTCCCAATTGAGCAAAAAGAATAATTTCTCTGACTCACTGTTCCTTGAAACACATTAATTGTTTGTCTGTAGAGTAGCAATTGTTTGTTTCTAAAGCATAGAACTTCAAATAGTGGACAGAATAATTTTTATTTTATTTTCCCCGAACACCAAAGGATACACCGTCACCGCTATCAGTTTAACCTTTATGTTTGATTGGATGGAAGAAAAATAGGGTATGAAAAAAAAATTGAATTGGAAAGAAAATAAGAAGGAAAAAATTTATATCTAAAAAATTAACTTTTTTTTAATCATTTTTTCTTTAAAATAAAAGAAAATGTTAGTTGTGTTTTCTTTTCTTTTTATTTTCTTTTTTCCCGTTTTCTTTCCTAGCAAAGAAAAATATCTTAAACAAATGGCAGCACTCTGATTGAATGATAAGAAGTTTCTGGAACAATGCTTCCTGGAATGCAGAAAACATGAACAATTTAATTTGTACGATAATAGAACATCACGGACCAGCTGAAGTCAAAATTCACATAGTTTTGTGTGCAGAAAAAAAAAATACACAACTCTACAAAAATACTGGATCCACTTATCTAAACATACCTGTTAGAATAGAACATTAACATGATGAAATTGCACTAAATCTACAGACATGCTCAAACCTAAGCAGCAGAATGCACCTGAAAAGAGGCTTTTTAGCTTGTCAAGGCGTCAAGCAACGGTTCAAGACGATTGAACTGAGAAAGAGAGTTGTTGCGTTAATTTGGGAATTAAAAAAAATCATTAAGCTGAACGAAGCAGGAATGGGCCGGGCCGGTAAAATGTGATCCGAACCAAAAACCCGGCCCGGTACTGGTGAGTGAAACACGTGTTGTATTTTGTGTGCGTTAGTATCTTCTTGAAGTAAGTGAAGGCAACTACGCCGAAGCGTGAACGTCATGGCGGAGAAAGCGGCGGCGCTACCACCGTCGAAACCTCTTACAACTCAGGAGTGGGAAACCCTAATCGAAGACTTCCAGAACGGCGTGCACCGCAAATGGAGCTCTCTGGATCCTCTCTTCGATCCCCTTCTCTCCTCTCTGCACCGGAAGGACTTCCCTCTCTCCCTCAAGCTCCAACTCCTCGTCTTCCTCGACGAATTCTCCCTATCCTTCTTCACCTCACACAACCACCTCCACCGTCTCGTCGACGCGCTCAAAACCGTCGTTCATGCGCCCCTCGAAGCCGCCGCCCCTTCAGCTTCCACCTTCAAGGACCAATTCATGGTCTCCACCACCTCGATTCTCATCTGCGCATCTGAAAACGTCGTTGTCGAGCCTCAAACGGAGAATAACTTGGTCGAGTTCTTGTTAACGGTCATAAACCGGCCGAATTTCGGTTCGGACCGGCACACGCGCGGCGTCGCGTGCGAATGCCTCAGGGAATTGGAGCGGTGGAAACCAGGATTGTTTTCGGATGTGGTTGGACACTTGTGGAGTCTGTGCCAGAACGAGCGGACTCACGCTTCACAGTATTA
>PYAF01004757.1:85914-117002 GCA_007407185.1 Glycine tomentella | reverse complement strand
ACTTGGTCGAGTTCTTGTTAACGGTCATAAACCGGCCGAATTTCGGTTCGGACCGGCACACGCGCGGCGTCGCGTGCGAATGCCTCAGGGAATTGGAGCGGTGGAAACCAGGATTGTTTTCGGATGTGGTTGGACACTTGTGGAGTCTGTGCCAGAACGAGCGGACTCACGCTTCACAGTATTACCTCTTGCTCTTCACTTCGGTGATTCATAGCATCGTCGCTCGGAAACTCAACGTCTCGATTCTCACCACATCGGTTCCAATGGTTCCGTTCAACGCGCCAAATTGCGTGACGGATTCGGATTCGGGTTCGGGTTCAGGTTCGGATATAGGTTCGGGATTGAATGTGAAGGAGTTGAGGAGGGCGTTAGCGTTTTTGCTGGAGTGGCCGCAAGTGATGACTCCTTGCGGGATGATGGAGTTTGTGTGTATGATAATTCCCGTGGCTGTGGCGTTGGAATTGCAACCTTCCATGCTGAAGGTGCAGTTGTCTGGAATGATTCATTCCTTTGACCCTATCCTGTGTCATGTCGTTTTGAGCATGTATCTGCGTTTCTTGGATGCGTTTGATGGTCAAGAGGGAGAGGTTTGTCGCAGGCTCCTGTTGATTTCCAGAGAATCTCAGCATTATTTGGTGTTTCGCTTGTTGGCGCTGCACTGGTTGTTGGGTTTCAATCGAATGATTTTCGACAAGACAAAGCCCACCCTTGAATTGTGCTCCACTTTCTATCCTGCTTTGTTTGATCCTCTGGCTTTGAAAGCCTTGAAGCTTGACCTTCTTGCCTTTTGCTCGGTTTGTGCTCGTGTATTGAGGCTCAAAGGTGGTTCTCATGAGTTAATTGATCCGGTGAGGCTGTTTGAAGATGGCCTTGTTTGTGTGTCTTCTTTCAAATGGTTGCCTCCTGGGAGCACCGAGACTGCTGTTGCATTCCGCACCTTCCATAAGTTTCTGATTGCTTCATCGTCTCATTCCGATAATGATCCTTCCACCACAAGGAATCTGTTGGACTCTGCGATATTTCGCACTTTGCAGGTGCTTAAGAGTGTTTCTATTTTAGAAGTTGCATTCTAATTATAGGATTCCTTATACCCTAGTATGTTAGTAACTCAAAAGTTCAGATTCCAAGGTTAATTGCTGCTGAGAGCTCTTGTTTTTCGTCAGTGTTGTGTGTCAGGCATGATGTATTCAAGTTTCTTTGTTTTGTTTTTTTAGGGGTTGCTTGTGAACATGATGTTGGAGAGTAGGAGACTGGTTCCCGTTGTTGTTGCTTTTGTTGACCGTTTACTCTCGTGTCAAAAGCATTCTTGGTTGGGTGTGTGCTTACTTCACAAATTTGATAAGCACTTGCTTCCAAATGTGAGGATGGATTATAAGTTGGTTTATTGCTCCCCAATATTTGATAGAATTGCTGAAAATCAGACAATACCTCCTCGTGCATTGTTAGAGCTACTCACAAATTTCATGATTTTCCTTGTGGAGAAACATGGCCCAGATACAGGGATGAAATCATGGCCCCAGGGAAGTCGAGTTCTTGGAATTTGCCGAACTATGTTGATGCATCACCATAGCTCTAGATTGTTCCTAAGACTATCTCATCTACTTTCTTTTACATGTCTCTATTTTCCTGATTTGGAGGTCCGTGATAATTCAAGGTATTACATTATGAATTGCTGCTCTTGACATAATATTCTAGTTTGCTCCTTCCCCTCTGGCTATGAATCATTTCTTGAATTTTAAGATATCTGTAGAAGGTTAAGAGGGCCTGCAAAAATGATTGCCTGTCTGTGCTGATATATAGTATTTTTCAGGATCTACTTGCGTATGCTGGTCTGTATTCCAGGAAAGAAGCTTAGAGACATCCTGAATCTGGGGGACACGATCCTTGGAATTTCACAATCTTCACATCCAACCTCGTTTTTCAACGTTCAGTCACCTCGACCTTCTCAGAAATTCAAGACATTTAAAAACTTATCATCCTGCATTCACCTTGAGCGTCTGGTCCCATTGCTAGTCAAACAGTTTTGGTCTATGTCGTTATCAAATTTAGTTGTAAGTAACACCAAACCTGCTTATCTGGAGAGCATCAGAGACCTCAAAGCTCCTGTTGAGGAAAATGAATTTTCTGATAGTTCCAATACGCTGATCATTCCTGAATCTGGAAGAATAAATCATCCACAAGAGCCACTCCGTGTCATGGATTCTAGAGTTGCAGAAATTTTGAACACATTAAGGAAGTACTTTTCCTGCATTCCTGACTTCAGATATATGCCAGGTCTCAAAGTCAGAATATCATGTTGTTTGAGATTTGAATCTAATACTTTCAATCGCATGTTGGGAATAGATAAAACTGCCACGTCCTTGGAAGAGGTGGATGCACTTCCGGCTATATATGCTCCTGTGTTAAAATTCTCATCATCTGCGCCTTATGGGTCAATTCCATCCTATCGTATACCTTTTCTTCTTGGTGAACCTTACAATAAAGATCCTGCATCTCAAAATGCCTCCCTAAGTATTGTTCATGTTGATGTTGGAAATGATTCCAGGGAAGAGGAAAAATATAGAGCTATTGTTCAGATTGATTTGGAGCCCAGGGAACCCACACCAGGTATAGTTGATGTTCACATTGAAACAAATGCAGAAAATGGTCAAATCATCCAAGGTCAACTTCAAGGAATCACAGTAGGCATAGAAGACATGTTTCTCAAGGCTATTGTCCCAACAGACATCCCAGAAGACGAAATACCTCGATACAACTTTGACTTGTTCAATACTTTATGGGAGGCATGTGGCTCATCCACCAGCACTGGCCGGGAGACCTTTCAGTTGAAAGGAGGCAAAGGGATTGCTGCCATCAGTGGAACTCAATCAGTCAAGCTTCTTGATGTCCCTGCAACCTCTTTAATCCAGGCAACTGAGTGCCATTTGGCACACTTTGTAGTAGGTGTGCGTGGGGAGCCACTTATTGATGCCATATGGGAAGGGGGAATCATTCAGAATGTCATTCGGGAAGATGCTTCTCCTGATGCTACTACTTCTGTTACTAATCATGATACAGGTCCACTCCGTCTTACTTACAATGATGAAGAGTATGAGAAGGGGGCTATTAGCAATAGTAGAAAAAGAAACCTGGGTTGTTTTCTTGTTCTAATATTTCTTCCACCACGGTTCCATCTCCTTTTCCAAATGGAAGTTGATGATGTTTCAACTTTAGTTCGTATTCGTACAGATCATTGGCCAAGCTTGGCCTACATTGATGATTATTTAGAAGCCTTGTATCTGTCATAAGAGCTTTCGTTTCACCTACATTGATGACTGCAGAAAGATGAATAATTCTCAATCAGTTTATTGCAATGTACGTCCTTTTTTTTCTTGTTTTTTGCAATACACAATTTTTTTATATTATCTGTGGACTGTGGCTGTGCTGTTCAAGAAGAACTCATTTTTTTCTTCTATGCATTTTAAGAGCATATCAGGTGATAGTTGTTCAAATGAGACAAATTAAGCTTGACTATTTATATTTAAGTGTATTGTCAAGATTTGTTTTTCTCATGATAACAAATGAAAAGAGTTCTCACTTGATATGCCCCTTTATATGCATACACAAGAGACTTCTAATATAATCCAACTTGGTTTTTTATGGGTAGTATGCTAGCAAACTACACCTTTGGAGTAACATATTCCTTTTAAAAAAACAAGTGGGAATGTTACTAGCAGTAAGAGCTGCTACTATACTCCCATTGAATTTTTAGGAGTCTATTAGCAACACCTTTGGGCATATTTTAACAACTCTAAGTTGTAGCTTGCTAAAATACTCTTTATTATAACAAGTAGGAGTATTTTAGCATCTATGGGTGCTAATATTCTTTTACTTGCTCTTTAAAAGAAGTATTTTGCTAAGCTCAGATGATATATACGAAGCATAGGAGAATTAAAACAACCCCGTCTCCATTTCATGTCAAGTTAAAGCTAATGCTGCATCATAAAGCCTTTCCTTTTTGTTACATATAGCCCAGTAATATCAATATGGATTTAGAGGCTTGGGTGGGTGGAAAAAATGCCAATTTCCTACTACTGCCATTTCTTTCATTCTAGCTCTTGAAGCTGATCGAAGTGAGTTTTTTTAATACATGAAACCAAACCCACCTAGTAGAAAAAGGCATTTGTTGTTCTAAATCCCGCTGTTGTGTTATATGCCCAAAACTGTATTGTGGCTTCGTATCTTGCAGGTAAAAATACAATAACTTTGAGTATTCTTTATATTGGAAAGCTATATTAATAATTAATTTTAATCAGCAAAGATAGAAAAAGAATATCTGTGATTGGTTTGAAATTTTGAATTGCAATGAGAACGTACAATTCTCTCGCAGATTTTGTTATTGCTGTGTGTGAAGATCTCGTCCTGCCCTTACATTATTACAATTTACAAGGGTCTTTCTCAATTCAAACTGTGCTAAAAGGTACTTTCTCTTCTCCCTCCGAGATGTTTGGTGTCATTTCTTTATTATGTTATGACCTGTGGCACTTGTTGCATAAGTCATTCTTTACTTTTTATGCAGGTAGCACTGTCCGGTAATTTCCTTGCCGCAAACATAAATTGATGAAGTTATGTTTCGTTTTCGTTTTTTTCATGGGGAACGATAATATAGAGATTTTAGATAATATGGAATTGTTAGTTGTACATTGTCTTGTAACTCTTGTTAAGGGTACCAGTATTTTGGGTATGCTTAGGATTGGACAGCTATCCTACAGTATATTTTTTTTCCTCGTTTTGTATTTGTATTATCTTTGTTGAGGGTTTCTTATCCTCCAATCTTTTGTACTTATCTATTTTTTCTTTTTGTAATAAAATTTATTCTTTTATGTTGGAAGAGAAAGTATTACTTTGAAAACATATGTTTCTGTCCAATATTTCTTTAAATTTAGTTCTTATAAGACTTGAGCAGTAAAATAAGATTAGAGAGGTATGAGAGGTAGACAGAGAGAAACAGAGAGTGGGTGAGCAAGAGAAACAGAGAGCGTGTCGGTGATCGATCCCGTGTCCACTTTGCAGGAAGAGGGCATGACATCTACAGAACGATGGACCTGGTGGAGCGGCGGTGGAGAAACCGAGAGAGACGCTTCAGATATCTCGACTTTCTACTTTACGCGTTTCCCTGAAGACATTCGAGAAAAAGAATTGTGGTTTTGCTTTCAAGAAATGGGGCGATGTCAGGGAGGTTTATATAGCTAAGAACAAGAACAAAAGTGGTCGGAGATATGGTTTTGTTAGATTCAAGGGCGTATCCAACGTCAAGCAACTTGAGAGACAGTTGAATAGTCTGATCGTAGGGGGCCTTAAACTACACGTAAATCTACCAAAACATGAAAGGGAAGACAAGAAGCATCTGCGGGATAAAGAGAGTGACAGGGCTATATCTGGTGGACGAAACAAAGGTAAGGCAGTCATGGTGCAACCTCACTGTCTGCCTAACAAGGGACAACAAAAGACCACATCAACAAAGCGAGTCGATGACAATAACGCTAAAAAAAGGCAATAACGTACAAGTAAACAAACGTATGCAAAAGTGGTAGCTAACGGAGGAAAACACACAACTTAGGTTGAAACCAAGAACGTTCAGGAATGCTCAAAAGCAGATTGCAAATAATCAGACTCGTTCAACAATTTCATTGTCGGTGCCTATGGAGAGCAAAGCATGGTTGAAAAAGGCTTGGGTTGGCCATTTACGAAACTTAGCAGCGTTCGATAGACTTGAGGAGGAGCTCTTGTAGGATGGCGAGGAGAATATTAGACCGAAGTACTTGGGTGGCGACATGGTGTTGCTACTGGGTTTGGACGACGCGAAAGCAAAAGCTTTGTGCAAGGAATGAGTTCAAATTGGATTATCTATGTTTCACTCGTTGCAGAAATGGAGTTTGGAAATGCGCACTAGCTTTAGACTGGTCTGGATAATGTGTTGGGGCATTCCAATATACGCCTCAGACATGGAAAGTATCAAGAAAATTGCAGAAAGTGTAGGAGAGGTAGTCCAGGTAGACGAAGAGGTGGAAGATTTGAAAAGACTTGATCAGGCAAGAGTCCTTGTCATTTGTCAAGACACCTTGGTCTCTGCTCATGAACCATTCGGTTACGGCTAATATCAATGGAGAAGAGTTCGTAGTGAAGATTGTGGAAGAAACTTGCTATAGTTCTCGGAAGTGCACATGCAAAAAACTGAACTTCTTGGACTCGTTGGAGGATATCTCTTCTGGGGAAAGCGAGATCGGGCCAGATGCAGCATTTGTCAACTCACAGTTTGATGGCGAAAAACTATGGTGGGTGGCGGCGAAGGAAGATCGGAGAGCGATGACAGACTTTGATCAGAGACCAATGGCAATGGAAGAAGGTGACGTCGGCACGAACAGCGAGGGGTGGAGACAGAGATCCTCTGACCGTTGGTGGTGGCCCAACCTACACGTTGACCTCGGTCAACCAAGGCACCATGGTCCAGGATTCCTTCTTGGAAGGGCCTACTGAAGCACGTGGGCCGGTACAATAGTTTTTATCCTCATCCCATTAAATATCTCCCAAGCTGAACTAAAATTCCCGCATTTAGAATACATATTCAGAAGGGCGTTTCCTAAGTACCCTTCAATCTTATGCCCACATGCTTTGAGAGACTTGTGTATTTTGCTACCCATTTCTAGTGCACCAGTTTCTGCACAAGCACCCAGAACTGAAATAAGTGTTACTTCTGTCGGTCTTAGTTTAGCATTTTGCATCTTAAAGAACAGTCTCATTGCTCCTTCATAATCCTTAACAGACACACAACCAGCAATCATATAATTCCAGGATACAACATCCCTCTCAGGCATAATTTGGAACACCCTTCTTGCACCCTCAATATCACTTAACCTGATGTACCTTCCAATCACAATTTTCCATGAAACAACATTCTTATGTGGCATCGATTCAAGAAGGTAACTAGTGGATTTAGAGTCGTTGACACGATCATACGCCGATATCATGATATTCCAAGAAACCAAACTTCTGTTGCTGATTTCATCAAACAAGTATTGTGCAACATGGACCAACGCACATTGAGAGTACATATAGAGCAAAGAGTTCTGAATAGAGGGGTCCTAATCAAACCCTAGTTTGAGAACAGTACAGTGAACTTCACCCCCTTTGGAAACAATAGTAAACTCATCACATTTGCCAAAATCTTGGGCAAACTTATGTGCTCTGGAGCATGCCTTGAGCACAAAGTTGTAGGTGAAATGGTCAGAGACAACATTATGGTGTGCATGTGGTTTTAGATGTAAAAAGCTTGAAGAGGGTAGGAAGAGTTGGCAAAGGCTCGAATCATAGTGTTGCAAATGAAGGAGTTGTGCATGGAAGTTTGTAGGAAGAGGGGATGAGCATGGAAGAGGTTTCCCATTAGAGAAAGTGCAAAAAAGAAGATTAACTTGATAGTGAAGGGAAGGTGAGAGTGAAGGCTAGCTTTGGTGATAATGGCTTGAACTTGTTTCAGTTCCAACATGGAACAAAGGTGTTGAATCATGCAACTTATGCGTGAATATGTTCCTGACATTGGTGGTGTGGTGTCTCACCGTCACTGTTAGTATTCATATGATCAACATATTAAGAATGCATTGGTTATGGTCATTTAGGGATGTGTGGAGGTTTGGAAGAGGCTTTAGTTTTCGTTAGGGACAGAGGATCAAACACTTGATGAACATTTGTGTATAGAAATGTCACGAGTAAATTATATTCTTTTTATATTCTACATCACTTTTTAGTTTATTATATTCTTTATTTTTTTAATCCAAATAATGGATTTTAAATCCATTTTACTCTATCCCTTTCTATTTGTTTATTTTCATTTAAACATGGGCTTAACTTTACTAATTGTGCTAAAGAGTGTTTAAATCCCACAAAGTAATTAATTTGTAATTAAATAATAATATAAAATTTCTATATTAATAGTATTTTAAATTAAACTATTTATTTAAAATTATAGTAAAAACATGGTATTAAATTATTTTTTATGCACAATTGTATATACGAGATTTGATGACTTTGTGCAAATGGATCTAAATCACTCTTTACCCTTAAGCTGACGCTAATAAGTTTTAATCATAAATATTATACTTTATTATAAAAACATAAAGAAAAAGATATGAAAGAAAAAAATATATAAAAAAAGTGAGAAAGAAATATAAAAGATAAAAACGAAAAAGGATTAAAAAACATATTTAAATAGATAGAAAATACTAGAAAGGAAAAAAGTGAGAAAGAAATATTTCTTCAATTTTTTTCCTATTTCAGAAAGAAATAAAATAAATAGGTTGAGTATAAAGCAAATTCCAATTTTACTACACTTAGAGCCGTGAAAATGGTCTGCCTAATGCCCATGTAGGCCAAGGGAAAGAAAGCCCACAAGACCAAAGGATCATATTATAAGGCCTTTAGAGCAAAAAAAAAATCCACTGGGCCTTGTAAGTTAGGATCAGTTCATGGGCCATAACTTTTAAACTTGAAGGGCTTTTTTTTTGTTGACTTTTTCTTTTGATCATGATATTGGTATAAAGTATGACTGATAAAATGGATGGGTACCTAACCAACCTATCAAGTCAAACAATGAAATGAATCGATCTAAGTCCGATCCATATTCTTTTGAGCTGGAATTTCTAAGGCCCAATCTAGCCCTATGTCGAACTGATGGTCCACTAGGCCTATTCGGGTCAATTTAGAAATTAATAAAAAAAGTTAAAAATTTGATTCTGGGTAAAAAAAAAAAATCAAAGGCAAAAATGATTTATTATGCATTTATTCCACTTAATAAGTATTAGCAAAGACATTTAAATATATGTTTAATGAATACTCAAATTAATAATATTGCTTTGGAGTTGTTACTTCTTGTGGATATTTATTTTATGTTTAATGAATATGTTTAGTCTTTTAAAAAATATAAATTGTAATATAAAATTATAAATTGTATTAATGAGTTATTATATTTTATTTAGTATTTATTATATATTATTAATTAGGGGAGCCCAATTCGAATCCACTTGATCTGTCAGGTTATATGGGTCAGGTCAAAAAATACTTGTTTTTATTCGAATGATCTTTTTTGAGCCAAGTGTGACCTTAATTGTGGGTCGAACCAAGTGTATTTTGTATTCTAGTACAACATACTCTTATAGGAAATTATGACTAATTCATTATCTTTGAACACATACGATGTATATGATGTGGGCTTTTTTCTTTTCTTTTTTTTACTATTTGAGTGTTTATTTTATATAGCTAAAATTTATAATAAATAAATAGTTTTGAATATATAAATTATACTATAACTACAATTGATAATAGATAAGTATTTTTACATATAAGTTATATTTTACCGCTTAAAAATATTTTAGACTTATGATAAATATTTTTATGATTTTATTTTATCAACAAGTCTTAGTTTGTAATTTGTTAAAATGTTTAGTTTTACAATTTTGTTAACAAAAAAGATTAAATTCGTGTTTTTTTTTCTCTTAATCATTCAAATCATCTTATATTCCCTATCTTTATTTTGATGATAAATAAATGTTATGTTGAAAATGTTAGTATTTAAAATTAATAATCATAACAAATGAAGTGAATCGAAAAAAGCTAATTTCTTACTCTGTTAGTATTATTAATTATGATGACGAAGTGCGTGGAGGAACGAGAGAGAAGCCGGTTGCTATTTACACGTAAGAGAAAGAGCTCACGTGATTTGCATGGGTGGTTGATTTCCTTCTCTCTCTTTGTTTCTTCAATTTCTGCAGTCGGCAACTCTCCCTATTTCTTGAAGCTTCTATTCTGTGTTGTTGCTGCTTTTACTTCCCATCAGAATCAGAATGGTTCGTGCCTTCTTTTCCCCTTTCTTCACTCATAAGATTTTGCGCTGCAACACGATTTTAGTTTCCTTTGCTTTCCTTGATTCCTAGGTCTATCTCCTCCCCCAACGCCCTAATTTCCTTATATTTTTTAATGGTGATGCTCTGTGTCCTTCGATGAGGACTGCTATTGGCTGAAAATTTGATGCTATTACTGTAGAATTGTTGATTTATGCTGATTCATGTGGTAGATGGTTGTTCTGTTAAATGTTAATTTAATTGAGTATTAGTTGCGTTTTCTGGACTATGGAATCAAATGGGAAGGGATGAAATTAAATTGTTGAGGAGTATAAAATAAAAATTTGGGTATGTAGGGAAAGAAGGTCATCCATGTACATGTATAGCTTGTAACATTTTGAATATTGCAGGATGGTGCTGTGTTGGCATGTACAGATGGAGCAGTTCTTCCCGTCAGTCAAGTGTTTGATGCAATTAGAGAGCTTGGGAATGAAGGGCTTGAGCAATTGGATCCTCTAGTTCTTACTTCTGCCTCACTCTTAAGTATTTCTCCCGCTCCTTTAACTGCATTTCTGTTTGCGCTTTAATAATCTATCATTCTATGCTGCTGGTTGTTCCTGTAGAATTTGCGTCATTCTTAAGTAATTCAAGTTTTGCTAAATACCATTTTTCTATTTATGTTTTATTTTTCTTTATTTACGGTAGTAGAAAATAAAGGGAATCTAGGTAAGAAAGGATACATACTTGCTGTTACACTTATGCATTGTTTTTACTTGTTAGATGTTGTATATTTGTGTAAGTTTATCTTTCTTGCTTCAGCTTGAATTTATTTTGTATAAATTATATAGCCCAGTAACTTTTGAGTAAGGTTGTGATGTCTTTTCTTCTTCTTTGTCACTTGCCCAGCTTTTTTCTTTGTTTGCCTAGTTTATCTGCAACAATAAAAGGGGACAAAGTTCAATGTTTTGCCTTAGCTACTTCAGTTTCGAATCTTTTAAAGATCACTGGTTCAACCTTTAGTTTGGAAATGAAATGCCTGAACTGTGAGAAAACTGGAAATAGCCATTAGCCAGTCCTTCCTGTATTTTGTTCAATTCTTTTAAACATATGTCAACCCCATAGTATTGTTTCTCGGAAGAAGTTGGATGGAAGTTTCTATTTCCCTGACAAATGCTTGATTTTTCATTTTGTGCAAATATCATATTTTATTGTATAATAGCTGAAGAGACAATTTTTATCACCTATTTTGCAAATTTCAGGCAAGTTGCCTGTGGATTCTTCCTCTGTTGATTTTGTGATTTTAATCTGGCTGTCAATTGATTGTCCTGTGGATCAACTGATTCAAGAAATTCTTAGAGTGTTAAAAGTAGATGGTACAATTCTTATTCGCAAGTCATCTCAGTCTGCTGTGGGTTCATTTGATAAGGTAATAACAGCTTAGATTGTGCCTGAGTGAGTATTTTTCTACTGCATGATCTGATTATTCCCCCCATTGTCCTTGCAGATAATATCTGCTCTTGAGAACAAGTTATTGTTGGCAGGGTTTACAGAACCACAAGTTTTACAATCAGCTGGGGTAAGTTTTATTATCTAGTATCTGCCTGTGTCATCTCTATTCATCATTTTTGTATTGTTTCCTTGTGTTTGGTCTGTTGTACAACAGAATACAATAGAAATTTGTCAGACAAGATGTATAATAGGCTGACATGTGTCTTTGAAACCCACTCTACTGGTATTTTCAAGTTAATGATTTTTCATTTTTAGCACGATCAATAATTTCAGCTAGATTTTTTCCCCTTTTAAATCATGATTTCCCCCTGTTCCTTCTGGCATATTTGTCTTCCCATTGCCTGTTGAGTGGAATATGGGCCTTGAATCATCAAAAGTCATTCTTTTTTTTTTTCCTAATTAACTGCTGGGACCATCTTACAATTCTAACTATCAACTTGCTTTGTATTGCACATAGATCAAAGCTAAAAAGCCTTCATGGAAAATTGGTTCGTCTTTTGCGCTAAAGAAGGTGATTAAGAGTTCACCTAAAATGCAAATTGATTTTGATTCAGATCTGATTGATGAAGATAGTCTTTTGACTGAAGAAGATTTAAAGAAACCCCAGCTGCCACCTGGTAAGGAACAGTTTTAAGTTTCTGTTTCTCAACTCGTATTCTGTGTGATATTGGGCTCTTAGCTGACATGTTTATGCTATAGGTGATTGTGAAATTGGGAGCACCAGAAAAGCCTGCAAAAATTGCACCTGTGGGAGGGCTGAAGAAGAGGAAAAAGTGTTGAAGTTAGGATTGACAACAGAACAGATTGATAATCCTCAATCAGCTTGTGGCAATGTATGTGTTCTTTTTTCTCTCTCTTGCAATATGCAGTTTACTTATGCTTTCTAAGGCTGTGGTCAATAAGAATTCATTTTTGCTTTCTGCACATTTTCGGTAAAAAGTTCTAAGCCTTCTTCTAAGGCTGTGTTCAATAAGAATGTCTAAAATTGATTAGAGTTATGGTCATTGTGACTACTATCATAAGAGCTACAATTCTCTTGCAGATTGTGCGATATATTCTTTGTGAATAGTTACCCTCTGTTATGTCAATCTATCCTCTAATACTATTTCAGATTTTTTTTCCTCCCATAATTGGCAATTTGGCATTGATCTCAAAGTTTTCTTTGGTCTGCAGTGTGGGCTAGGGGATGCTTTCAGGTGCAGTACCTGCCCTTACAAGGGACTGCCTGCCTTCAAATTGGGCGAGAAGGTACTTTCTCTCCCCCTCTCTCTCTCATCAACTGTTTGGTGTCATTTTTTTGGTATGGGCGTCGTAAGTCATTCGTTATTTTCATGCAGGTAGCACTGTCCGGTAACTTTCTTGCTGCAGACATATAAATGGATAAAGTTGCAGTACGATTTGTCATGGGAATGGTATTATAGAATTTTTTTTATTTAGTATGGAATTGTCATCAGTTATATTAATGCCCGCAGAACCATTCATCCGAGTTGTTTTGATACAATTTTACGTATGACAACACGACGGATTCAAGTTTTCCAGCTATTATAGAGCTGCAATGTCATTGTCTCTTCCTTTCTTCTATTTTCTTGATAAAATCCCTTTCATTAATCATAAGCATGAAGACAGTGTTCTTGTCAACCAACTTATAAATTAAAGATTAATCACATAAAATATTGCATAGTGTAAAAAACCTAAGGTTGCAGTCTTGCAGAATGTATGAAATATTTAAATAAATATTTCGAATAGAATTGCTTTAGAAAAAAATACATTTAATTATAAGTACTATTAATGAATAAATGGTTGTATAAGAAAAGTACTAGTATTAATTATAGCAAATTATTTAATTATAATTTTTTTTTATTTTAGTTTAATTTTGATATATTGTTATTGTAAATTGTAAAGTATCACTTTCATATTTAAATTTTAATTCTTAATCTTGATTATTTTGTTCAGATTTTATTGATTGAAGAGGGCTGTCGTATTGCAATAACATGAATTGGACATTGAAAGATCTGAAATCTTTATTGTCAAAATGGAAGTGGTCATTGACTCGGCAAAGTAATTGGACTAATGAGTCACTCACTAGTTGGAATAATGAGTCATGTTAAAATCACATGAACTCGTTAAATTATAGGAGCATGAATAGATGTATAAATATATTAAAAACTTGCAATTGTGTCTCAATTGTAGGGCAGGAGGTTTTTGCAGTGTGGACTTTACTATTGTAGTGTGAGAGACGTATGTGGAAAAGGTGAGTGGGAAAAGTTAAAGGGTTGTGCTAATTTATTTTTGACAATATACCATAGATTCGCTGGAGCCATCACATAATTAGGGGAAATGTACGTAGAAATGAGCACTATTATATGCATAATGTATCATTTTTGCCAATAAATACATGGAAGGTAGAAAGTTATACAATGGAAGAAACAAAGAGAAACTTTGTTTATGGAGAAGCAAGTTGCTTCCATCTCGATTATAAATAACAATTTTTTATTTATTTTAAATATAAGTAAATTTTACTTATTTATATTTTGTTTAATGAATTATTTTTTAAAATATCTTTTATTTAATAAGGTTAAAAAAATTATATTTAATATCAAATTTTAATAAAAAATTATTTATTTTTAATTAAAAATAACATTATTTAATGAAATTAATTAATATTATTAATAAATATAAAATATATTTTTTCTTATTATAATCAAGATCCGAAACAAGATACTCGACCAATACTTAGGAATCAAATCAAGTACGCCTCGATCACTTCAAAATGGAAATCACGGGGCATGCTCATGGAGATGTGTCCGATCATGATTAAAAAGTAATTTCTTTCAAGAATGTTATCTCTCATTCGTTCATTCATTAGTGAATTTTAAGGTAATTCTTATAAAAATTAATAAATTTTTATATATAATAATGTGATTAGTTGATGATAAAATATAAAGTAAATAATTATTTTTGTTTTTAAATGTGTAGAATACTCATAAATTTATATCGAAAGATGAAAATTTAAATTTTTGTTTTTGAAAGTGAAAAAAGTGTGACAAATTCATCCATCCATTAACTTTTGTTCATTATCTTTAATGAAAGAGTCTATGTGACACATCCAGAGACGAATTTGTCAATATTCTATACATTTAAGGACTAATTTGTCAGCGTTATATCGAATATATAATTTAATCTTCATTTTTTCCCTTTGTTTAATCGTTGCAAGTATAACATTACAATAAAAATTTAATAAAAGGAAAACAAACATAAATCAGAATAAACATAATAGTAAACATAATTTGTCTATTACTCTAAAATTTTTATTATGATAACTTTAGGTAAATCAAGTTGAGTCTCATTTTTTTTGTAAAGATTAACTTAATGGTTATGCATTTTAATTTGTTTAAGTCTCATATTTTGGTTAAGATACTTTCACAATAGAAACTTCAAAGCAAAAATATGAGATAGTATCTTACCCAAAATATGAGACTTAAACAAAAATGTACAATTATTAAGTTAATCCTTACAAAATAGAGACTCAACTTGATTTTATTATTATATAATATTATTATAATAGAAATTTGAGAACAACAGACAAACTATGTTTATTAATCTGCTTCTTATTATGTTTATTCTAACTTATGTTTACTTTCCTAATTTTCTAAGTGTTTACTGTAATTTTATGCTTGTAATGATTAAAAAAGGAAAATGTGAAGATTAAATTATTTTTTGGGTAGAGCACTAACAAAGTAGTCCCTGAATATGCTGACAATTTCGTCCCTGAATGTGTCACATAGGTTCTGTCAATTAACGATAATGGACGAAAATTAACAGATGAATGAATTTGTCACACTTTTTTCACTTTCCAGGGATAAAAATTTGAATTTTCGACTTTCGGAGACGAATTTAATAACGCTCTACATATTTAAGGACAAAAATAATTATTTACCCTAAAATATATTTAATTAATAAGGTTAGATCTAACAAAAGAGATTATTATCTCACAATAATCATGCTTTGACGAATGAAAATATTTTTAGAAAACAAAAAATAAGGACAAATTTAGTCGATGAAAATAATAAGATAATTAAAAAACGTCAAAGTCCGAATATTGTTAACTTAAATCTTAAAACTGAATTTCTTGTTGTCATTTTAGTATCGAAAAATATGTTAATTTGTTAGCTAAGTTAATTTTTTAAATTTTGGACTAAAATGAGTGACAATTACATTTTTAAGGATCTTTTTATCATTTTACTTTCGAAGGTTAAATTTAGTTGTGTTATTATTTTTTAAGGATCTAATTAATCATTTACCAACAAAAGAAAATCATTGTTGATAGATAAATAGATATCAATTACTACCTCTATATTTGTATCCCAAAAAAAATACTACACCTCTTCCTTTATAAGTGTCTTGCAATTTTTTTTCTTGAGAAAATCTTGTAATATTTTTATTTAAAAAATATAATAATTTTTTTTATTTTTCATAAAATAATTTTGAAGTTTCTTATCATTTTTTTTCGTTTTTACTTCACAATAAATACATACTAGTGATAGAAGTGTAAACTAATTTAAAATTCGATGATAAATAAGGATATAATTTAAAAAATGTTATTTTAAACTTTGAAAATGATAAATAAATAAATAAAATTACAAAATCAACAATTAAAAAGAAACAAAGGGAGTAAGTCCAAAATAAAATTATGTGAGCTCTATGTTGAATAAAAAAAAATTGAGTTAATTTTCACTTCAAAATTATTTTTAACAAAAAATAATTTTCTGTTAAAAATAATATATATATATATATATATCTATATTATTTTACTTAAAATTAAATTTAATAAAAAATCAGTTTACAAAATTCCCATCATTCAATTCAACATCAAGAGGGGGGATTTTTTTAAAATATTTATATTTTATTTGGATTTCTATAGATAGAAAAAGAAGAGGGAGGGAAATGATATTTATTTCGACCTAACAAAGGAAGACGTAGTATGCTGGAGAGGAAGAGAGCAGAAACTGAAGAGAAGCCATAAGTAAATCACAGATCTAACCAAACTCCGATTCCGATTCCGATTCCGGGTACGTTCTCACTCGCATTTCGCTTATTGATCTATAGCTTTTTCAAACGGTGTCGTTCAAACTGCAGCAACCGCGCCTCCGTTTTGTTACCACTCCACGAGCGTTCCTTTTTGTTTGTTTCGTCTCCAATTGTCTATCACAAACATAGGGATGTTGTATTTGTGGCAGCATGTATTAGTTTCGTATTCAAAAGCAGAAAGCCAGCGTGGCTAAAGCCACATGACAATTAAATGATACGATACTTCTTTCACTGCATTCATTGTTTCTGTGCACTTTGAACTTTGTATTGATTTTCTGCTCCTGGACTTAATATTGTATCATTGGGATATAGTTTTTTTGATGGTTGGATTGATTTTTTGCGTCTGGACTTTGTGTTGTGTGATTGGGATATACTTCGAGCTTCGGTCATTGTTTTTGTTTGATCAAGATTTTGGATTATTTTGAAGCTTTCAAAATGGTAGAAATGTTTGAGATGTTTTCTGGTTTTTCATTACTAAATCTCAATCGCAAACGCTTTGTTTGGATAAATACTTATGGAAGAAGATAATACAAGAATGCAAAATGAATCAAACTTCTATAAATTAAAATCAACTTATGTTACCTCTGCCTTTGGAAAAGTTAGATGAGAGAGCTTTTATAAAAGTTGAAGTGCACAAGTTGACTTTGACATATGAGAGTAGTTAATGAGAAATTTATCCAGACAAAACCTTACTATGTTTTGAGAAGTTACAACGGAGTTCAGAATAGCATTGATTTAAAATATACTCCTGACTGTGGGGGATTCAATTGGATTCCATTGATTTCAAGCTTTGTTCCAAACTAGAGTTTGTGATATATGGTTTGTAATTTGATTTATACTTTTTGTGATAATAGTTTGACCATTTGCTTGTTTCTGATGTTTTATCTGTTGGATGCAGACAACCTTTCACTCTTAGTGATTTGAGCTCAAGCAACATCCAAAAATGCTTCTGGACAAGAATGATACTCAGGAAACCCATTATGAGGTTCTCAATGTCAAGGAAGATGCAAATTATGAAGAAATTCGTGCTAGTTACAGAAGTGCTGTACTCAGCTTACATCCTGATAAGCTATTGAAGACGTCTGAGACATCCAGCAGCAATCAAACAGCCGAAGAGAGATTTCTTAAAGTACAGAAGGCGTGGGAGATTCTGAGTAATTCAAGCTCCCGCTCGTTTTATGATAATGAGCTGCAGAGTTCAAGGCAGGATGTCTTGGCTGCTGATGTTGCCGAAGATTTGAGCTTACAGGATATGATGATTGAAGATGATGGAGAAGCATTGGAACTGTTTTACCAATGCAGATGTGGTGATTACTTCTCTGTAGACTCGTTGGAATTGAAGAAAATGGGATATTCCTTATTGAGGGAGGGAAGTGGGATATCTATAATGAATGTTGATACATTACCAGGATCAGTGATTCTTCCTTGTGGATCTTGTTCGTTAAAAGCTCGTTTGCTAATCAATATGGATGCCAATTGAAATTAAATTGCCACAATTTTTTGGTATGAATAATGACGACAGAGATTTCTAACTTTTTTTTTTAATTATTGAAGCTGCATTTTGCAGCTGTCTGTCACCGGGAAAATTCCTGGGGCAGAAATCTGGAGTTTCATTTCGAATTTTGATTTTGGAAAATGGAATGCAGTGATATTAGTTTCAGGTTAGCTATAGGCCAACTCATTTGTTCAAATAAATCCATGGTGTTAATTGTATATTAAAAAAAAAAAAAAAAAAAGTTAAAGCCTGTGCATTCTAAATCGACTTCGGACGAGACTTAAAAAATTCATGGCTAAAACTATAAGAATCTCGCTTGTACTTGAAGGTCTAAAAAGCTGAACTGTTTCGTAAAATATATTATCTAGTGTCTGCTGAAGGATACACATGCAGAACTAAGTAAAACAGATTATCCAAGCATTCACTAATAATGGTATGCCTCTCAGAAAGGAGGATATTATTCATCAATTACATTATACATCCAATCTATTTGCAAACTGACTATTATTCTATACATAAAACTTCTTGCATTGTACTACAAATCATAAATTTTCTTTATTTAGTTCCAATAGTCTTGACCACCTTTTATCAACAGAAGCTTGGCCTTGTCCAGTTATATCTGAAAAATAAAACCATCTTTAATAAGCTTATCTTGATTCTCTTTTTCAAGGCTGATTTGTAGTGTTGGTGTTCCCTTGTATTACAAAACAGAAGAAAAAAAGAAATAAAAAATGACCTTGTTGATTGCCTTTAACTTTTCAAATTAAAAACAAAAATGCTTACATCGTATTGTACCCTCAGATTTCTCGCACAATTCGGAGCAAGTATCCTGCAAAATTAAATATAAATATAAACAAACTGTGGGTTTTCAAATATTTTTTTTTGAAACCCAACTTGTAAAATCATGATTTGCAATTCTGCTAAATATACTTTTACAGCAGAGTTTAATCGGATGGCATCTTGTACAAGAGAATCAAGATCAACTTCGTATCCCGGTCTAACATAAATCACCTGCAATGTATGAGTAGCTATATTAGACTATCCCTTATTATTTTGGCAACAATATTTACAAACATCTAATCCATGGATATTTGAACCCGAGTATCCAGGAAAAAGCAAAATATTTGATGGAAGATCAGGGAATTCTTTTAAACAGCTTGCTATAATGGGAAAACCTTATATAATGAAATTAATTCATCAAGTTGATGATAAAATACATGGGCGTTCCAGCGGACATTATGCACTTGTTACACAACAACCACCCTGAATCGGTGGCTCACTTTTTCTAAGTAATGGGAAAGAGGACTGAAACATGCAATTCTTAAGAAATATCTAACCAAACCATTTATACTTATTTCAACAAAAGAAATTTTTATGTCTTGATCCCAATTTAAGACTAAACAATTCCTAACTAATTGAATACTTGTATCAGAAATTCCCCTACTGGATTTTCCTTAAATATAATATGCTTTGAAATCATCAAATGACTAAAAATTTGGTATAGGTATTGTCGTTACTTCTTAAAGTATGGAAGTAAAAAGCTATATTACAATTTACAACATAGAAAATATCTGATAATAATACAACTTTAGAGGTAACACATTTTGAGTCTCAAATTTTAACATTTAGAACTAATTAATGTTTCTCTTGCTAAGGTAAGACTGCATACATACATGTCATCTCCAGCCCTCACTGAGTGCCTCCCTTTTATAGCTAATGATAGTGAAAAATTATAGATTTAGTTCATCTAAAGTGAGAAATTATAGATTTAGTTAATCTAAAGTGAGAAATTATTTAAAGTGATAAAATAAGGGTATATTTACCCTTAATTTATGTTAAAATACCTCACAGACATAACTCACTTTACATCAAAAGTGAGTTGAAGAAGAGGCACAAACGAGACTTACATTAGGGTCATCTCCAATATCAGGTAGCGGTATCTTGCGGTCATCTCTACGTGCTATAAGAACCCATACGTTAAATTTTGCATCAATCTGTAGCCATTAGTAAAGACATGGAGTCATCCATAAAATATATTTAACAGCATACTCCAAAACATAAACAGCACTTGACAATGTCGATGATATATCATATATCTTCAAGATTAGATAACTTGAAGAAAGTATTCATTATGCGTGTGTGCGCTGAGAACATACATGTATAATAGTATTCAAAAAGAAAGCAGAACAATTGCAACAACATTATGCAGGTAAATAACACATTTTCATTCCAAGAAATTCTTAGGTGTATAATGTATTTTTGGTAAAGAAACTAAGCATAATTTTTGGTGGTCAAGAGGGGCAGGAAGACCCTAACGAATTACGAAACTCTTTATTTAGAAACCATGAGGAAACAAAATAGATGCAGCATCAGCTGTCACAGCATTACAAAGAAAAGTAGGAATAAACTCAAAAACATGAACATAAGTATCAACAGACAGACCAAATTTGGACAAGATATCCGTTACTTGATTTGCCTCCTGGTATGTGTGACACCACGAGAAAAGACCACCAATATCCTCATAAGCTCTAACTGCATGAACCAGTTGAAAACAAGCGTGAGATGCTTGGCAACCATTCTGTATCAGAGCTAGAGCAGCCTTCGAATCCGATTCCACCATGAGATCCTTGTATCTACGTGACCACACGATTTGAATTCCAAGCACAATGGCCCAAAGCTCAGCTTGCGTAATGGAACAAACACCCAACTTGAAAGCAAAGGAAACAATAACCGAACCATTATAGTCTCGGATCACTCCACCAGATGATGCTCGACCACCCTCCCCTACAGCTGCATATCACAGTTCAGTTTGAACCTTCCTGGAGGAGGAGGAACCCAGCAATATGACTGACATTGAGGGGAACTCACATTTGGACGCTGAACCTTATCCTCCACTTGGAAGCTTTGGATAATGTTCAAGGCCATCATAGATATATTATCAACATGAGTTTTTATTGAATGGTTATGACACTCTTATCAAAATTCTCTTACACTTCAACCACTAAAATATCCAGTTGAGGAGATACTTATTTGTGTATAAACTTTCCTAATTATATAAGAGGTCTCACAAATATGAAAACAAGAAGAATCAAACTCATAATGTTCAAAAGATTACAATTAGATATCACAATCAATAGATATGAGTACAATGGTATTTGAATAAAAAATAGAACATCTACATTGTCAAGGAATGTAACAAATCTCAAACCAAGAAATTAACTGATACATTATTCATGATGAAAGAAAATACCTGTCGGCAATACGGAGAAGAACAGGTGCTACATTTTCTAGTGAAGGATGTGGTGACTCTTCCATCCACCGATAAACCAAAGCTAGCATGCTGGCATTACCATGTTCAAGGGACTAAATTAAACAATTGACTTAGAAATCTGGGAGTATTAATTCTAGTCATCAATGAAGATACAAAATTAATTCAAAATCCTCTCATTAACATTGAAAATGCATGAACAAAAATTTTGGTACATTAGTCAGTTCCAATCACAATTTTAATCCAAAATTTTCATTCACACATGAAAATAAAGTATATGTAAGCACCTTTTGGATAGAGAGATTGATGAAAACTTGAGCATCCATACGTGACTTATTATCATCTTCAATCAAATCCTGTAACTCTAGGTCGTGCAAAGAGACGAGATAGTCACAAGTCCAATCCCCATGATATTTGCCATCACCTGGTGATATTGTGATCAGACGGCGAGGAGCCCTGCTTGTGTTCTTCCCAATCTATATTTGATCATATCAAGTAAATAGCATTATTGCAAGATTTACTAGATATGTTATACACATTAACACCCTTTATTAGTATTTAATTTATTAAACTTCAGTTGGATATTTAACATATTCATGACAGGAATTTGCTACCACGTACAGGCGCAAAAATGAAAATATGAAACGTTAGTAAAGAATCACGAATAAAGAAAAGTTTGTAAAGATTCTGTTATTAGAGGAATAATAAAAAAAAAAAAAAGGGAATTGAGGAGATATTATATATAGAAAGACAGTTAAGTTACCAATGGAGATTGCAAGTCATTCTTTCTTTTGGAAGCAGTCACAGTGGCATTATTATTGTAAGAGTGAAACCGAGAGAGCAACCTCAAGGTTTTTAGCTTAGTTGCAGAGTGGTATGGATTGAAAATTATTGGATTAAAGTTCCTTGGTGATATCAGATTTCCAGCATTTGCCATAGCTCTCTCTCACTGGAGACTATAATCTAAGACATGGAATTTTTCTCACACTTGTATAACGGTCTAACCTTATCTTGACGTGTGTGTGTGACTGGTGTTTATGCATCCATCGTATGAATCTTTTTTTTTTTTTCCTTTTTCTTTTTCACTTTCCGTCTCGATGGGAACTTTCATTTTGATTTTTCACCTATTAATGCTTTATCATTTTATGGACCTCATTTAATTTGAAAATCAAATTAATGCTTAAAACATTATAAATGAATAACTGGTTTTTTGGCTGCCTTTATAATTAATTAAGAATGCGTAAAATGGATAAACTTATAAAAACAAAAATTATCACCTCCAATAATAAAAAAGTAAACAAAAATCATGCGTTTTCAATTTTCATATTCAACCAAATTTAAATATACTTTGAATATAAAAATAAAACAAATCAGTTCATGTTCTATTATATGCCAACCAAATAAATTTTACTTGTAATCAAATTTAGAATGTCTTTCAACCACACTTAAAAACCGATAAACAAGGCATTCACTCCAAAAAAAATTAGGATTATATTACACGTAGTTAATCTATTACTCCGTATGTCATCAGAAAATATGCAGTTGTTATATTAGAACCTTTAAAATAAACTTTAAGTCAAACCGTATAGTAGAAAGTTGAAGTTAATGTTAGCTCTGATTTAGTATCTTTAGCGTAGAAAAACACAACACGCAAGGTGTGGTTTTCTTCTTCTTTTTTTTTTCTTTCTCTTTTTGGCACAGACGCAAGGTGTGGTTTAAGTAACCATTTCTAAACAACATTTTAGATTAATGACTTACCCAAGCACACATTTTCCTAATTCACGGATGCTGGAAATTACTTTCTACTGTATGCTTTGTAAATTAATTCTATCATTTAGAAGGATATCAGAAATGTTATTAGTACAACAGTAAAGATGGACAATAAATGGCAATCACGGCCAATTTAAATTTCTCGTTGCATCCTCACTCAAGTTCCAAGCTCCTTCCGCCATCTCATCATATAACTGGTTCCAACCCCAACTTGAATACCCCAAGAAAAACCAGTAATCCCCAACTGGTTGATTTGCTGACTTCAGCTCCTCAATTTTACGAATTGTTGTTATTTGATCAAGGAAGTAAATTCCAGGGATAATTTCAGGTAAATTATTTCCGGAAACTGTTCTAGTTAAGGATAAAAGAGGCATTCCAGTTTTCATTACTGGACCCCCCAGGGACAGAGGAGCCTCTTTCAAATTTTCCAAGTCTTCTTCCAATTTAGGCAGAAAACTCCATTGTATATGTTTGTTGAGAATAAGACCTTGAAATCCAGTTACTTGATTGGCTGCAACAATGAGAATCTTTGATCCATCAAATGGATGAACCCCCAAAAGCTTTTCTGTGGCAATTAACACTGAACCAATCACCACGTGAGGTGATGCTTCATGCAGTTCATTTGAGGCAGGTAAATTCATCAAGTTAGGTCTGACCACCTGGTCTAGCATTCTGTCTTGACCTGGGGCTCCATGATATTTTTTATGCGAATGAAGTGATTCCAGGTGGATATCAGTTTGCAAAGTATCATGTAAGTTCTGATTCTTGACTGCTCCTTCAGATAGCCACAGAACTGCCACTGGATCCGTGAAACGAAGTCAAGAATAAACTTAGACTACCACAGTAAATGTTTAAGTTTGAACAAACAGATTATAAGGAATTAAAAGACAATGTGCCGTTAAAAGCAGAAGGTAATGGAAGATTCTCTAGCTACAAGTCTATGACTCCACTAATCAAGTTCATCTGAATCTGAATAGAACATGATAAATTTAAGTAGATACCAGTAATCAAAATGGATAGGAAATGAGGATTTGGTGTGGAATCAATGATCATGAGTATGCAATCAAGTTTGACACCAACAGTCACGGAGTCAAATGTTATTTGATAAATTATATATAAAAAATAGTATATCACATGAAAATTTACCTTTGTCTCTTATAAGTTGATAGAAGTTACTTCCGTGCTCAGCCACAAACTTCATAACGTCAATTACAGCCATATCTCCTTCATAAAGAAGAGGCTGCTTTTTTTCTGCTGGAAATAAAATCAGAGCAGGATAAACTTCCCTCTGCATATTAAAAGTACATCAAGCAACATTAATTATGCAGGCCAGACAATTAACTATTTAAATTCAATGTTATTTCAAATAAATTATAGATGAGATTCATCATATTTCTTCATGGCATCCATTGTTAACAAAAAAAAATAAATAAATAAATAAAACAAAGGAGTGTCCCTCTAGTCTTTGCAATGCAAATTAAATAATTCCATCTCAAATTTTACCATTCCAATTTATAAATGTTTTTCACTCATTAAAATTATGCAAACATAAATGAGCAACAGTTGTACTGTTGCCTATGGTGGTAGGCAAAAAATCTGACATGTGATTCCTCCATGGCCTTATTTAACATTACTGGATTTCATTTTTGGTATTTTGAACTGCATGAGATCACTTGGACTTGTCCATTTCTAGACTTCAAATTCAAGTTGAAAAATAATTTTTTGCCCAATTCAAGCCTCACCAATTCTTTAAAAAGTTTTTAATTTTGGTGGGGGGAGAGGGGTGCTAAAACCAGAGAGTATTGTTTTAGCCCAATATTCTAAAAGTTCTTCATAAAAGTATCGATCTACAATCCATCACCTTCATTTCACCCAACAATAATGACAGAGATGAGTAACATATTGCCAAACAAATACAACCAACTACTGAACTCAAAATACTCAGGAAAGCTCGATAATAATACATAATATAAAAAAGAGACGATGGACCAAAAACAAGTACCTGATCTACAGACTTCAGTATCAAATCACAGTCATTCAATGTACAATCCAACAAGTAGATTTCCGGAAGCTTCATCATGACACGATTCAAATTTTCTGCCATGTAATGATCAATTGTTAAACTTTTAGAAATCTACCATTTGATCAGGAAATTCTTCAAAAAATCAATTCAAACAACATCATCCAACATGAATCAAGTCCACTTAACAGTACAAGAACCATTGGGATTCATGTTAAGATTGACGTGCAGAGTCAAAATCATTTAAAAATTACAAGTGAAAATTGACATTCCATGATCAAGTAACATTCAATTTGATAGTGTCAAGCAGTTGGCAGGTATAACATGCACAACAGAAACAGGAATAGCTAATTGCTAACAAGAAGCTACTGAGCAGTTTACTAAAAGCAAAACCACAAGCTTCTCACATTTTAGCAAAAAACTGAAGACACAGCAAAACTTGCTGAAACCAATTACCCTAAACAAGCATCTTTAACTGAGTGAAATATGTGGTGGTAGCAGTAGAGTGTAGAGAAGAACAGAAACACCCACACCCACACAAAAGCTTACCACGATCAGAAATACCTTTCACATTCTGAGATCCCCTGTTTAACATATCCACATAGCCCTTGATGGCCCGATATACTTCACGAACAACCATTTCCATTCTCTGGCAGAATGAACACCAGCTATTGCTAAACAAGACCAGGACATCTTTATTCCATGAATTAGAAGTATTTTCTTTGTTAGAAAGGTTAAAACCAATAGCAAGTTCAGAGAAAGTATGAGCCATGATTCGAGGTATAGAATCCACCTCATGAAAATCCAAATTAACAAATGGAGGATGGGTGGCCTCCCTTTGGCCTCGAAGAACATGTTCTGACTGCTGGTATGGAAGTAAGGTTCCATTAAGAAACTCAGAAAGAAAATGATACAGTGAAGAAAAGTTGAAACTTTTCTCATCAGGGTAAACATAGTGTTGCTGCCGAAAGGGATCAACTATAACCAAAGATGGAATTCCACAACCACCCGTGAGTCTTTCAAGTAATTCATAATTACCATCAGAATAGAAGAAAAAAACATTAAAACCAAGAAAATGAGCCTGCTCACCCCCATCCTTGTTTCCACCAGAAGAATCATATGTTTCTGGTATCATAAATTTAGCGGTAGAAAGTTCACGATCTGCAATGGATTCTTCAGTTTCCACAGATTTTATCTCTTCATGTGTGACAATAGAAGGTCTCTTTACTTCATCTTTCTGAGAAGATAGCTCAGTCGATTTGGGATTTTCCTCAAGCTCTCCAGCAGATCTATATGGATCTCCATCCAGCATCACAGTATCTGTATGGCCTTGTTGAGAAGTTTCTGTTGGATATTGATTTGACTGAACTTCTGAATGTGATTGCTGTGTATTAGCTAACCTGATATCAATATCATCAGATAAAAGTTGGAAGCCTAAATCCTTTGCTAGGGAGCTTAGTTTTCCATCCTTCTTTTGCTGGAGAAGATAAGCCAATATATCATTCAAAGAACTCCCTTGCAGATCAGAAGGAATATTGTCCAAACTAACTTGCTTACCCTCATTCATAATCATGATGGAAGAAATCTTCTCCTTTAGTTTAATCTTCTGAGCTGGCCTAGACAACTTTAACCTAGGATGTTCAGATGTACTCTTGAAGCCATGATAATCTCGGATAGAAAATTTGTCATGACTGTCATTATTCTTGTTACCAGTCTGATTCACACGATGATAGTGTTGTGCCAATACTCTAAAAGCTTTAAGAGCCTCCTTACTTTTTCCCCTAGTTTCTGAGGAGTCAGATGATCTATCAACAAATAGAAGTACAGATGGCTTATTCGCTGGTAGAACGGGCTCTTGATCATGTCCATTACCTTCCAGCTAAATACAAACAAAACAGGGTAAATTCTAAAAATGAATAATTAATTGAAAGGACAGATGTCTGTGTATTGGTGGTGTATATTTATCAGTTAAATAAACTAGTCCACAACAATAATCAGAGATGAGCTTAGAGACAGGATACAGGAGCGACAAAATATAACATTATGACATACACTGCAGAATATGGAACAGAAGTTAGAAAGGTTTTATTCACCTCTTTGACAAAATAATTATTCATCTGCAAAACATATTTCAAGTCATCCTCATCTTTAAGAATATTTGAACAACTTGAACATCCAGCTAGGTAGTGAACTGCAAACCATGGGCCATAATCACCAACACCTAGGGATGAAAGCATCGACCTACTTGAAACCAAGCCAAATCTATTTCGCTCCGGAGGCAAAAAGTATTCTCTCACAACAGTCATGAATTTCAAGTAAAAAGAATGAAACCGCTCAAATTCTTCAGACGAACAAGAATGCAGAACATGATGATTCCTATCCTTGGAGCCCTCCAAGGGACCATAATTTAACGAGGTAAACTCCCCCAGCCAAGGAGCTTCACAAAACCCTTTATCAACACCGAGTTCAGCCTTGCATGTGTCCTCCTCTGATGATTTGAGAAAGAAAGAAAAAACAGAAAATAATGAAATGATGAATTTACTATTTAACATCTAAAAATTTACATTGTCATGCACTTGGATAATACCAGCCACCTTCTTATTAGTCTTTCCCCTTGACACAGGCATTCTATTATTCCCTCTGCTAAAACCCATTCCATGGTGATTCCCTGCAAGGAAAACGCCCACACACTGACAGTGACTCACCTTCTAACGAGTGCCTCAACCATTATTACATTCAAAGTAACAACATATACACACATAACTTTACTAAAAGAGAAATAAATATTACATATTACTACATACTAATAGAAATCCAGATTCCCTGCAGTCAGGGAACTCACACATACCGACAATTAAAACCGTTGGATGAAAATCATACTACTCATAAAATAAAAATAAAACATGAGTCATCTGATTGGAGTTGTTCGCCATTGAAAATATATACGTACGAACTTCATCTAACAGTGCTAGCTGAAGAATGCGTAAATGCAGGAAATCCATTTCCATACTAAAATGGACAAAACTTATTATATTTTTTTTAGCGGCAAATGTTAATTATTAGTTTTTTGTTAGCACGAGGGATCAAACCCAAGACCTTTCCCTTCTTCAAGTCTTTCTTGACTACCCAACCAAACTTATATCTCCACAAAACTTATTATATGTTGTTCTTCAGGTACTATCAGAATTGGAGTTTAACCTGGGTAATCAATCTACATAATCCTTTATTTATTTCGTCAATTACCGAACGAAACTCTAATTCTAATTACTAATGCCATAGGCATTATTATTATTATTATTTCTGAAATAACCACCAAATGCTGTTAAATAAGGTAAGCATCAAAATCCATTGATGATTGACATTTGACACTCACCAAGCACGGAGAAAGCATTTTGCGTTCCGTTATTATCACTGGCGAGCAACTTAGGCGTCCATCCACAAAAGTCAACGAGAACAAAAGCTCTTTCAGTGGAGTCAACAAATAATCTGAAATCCAGAGGAGTGTTGAGCGCCGCGAGAGGAACATCCTCGGGCGCAAGGGATATATAAGGATACAACGAGGAGAGAATATTGCGAGCTCTGAGTCTTCCACGGTACTTGTAAGAAACAGAATAATGGAAATAAAAGAGAGTGGTTTCATCGGTGGTAGCAGTAGCACCTATGGAATCCGCTAGAAGCTTCTCGGTGTTTCTATGCATGAGCATGAGTTTGAGAGAGGCAAAGTGTTGCTGCTGCGGCGGAGGCTTGGCGGCAAGTGCGAGTGAAAGGTGGTTGATGAGGGATCGAGACTCGCCGGACCAGGGGAGGGTGACGAGAAGGAGGAGGTGAGGATGGAGACGGATCTGAGAAGAGAAATTGTGTTTGGTGAGGATCTGCCACTGGAATTGGGATTGGGATGATGATGAACGGGGAATAATAAGAGATAACGATGCTATTGCTACAACGAACACCGTCAATAGGGAGAGCTTCATCGTTATCGTTCACTCTCTCCTTGTTCATTCAGTTCAAGTATCACTGCAGCTACCACTCTCGCAGTACTCTTCTATGTGAAGCCGGTCGGGTTAATACGCATCGGATCCATGTTTCATCCAGACAAACACAATATGCTGGGTTTTTTTTTTTTATTAATCTTTAAGTCTATTAAGTTTCACACTTATTACATTAAATTTAAAATGTTGCTTTATGTTTGAAAAAGTTTTATTTGAATACTTTTTATCATTTTCCATCAATCTATTGGAAACTAAAATTGCACGATTTTGATATCAGACTTAATTTATACAATTAAAACATACAAAACTAAAATAACACATTTACAAATTACATATTTAAAAGATCCAATCCATACAATAAAAAAAGTTTATCAATTATGATAAAAAAATACATAAATATAGTTAAACCTAAAATTTTTGTATACTAGTATTAGCTAATTAAAAAAGCCATGATTAGTAGGATTGGTTTACAATGTAAACTTCTTTAGGTCACAATTAATTTATTATGTTAGATTTTGTAAGAACATTTAATTAATGCATGTATACACATCTGTAACAAAATTATATGTTAAAATTTTATAACAACATATAATTTTAATATGATAAATTATTTTAAATTAAAAAAATTTGTGTTATATGTATCAATATTAATTATTTTTTAATATAATTGGTCTATTAACTCAATTGGTTAAAATATCGCGTTAATAACTTGAAGGTCACATATTCGATACTTGCATATACCATTATTTTGTAAAATATATTTTAACTTTAAAAAAAACTTACTAATTGTCCAATCAATACATGTTGTATTAAAAATTTACAGGATCGTGCTTCATACACCATCATGTTTTCTCATACACCATTTAAATTTTTTATAATACCCAAAATGCCCTTAACAAATGAAAAAAATATATAAATGTTACGGTCAAATAAAGGAGCTGTGCGTGTCGGAACGTGGAGTGTGGTTGTTTCTTTTCACCATTTTTGAGCTGGGCATTCCTTGGAATCACCATTGGTGAGCTTTTTGGAGGTGTGCGAGCTGCAGTTGGAGATTTGGTGTCGCTGGAGAGGAAGCGCGGAGGTTGCCGTTGAGGTGAGTGGTTTTTTTAGCCGTACGGATTCGTTAATCCGTAGTGTAATGGTGCATGAGCTATACGGATTACACAATCCGTAAAGGCCATACGGATTGTATAATCCGTATAGAAAAAAAGTTTAAAAATAAATTAAAAATGAAATGTTAATTGAAAAAAAAACTTTAAATATAAATAAGGACATTTGTATATACGGATTATGAATATTATGTTTTAAATGTACTTAAATTTTGTGTGTTTGTGGTTAATAATTTTTGAATATTTTTATTGTGTTGTCAGACCTATACATTTTAATGATAATTGTGTTCAATGTTTGGATTTCACTCTAGTTTTATAATCACTTGAGGTGATGATACTCATTGTGTGTTATTATGAATAATTAATCTATTGTGTATGACATGGATTCAATTCAGCATGACATGAAATGTAGTGATTAATGAAAGAGGATTATAAGCTGCTTGCAATAGATTGTATAATATCTAAGTTCAAAATTACTTTGTAAGTGAGGAATTGTTACTTAAGACAAATGGCTTGTCCCAATTCAGTCAGGCTTTTGTATTAAATGTTTAATGAATATGATTTTTGTGTGGAATTTTAATGTTAGTAAATGTTATTATTTAGCGTGTATGTGTTTTTACAAGGTATGTTAAATTGTTTTTTGTTTTGTTAGAATGGACAGCGATGAATGGATGTACGAGAGTATAATGGATGAAGATATTTACATGAATGAAGACATTGGACCAGACCCTGCTGATGTTGAGGACAATGACTGTTTTATTGATTGTTCTGTAGCGTTCCAAACAGATGAGGTGATTATGTTGATGACTTAAACTTAAAGAATAGGAATGTAGTTAAAGTTGTTAAATGAGTATGTTTGGAACATTAAATATGAATTATTCTTTTGTGTAGGTGTTTGAATCGCGTGATGCCGTATTGAAGTGGGCTCGTACTGTGGCGTCTGAGAATGGCTTTGTGGCGGTTATCATGAG
>PYAF01004757.1:53793-76922 GCA_007407185.1 Glycine tomentella | reverse complement strand
TATCAATCCAATCCACACAAGAGTTCACATTGGCTTTTGGCCTTTACCACAATTAAGAAGAATTAGCCAGACATGGTATGTCTAGCTCAATACAATAATATCAAAGAATAGGAAAGAATACAAAGAAGAAGAGTAATCAAACCCCTCAATCTTGGCTTCCTTCTTGATCTTCTTGCTTCTTGATTTCTCTCAATGTCTTTTTTTTTTGTGTTTCTGCCTCCAGGTGTGTTTAAAACGTCCCCTTACTTCCTTATTTATAGTCAAACTTGCAAAACCCTAGTATCTTTTTGTTATTATCTTATCTTATTCAGTTTTCATATTTCAGTTGCTTCTTTATTTTGCTTATTTTCTTTTATTTATTGCTCCTAAATATTAAAATAACAATAATTAATAATAAAATTAATGTTAAGATAATTTATATCTATTTAAAACATTTATTTGATATTTTATCTTTAATTTCTTAATTATCTTATCCTAAAAACTACTATATGCTAACAACTTATCACTGTTCAAGCCACCATTTTCGCCATTGCCGACCACCAACCACCACCATGCACAACCAATAACCACCGACAACCCAGTACACACCCACACCACACGCACAAAAGCCTTACACAAATGCACCCATTAATTAAAAACTGACGGACTTACCTCACAATGTCGAACGGAGAAGGCGATGTATCAACGGTCACAGGGAGCTGGAACCCTTCCAATGCAGCTGATATCAAGACTTGGACCAATGCCGACGCAGGGAGCTGGAACCGCGCAGGGACAGAGCAAGAAATGGTGCGGGACCAGAGCAGGAAATGGTGCGGGAAGAAGGGAAGACACAAATGTTTTTTAAAATTATATTTGAAAGTGGGAAGGACAATGAAGGAAATACACTGTTTTAATATGGTGTATGAGAAAACTTTATGGTGCAGGAAGCTCATCACAAATTTACATAATATATTTAGCGCATCTCTTAAAAAAAAATAGAAGGGCCCAATAAATTCTTAAAATGGTGCATATGTTTAATTTGTCCGTTTCCATATCTTTATTATTATCGTTAGCGTTAAAAAAATAAAGACATGAGTGAATGAAAATTGGTTTCGGTGTAAGAGCTCTGCTCATTTCCTCTCGAAACAGTAACCCTCTCTCGCCGCCGCCACTGCTCTCACTCTTCGCTCCGTTTCGCGCCGTCAGATCCCTTCATTCTCCGCCGTCGTTCTCCGTCGCCGCAGCCATGTCCGGAACTGAG
Organism: Glycine tomentella; assembly: GCA_007407185.1. NCBI lineage: Eukaryota > Viridiplantae > Streptophyta > Magnoliopsida > Fabales > Fabaceae > Glycine > Glycine tomentella. The sequence continues at coordinate 75,682 of PYAF01004757.1, read as the reverse complement.
ACTCACGATGTGGAGTGGCCGGCGAGGCGCGTTAGGGACACTTTCATCAGCTTCTTCCAGGACAAAAATCACGTCAACTGGAAGTCTAGCCCTGTCGTCCCCTTCAATGACCCCACTCTCCTCTTCGCCAACGCTGGTACGTTTCACGATCAGTGATTCAATGTGCGGTTTTTTGTTCCAAATTCTTCTTCACTAGTCTCTGTATACCATGCTGTTTTTTGAATTTGAAATCTGCCATCGTAGTGGCAAGGCTTTTAAGTTGAAATTATAATTGATTTTGAATGCGTCGAACATTACGTTTTGTGTTAATTTGTTAAAAATAATAATTCATGTACACCTCCTATCCATTTGATGTGATGTGATAAGAAGAGAGAAATGATTAGTGTTAATGAGAGTGATTCATATATTAGTACTCTAATTTTTTAATGGTATGGATGTTTTGTTGGTAATAATGATAATAACGTCTGGTTATTTGTTTTTTAGGGAGAAATTATATGGCACTCACTGTTAAGGTTAATTTGTGATGTGACAGGTATGAACCAGTACAAGCCAATCTTTTTGGGAACTGCGGATCCTAACACTGCCTTGAGCAAGCTCTCTCGCGCTTGCAACACGCAGAAGTGCATTCGAGCTGGTGGGAAACACAATGATCTTGATGATGTAGGGAAGGATACTTACCATCACACCTTCTTTGAGATGTTGGGCAATTGGTCCTTTGGGGATTACTTTAAAGTAGAAGCCATCAGCTGGGCGTGGGAGCTTCTAACCAAAGTATGCTTTTTTGGTTGGAGTTTCTTATTTTGATTCTTGAATTATGAGCCCCCTTTGTTATAAACAATGGTATTGTTTTGTTAAATGACTATGTGAAGTGCTTTATGCTTGAGAATGATATGTAAGCATTAGCAGGTAGCTAGTAATTAATTGGAGCTACCCCTCCTGTGCCATATAGGTTGGTTGTTCTGTGGTTTTAATTTGTGCGTTGCATATGGTGGCAAGTTGGTCTTCTGGTGTTCAATTATACCTTGTCAATCGGCAATTTCACCATCACTGTCACCAGTACTTCCACTCCATCAATTGCACCACGCATGCCACTGATGCATTGAGTTTTGTTGCCTTAAATATTATGTGTGAGTTTGTTAGTGTTCAATTGTCAATTCCAATCTGGACATTGGCTATCACACTGAATGGCCTATACTACTTATTAACCATGGATAAATTAGTGATGTCATCACATCCAATGAAAAAAAATTAAATAAGAATGTTTAACTTGTCTGTATGGTATTGTGCAACATTTCTAAATTGAGAAGTAGATGATCATTTGATTCCTCAGTTTATGTAATGCATGATTATTTCTCTTTTAAGTTTACTCATTCACTTCTTTATCCTGCTGCAGGTTTATAAATTACCATCAGATCGCATTTATGCCACATATTTTGGTGGTGATGATAAGTCTGGTCTTGCCCCTGACCTTGAGGCTAGGGATATATGGCTTAAGTTTTTACCTCCAGGGCGCGTGCTTCCTTTTGACTGTAAAGTATGCTTTCACCATGTCTTCTATTAAAATGTTAAATGGAATATTTTGACAATATATGAAAAATATATTTAATATTGTAGTAAACATCGTAGAAAATTAAGGAATATCAGTGACTAATTTCTAGGAATATCATCAGTTTATTTGTTTCCATTATTTCCTTTTTATTAGGATTATTTTGTAATTAATTAGTTTCCTTTTTTACTCTTTTGATTAGTTTCCTTTTTTATTCTTTGATCACTTGTATAAATTGAAATCATTAATTTAGTGGAAATATATGAAATCACACATTCACACATGGTATCAAAACAACGTTGAGGGAATAACAAAAATCGTCCACCCGTCACCACCAGGGACCCACTGTCCCTGGTGGACCGTTATACTCGCATCACCTTTTCCCGCGACTTGCATCTGCTTTACTCTCATTTTTCAGCGATTTCCCCCTTTTTCTATCACTTTTCCGGCGACTCACGGTCCCCAGGTGAGCCGTTTTGCTTGTTGCCCTTCTTCCAGTGAGCCCTTCTACTCGCCTCACTTTTCCGGCAAACTCTGCTTCATTTTCCGGCCATCCATCAACACCATTCTGGTGGCTGTTGTCTCTCTGGCAAACTTTTCGGACGACAAACGCACCATCAGGAGCGCTGGTGCGGAAATACCCAACGGTGTCCCCACCTGACATTCCCCACCTGACATTAGACACGCTCTCATGTGTGTTTTTTATGCCAGCTAAACAGTTTTGTCCGCCGGCACGTGATGGCACGACCGGCACCTTTTTTGGCCACAGTTTCAATGACAAGGTCGCCTACCCAATGCGACTCTGTCCCTAAAGTTTCATCTCCATCAGACTTGTTTTGGGCGAAAACTCCTTTTTTGCATCATTGTTTTGTGCCTTTTTAGTTGCTGTTTGGTTTTCGATTTTGGGCACTGTGCAGTCCATTTTTTTACGTGTTTTGCGTTGTTGCGAAGAACTTTTCAGTCGTCTATCCTACTGTCGTCTCTTTTCATCATGTTTTTTAATCACCACCTTCAGCTCGCCACTCATTTTTCAGCGAGAAACTTTCTGGTTGCCTCTCTGTCACTGTACTTTTCCGGTGTGTTTCTCGGTGACTTTTGCTTCACTGGTTGTGCGTTTCTGCCACTATTTCCTTTTTTTGAAGTTTGAATAATTTTGGGTCTCCACTGATGGTTTGAAGCTTCTAAATCTTGGTTTTAAGAAGATCGGAACTTGCTTTGGATTTTCTTAGACTGATGGATATTTCAGCTCGCTCTTCCTAGCAATATTCCCCGATTTCACCAAGATTCCTGGGTCGTCTTCAAAATTTTGGTTTGAAGCTTCCAAATGATGGTTTTAAGAAAGTCGGAACTTGCTTTTTTTAGGCTCATGAATATTCCAGCTCTCTCTTTCTAGCAATATTCCTCATCTTCACCAACATCCCTGAGATGCCACGAGAGTCTTTTTCTTCACTTTTGATTTGATCCATTCGGTGGTCGATTGCTTCTTAGATTCTATTTGTTATAGAGAAAGCGAGAGATCAATGAGGTAGTGGTAAGAATATCGAGTATGCTCTGGTAATCCTTCGCCTCTCCATTCTCTGCTTCTTCAATCTGTTACCAAAATATCATTCCCTTCTCGACCATGAAAGGCGATTCCGGCAACCATCGAATACGGATCGTTGCATCGAAGTTCGTCTATTTCTGCTTTTTGCGTTCTTGGTTTCAGTCAGATGAGTGGTGTTTGGATTTAGTCCTCTTTGAAGACAACTTATGTCCATGGGGGTTAAGCATTGTTGTTAGCTTCTGGTCTTAATGGTTAAACTTTTGCCTATTGAATTTACTTTGGTCAAATGATTGGTTTGTCGTCGTTCTAGTTGCACTGGTCTCATTTGTCTTTGTCCCAGATGCACTGGTCCCATCCTTGTCCCAGTTACACTGGCCTTGTCTGTCTTTGTCTCAGATGCACTGGCCCCGTCCTTGTCCCAGATGCACTGGCCTCGTCTGTCTTTGTCCTAGATGCACTGGCCTCGTCCTTGTCCCAGATGCACTGGCCTCATTTGTCTTTTTCCCAGATGCACTGGCCTCGTCTGTCCTTGTCTAAGTTGCATTGGCCTCATCTGTCTTTGTCCCAAATGCACTTGCATTGACCCAATCACTGGCTCAGTTACTGTCCTTGGGGTTCGATTTGGTTAAGAATTTTATTTTTCAGTAACTGATTACTAGGTCAATCCATTGTTGTCATGAACATTAGTTTATCCCAATTGTTTTTCAGCAACCGTTTAATCAGGTTGAACGGTAATGTATTGTAACAAGCTAAAAGCGTAGTAAGCCTTAGCTTGAGGGAGAGTGTTGGAAGTTGTGACTCGTCAGCTCTTCCTCTGCTTGTTTCAAGTCCTATTTACTGATATTTGAGTCTCTTGTGTTCTCACATTGTTGTCATGGGTTTTTGTCTGCTCTTCCGCAACATGTTAGAAGAAGAATATTTAGTTTTTTGGTGTCATTCTCTGCGCACCTGAGTCCTCTACCTTGGAGATGTGTTCAGTTTCTCAGGTTGATCGCCACTTCATCAAGGAAAAATTGGATGATAGAAGTGTGTGCATGGCATACATTCCAACCAAGGAACAAACTGCGGACATCCTCACTAAACGTCAACCTAAGTCAGCATTTGAAGATCTGATTGGCAAGTTGAGAATGATCAATATTTACCTCCCAACTTGAGGGGGAGTGTAGAAAATCAAGGAATATCATTGGCTAATTATTAGGAATATCATCAGTTTATTTGTTTCCATTATTTCCTTTTTATTAGGATTGATTTTGTAATTAGTTAGTTTACTTTTTGACTTTTTGATTAGTTTCATTTTTACTCTTTGATCACTTGTATAAAATTGAAATCATTCCTTTAGTGGAAATATATGAAAATCACACATTCACACAAACATTATGCATTATTTTGATAAGATACTTCATAATTTCTATGTTCAGCAAGATTGTTGTGACTTATAACTTTGAACTATGAATACTATATGAGTCTTAATTTTGATGGTATCTGTGTTAGGCCTCTTCCATTGGATCATAATCAGAAACCTCCCATTGAGGTGTGTGTAACTGAGAGCAGTTATACCTTTTGACAGTTATAGGAGTAGCGTGTGACAGGGGCGGTTGTTATGTAGTATTTGTGTGATTTGGACAGAGTTTCTCTGTAGGAGTTGTAAGAACTAGGACAGCAAGACCCTTGCGGTATTTCTGTGTGAATCAATAAAATTTGTACCAACTTATCGCTGGCGTTCTATCAAATTTGTACTAGAAAATCGAAACAGTTGCATTTTATACTGATAGAATAATGTTATTTCACAGACAGCTTGTTGCTATATTCTGAATTTTGATTCTGTGATGATAAGTTACTTTTCATACTTGATTGGTAACAATGTGATTGCTGGTAGTTGTCAGTGAGTAATAATTGAAATTATGGTCTCAATTTAAAGGTTATTTTAGCTGCTCATATGAGTGCTGTGGTCATTTCACCTCTCCTTTAAGAAAAAACCTAAAAATGCAAGTGTTTTTTTTATTTTTATTTACAAGTATCATAAGGCATGCAAAATCTATTTGTTATTATATTGTAAATTGTTCTGTACTGAGTCTTCATATCTTACTAGATTTGTATCTTTGGATAGGACAATTTCTGGGAGATGGGTGATACTGGTCCTTGCGGACCTTGCACTGAAATACATTTTGACAGAATTGGTAACCGTGATGCTGCATCATTGGTTAATAACGATGATCCTACCTGCATTGAGATATGGAACCTTGTCTTTATTCAGGTATTATAATGATTTACAGAGTGCCTTACTGCCTTCTTTTTCTCCCCTCATTTATGTACTTGATTAGTTGGCACTAGAATCCATCTTAGCATGCAATTCTGTTCTATCACCATGAAATCTGTATGTATGTGACTAATTGTTTACCCGGTGACAGTTCAATAGGGAGGCTGATGGCTCTCTTAAACCTCTTCCAGCAAAGCATGTTGATACGGGAATGGGTTTTGAACGTTTGACCTCTATACTTCAGGACAAAATGAGCAATTATGATACGGATGTCTTCTTGCCAATCTTTGACGTTATTCAGCGGGTATGTTGGTGAAGGCATTAGATTTTATTATATTTCCCTTGTGTCATGGAACAATAATAAAATTTACTCCTGAATTTTGTTGTATTTGAATTTGAATTTGTAATTCTGGTAACATAGTGTTACTTATCACACTTTTTGACTCTTTTATAGTGGAATGCATACGCATTGTTTAGAGAGGAGAGAGGATTGCCTAAACTATCTGTACCTGCAGTTATACATTTGCATAAAGAAGGTCTAGTGAAATGTTTAAATATACAATTTTTGCAACTATAACAATTAACAGGGAATTAAATGTTGACTTGGATTGAGGTTGAGTGTGGGGTTGATACTCATTGGTCATAGTGATTTTTGTTACTGTTTTGATGCCTTTGTCTATGAATGTAAACATATAATTTACTGTAAGTCAAACCACATTAAATTCTGTGTTTATTTCTTGTTATCTGTTTGCGCACCTTATGTCAGCAGTATCTAGGAAATTTAGATAAACCAACTTTTTTATTCCTTCAAGCTGCCTCTTTATCTTAATACTGTTGGACAACTCCTTAAATTTCAAGTATCTATTTCAATAAATATCATTTTTGACCTTTAAGAATAAGATAATCTACATTTGCAAATTGTGAATTCTACTTGCTATTGTTAAATACTTATTGTTCCTTCAGAATTATTAGCTGTCTATAATCTATTTGTAGTTTACATATAAGAATTCCCAGTGTCGTGGCATGCATTTCCATGTGCATTTTTTAAATCCTGTGAATGATTGTATGAACTTGCATACAAGATTTTGCATGTGCTTTTTTTAATTTCCATTTGAATGATTCCACATGTTAAAGTCTTATTGTTTTCTCTTGGCACTTTGATTTAATGTTTGTGACTACAAACTGCTTGATATATAATTTTGCTTTCCTATAACGCATTTGCAGGCAACTGGTGCCAGACCATATTCTGGGAAAGTTGGATCAGATGATGTAGATAAAGTTGACATGGCATACAGGGTCGTTGCAGATCACATCAGAACTCTTTCATTTGCCATTGCTGATGGGTCTCGTCCTGGTAAGACATTGTAGACCTGGTATCTTTATTGACATCTTTTCCCCTTTAATGAGCCACAAATTACAACTACAAGTGTCATCAAGTTTGTTGTCTTTTCCCTCTCATATCTTGAGGGTGGCCTGTTCTTCATATAGACTGTGTCTCTGTTGGGGGCTGCACTAAGAAAATAAATTCTCTTGACACATTTATTTAGGTTTTTTGACTTTTAGATTTTTATTTATCTGAAGTACAAGCTATAAAACATTTTGTCTATGTGGACATCATGTAACTCCCTCTCCTTTAAAAATAAGGAATTCCACTTTTTGATTGGGTTTTATTTTTTCTTTTTGAAGGTAACGATGGTCGTGAGTATGTTCTGAGACGTATACTCCGTCGGGCTGTTCGGTATGGACGTGAAGTGCTAAAAGCTAAAGAGGGTTTTTTTAATGGGTATGTATAATGGTTAGCAACTTTAATATGTTGCTTGAATCCCGTTCTAAAGTGGTGTTGCCAGATTCCGCATCCTGGTACCATAGGGGTAATAAAACTTATATTTATGTGTGTTTGAGTAGTTATGTTAAGATCAGTTGAGACTAAGAATGCTCGAGTGTCTCACACACTTACACACAGCTGAAATGTATTTATATATTGAGTTAAAATACAAGCTGTCTCTCTGGCAGATGACTACAGCAGAGAGAAAATACAACAAAATATAAAAAACTACATATATAAATCTAACAAGATCCATCTGCAAGGTATGAGACTTGTGTCCCACATAGGAAGTATGGGATTCTAGTGTGGGGTTTATAAGGCCTTGGGATCTCCAACTACCACCACTAGCTTTTGTGGTGTGTTTCTCCCAAGGTTCTTATCAAGTTAGGTTAGCTTTTAGTTCAGCTATACTGCATGTTTAATGTTCAATGACATCGTGACAGGTTGTCATAACAACCACCTGTTGGTTTTTCCTGTTATACAGTTACAGATTCTGTTAGATTGTTAGGGAAGGTACAATTAACTATATATGTGTAAACTCTTTAGGTGTAAATGATTCATTTTTGTAATCAATTTAGTTCAGACTTAACTTGTATATTCTCTATTTGTTGTCTGTTCTCTACCATATTTTTGTTTCATTTTCTACGATTTCCTTACTTCAATGAATTCTTTCAACTGGTTTCTTCAAATTTGCTGTACTTTTTTTAAAAATTGATGAGTCAATTCACAGGTGATTCTAGGTATATATGAATGTGTGAACATACATTTTGTTTGTAATGTGTTCTTCGGTCCTCATTGTTACTTAATCCAGGCTTGTGAGTGTTGTGGTGAATGTGATGGGTGATGTTTTCCCGGAGCTAAAACAACAGGAAACACACATTCGGAATATAATTGAAGAGGAGGAGGATAGTTTTGGAAGAACCTTAATTAAGGTGATGATAGTCATATATTCATATGCAGCTTTATGGGTTATCACCTATCAATCTTCATGACATAATGCCAGCCATCCATCAAATTAGCTTTGTTTCTTGTGACTTGATTCATTGCTCTGTGGATGGTTTTTGTCATTTTTCTTTTTCTTATTATGTGTATAAAGAGTAACAGATAACTTGGTTGTTTTTACTTCTCCAGGGGATTGAGAAATTTGAGGCAGCTGTTCGACAAGTTCAGGGGAAGATACTGAGTGGGGAGGCAAGTACAATCTGTTATTTTCACAGTTACTTAATACTTAATAGTCACATTTACTTGTTTTTATTAATGTCTTTACTATTCCCAGCTACTCCCCCCCCCCCCCCCAAAAGGTTCTTGCAAGTATATGCAGACAATATTTATCAATTTAAACAAATAACTTTCTGAAATTTCGCTTGGCTCTGCTACTTTTTAACTGTCTCTGGAAGTCATTTAAATGAGATTCTCTTCATTTCAAGGAATTAAAGTTCTGCATTTTCGATGTTTTATCCAGAACCATTCGTTACAAATATTTTCTCATAATGGTCAGTTGTTCACAAAGTTGTGGTTAAATCAGATTCATAGTACTGCATGATCACGAGTGTTGACCTGTCGATTCCCTCGTGTAATTATAATTATAATATAATTCAATATACTATTCCCAAGTTGTTTTCAATAGGCCTATGGGCTATTTCTCAGGCAGTTGTCTCTTGATTATAGGAAGCATTTGTCTTGTGGGATACATATGGGTTTCCATTAGATCTCACTCAGGTATGTGGATTGCTTCACTAAATTGCTGTATGGATCTGTTAGTCTATATTATGCCTTGTGTTTTTAATTTCTTAATATTTTCTACTTATCAGCTTATGGCTGAAGAAAAGGGATTAGTTGTTGATGTCAAAGGTTTTGATAGTGCTATGGAAGCTGCAAGAGAGAGATCCAGAAGTGCTCAAACAAAGGTATCTTATGTGCTTGAATGTCTCTTTTCTGTGCTTAAATTTCTTATGTATTTTTAAGACATCCAGTCTTTTTATCTGATTCTTTCTCATTTTTCTTTTGTTGTTGTCAGCAAGCTGGTGGTGCCATTGTCATGGATGCCGATGCTACCTCAGCATTGCACAAAAGGGGCATTGTCCCTACAAATGATAGCTTCAAATATGCTTGGTTCAGGGTATTTTTTTGTTTTTGGTATTTTTTCATGAAGAAAGTTTAATTGTGAAGGACACCAAGGGTATAAGATCAGTTTTTCTAATATAAATTTTTATTCATGAAGATTACTCGAGACTGGAGATGAAATCTTTGATAATGAAAACAATGAATTTTTTTGAAGAATTTTTTTTTTTATCAGCAAAGATAATATATATTTATATATAGAAAAGGAATAGTACAAGTAGTACCAATACAAAGATGCCTAGAATCCAAGACAAGCCATGTGGCACCCTAATACATGAGATACATGAATTAAAGGGCCAAAGGGCTGTAAGGATATAAGGTAACCAAAAAAACAAGGGAAAACTAAGTAGTATCCCCACCCCTAATTACAAAAGCCTCCCTCAAATTACTAGACCAAAAATGAAAGGATTTGTCAAATCCTTTCCCCAGGTTCTTAATCCAAGTCCAACAAGTGAAAAGCGCATCATCCATCAGTTTACAATGGTTGAAACTGTCGTTGTGGAAGATAATTCTGTTTCTGTGTCTCCAAATGGTCCAAGTCAGAGTTGTCCATCATATAAGCCATCTATATGAGGTGATCCCGATGCCACAGGACAAGCCGCTTTGGCTGAAGTGCTGTTTCGGATTTTCGGAGAAGGGACCCGAAATATTTATCCACAGCATGGATTCCCACCAAAGCGGCTTGATTTTGTGGCAAACAAAGAATAAGTGCGAAGCCTCCTCGATAGTGTCCCTGCAGAATGGGCATACTGAATCATTAAGGACCACGTTTCGCCTACTTAAATTCCCCTTAGTGGGAAGCCTATCCCCAATGAGTCTCCAGACAAAACATAGTGCTTTAGGAGGGGCTTTAATATTCCAGAGATCCTTGTACACTTCACTTTGGATCCGCGGTGTTCTTTCCGAGCATAGGAAAGAATAAGCACTTCCTACTGTGTATATGCCACTCGGTTCAGCCTCCCACTGCCATGCATCAGGCTGCTGTGAAAAGATGCTTAGGTCACTTATATCTTCTATAAATTTCACAGCAGACTCAACTTCCCCTTCCATAAAGAATCTCCTCCACTGAAGCTGCCATTCCCATCCCGAATCCGTTTGTAATCCCATCTGCTGGATACAATGATGCTATTGGTGAGATAACTGGAACAGGCGTGGGTATCTGTCCTTCAAGGACATCCCCTCGTTCAACCAATCATCTTCCCAAAACAGAATACTTGACCCACTGCCCACCTTCCATCTTATACCACCTTTAATACCACCCCCTCCTTCACTAGGAAGACATGATAAGCAAAGATCTCTCCACCATATTGAATCCCCACCACATCTAGTATGGCCTTCCATGTTCCTCCAATCCCCATATTTTGACTCCAGGACTTTTGCCCGTAGCTCTCCCGGCTGATGATAAAAATTCCACAACCATCTTCCAAGTAGAGCCAGATTGAAAACAGATAAGTCTTTGATACCCAAGCCACCACATTCTTTAGGTTGGCAAACCATATCCCATCTAACCCATGCTATTTTTCTCTGGCCTGCACTTCCACCCCACAAGAATGATCTTTGTATCCTGACCAGCCTATTTAACACCCTCTTCGGGACCCTGAAAAAAGAAAACAAGAAAATAGGAATAGAGTTTAGGACTGATTTAATCAAGGTGACCCTTCCCCCGAAAGACAGATATTTCGTTTCCACACAGCTAGCTTTCTCTCACACCTCTTAACTAAGGGATCCCACATCTTATATCTTCTTGTGTTTGCCCCAATAGGAACACCCAGGTATAGGAAAGGTATAGCCAACTGTTTGCAATTAAGGTATCTAGCAGCAAGGGTAGACCACTGCTCGTCGGACACCCCAAAACTACTCTTAGCAAAGTTGATTTTCAACCCAGACACCAATTCAAAGCCCCTCAGCATAGCTTTCAAAGTTCTGACATTTTTTAGAGATGCTTTCCCAAAAAATATAGTATCATCCGCGTATTGCAAAATGCTGATATCAATCAGGTTCTTCCCCACCTTGTATCCCTCGTACAGGTGTCCTTTTGCAGTGCTTCTCTCATTAACCCCGTAAGACCTTCAGCTACTATGTTAAACAATAGTGGAGCTAAGGGGTCACCTTGTCTGAGACCACGTTGTGATGTGAACTCAGCTGTAGGGCTTCCATTCACCAACACGGAAACAGAAGCAGATTTTAGGCATCCTTCAATCCAGGCAATCCATTTTGGTCCAAAGCCCATCCTTCGCATCATATAGATTAGAAAATCCCAACTAACTGAGTCATATGCTTTTTCATAGTCCACTTTGAACACAAGACAGCTTCCGTTTGATCTTTTAGCCTCGTCCACCACCTCATTAGCTACTAGCACACTGTGTAGCAGTTGCCTCCCTTCAATGAAAGTTGACTGTCGATAATCAATGATAGACGGCAGGACCTTCCTCAATCTGTTAGCTAATACCTTAGCTACTATTTTGTATACACAACCTACAAGGGAAATGGGCCTGTACTCATTCAAACCAAGTGGATCATGGCACTTTGGGATCAGAGCGATGAAGGAGGCGTTACCGCCCTTAGGGAATACACCATTAACGTAAAATTCATCCATGAATCGAAGAAAATCAGCCTTTAGTACGTCCCAAAACTCTTTGATGAATTTGAAATTAAATCCATCTGGTCCAGGGCTTTTGTCGCTGCCACAAGCCCAAACTGCTGCCTTTATTTCAGAATGCTCAAAGCGAGCTGTCAGAGAATGAAAGTGCTGCTGATCGATGGTCTTAAATGTTACTCCGTCCAGGTTTGGAGCCACCCTTCCTAGAGCTTCAAATCTTTTCATGAAAAATATTCGAGTTTCTGCTTTGACTCTTGATGGATCTTCAGTCCAGCACCCATCAACCATCACACCTTTCAGCAAATTCGTTCTGCGCTTCCAATTAACAGTTAAATGGAAAAACCTAGAATTGCAGTCCCCCTCCTTAATCCATTTTGTCCTTGTTTTCTGTCTAAGTACTGAAGCATTTGATATGGCAGCTGACCAAAGGTCCTCCTGTAATTGTTTTCTTCTCTTAATTTCATCTGCATTCAACTGTCTGTCTTCAGCTGCTGTTTCAATCCTATTAAGCTCCACTTCAATATTCTTCCATTTGAGTTGTGTGTTTCCAAAATGCTCTTTATTCCATTCTTTTAGCTTCAGTTTCAGTCTCTTAAGCTTTTCTTTTAGGGCGTATCCCCCCCAACCATGGATCGTAGTAGAAGTCCAGCATTCTTTCACGAACTGTTTAAAAGTTTTATTCTGCAGCCAACAGTCCAGAAACCTGAAAGGTTTCGGGCCCCAATCAACAAACGAAGATCTTAATAGGACGGGGCAATGATCGTAGAAATTACAGTCCAAAATAATCTGAATTGTGGCTGACCATTTGTTCAGCCACTCAGCAGAAATAAGGGCACGGTCCAATCTACTCTTGGCAGTACCATTAGGTCTGTGCCATGTAAATTTTCGCCCCAAGCAAGGCGCATCAGCCACCTCTAAGTCGTCAATCCAATCATTGAACTCCTTTAAAATGCCAGCATCAATATTTCTCTGACTAACACCCACACGTTCACAAGGCCTTCTAATGTTATTAAAATCACCTATTGTGCACCATAGTCCATCCATGTTAGCTCTCCTCAACTGCCTAAGTTCTTCCCATAGAATTCTTTTTTTGAGCTACCTCACATGGTGAGTAAACATTTACAATTATAATTTTGGAATCATCAGCAACCCACTTGCCTTCCAATAGTAAAAACCCAACCCCACCCACCTTGTTCTCCAGTTTAAAAGTCTTTTCGCTCCAGATGCATACCAAACCACCCCCTCTGTTAACTGCAGGAATATATTCCCACTGGACGTCATAATCACCCCACAAAGCTTGGCATATCTTCAGATCAATGATGTCTTTCTTTGTCTCTTGCAGGCGTAACATGTCCACCCTCTCTTTTTTCACCAAGCCCCTAATAGCAGACCACTTAACCCCCCCTCCCAGACCTCTAGTGTTATAGGTCAGGATCTTCATTGATCACCATTGCTATCACCCAACCTATGGATCACATCCATGTCTCTTGCCTCCAAGGATGATATTATATTAATCATCTCTGCTTGATTATCGCAATTTATACCCATCAATTTTGCTAATTCCCATTCCTCCTTAGCATCTTTCCTCCATTCAGTCATGATGGGGCTTGTTACTGCAGGTATAACCACGGGGTTCTCAGGTGATAGGTGATTTCCTCCCCATTCCACCACGTCCTTTAGCCCACTACCCAGATCTGTAGATGGGGATGCTTTAGAGGGCGAGTATTTAATGATTGCCTCTTTACCTTTATTGTTGATCTACTGATAGGTAAGGGAAATCTGAGAAGCGTCTACTGTTTTAGGCCCAGGGCCGGAATCCTTCTTGCACCCCTTTCCTCTTGAGTATACCTTCAAGAAGGGTTGTGGGCCATTTAGATTATGGCCCAAATGGCTACATCCTGGTGTCTGTTGAAGCTTATGCACCACAAAGGCACTCGAGGGTCCCACAGTCAGGACTCCTCCTACCCCACCATCCTTATCTTCAAATGTTTTAGATAAAGCTAGCAAGCGTGGGTCCCCCTCCGGAACATCCTCTGGTGCCCTGATACACTCCAGCTCAGCTTTGTCACTCTTTTTGGTTTCCTTATCCTCCCCACCCTCTTTCTCTGCAGTCTCGATGTTCGACCCTTTGCTAACACTTTGCTGGTCGAGTTGACCTGAGGTGCTTAGGGCCCTCCCCAAGCTGTTATGACAGGGATCATCTACAAGCTGTTTCAAAAGATCTTGGTCAAACGCAGCTACGGACCCGTCCCCATACATCTCTCTCCTTTTTGTGGCTTCCGTATCAGGATCCGTACCCTCAATTGGGCTCGCAGCTGAGGTGTCACCCTCGTTTGCCCAGTTGGTGAAAACCGGAAGCCGTCCGTCGCCGAAAGCGTGCAGGACATCCCCTTCTGCTCTGGAGCTGTTGTCGGACTTCGAGGTACCACGTTGTCTCCCGAGTATTACCCGACTAGCCCCGCTGTTGTCACCCACCTCCCTAACTCTGGCCGACGTCGACCCCAACATCGGAGTTTCGACCACCAGAGTATCGTCCAAGCTTTCGTCGTCACCCACCGAGCTATCATCGGACGATAAGATCTCCGACGACGAAGTGCATCTTCCGACAGGACCCTTACATAGCTGAAAGCATGTCTCCTCGACAATACTTATGCGGTACTCCTCGTTGTTGATGGATGCCACCACCGTGTGATTGATAGTGGGCTGCCATGGAGTCTTGGTAAGGATCCTAGCCCTATCCAGACGATGTAAATCCTCGGTGTCGTCATCCAAATCTACCACCTCCCCGATTTCGGCAACTATACTGTTGATGTATGTCTTATCCCATGCGTGTAATGGGATCCCCCAACAAAGTAACCAAACCAGTCTATATCCGGCTTTCATGCTCGGGTTCCACTTTTCCAGAGAGTAAAAAATGGATCGCCCAGATACTTCTGCCTCCCTACGCATTTCCTCCGCTTTGGAATCGTTGAGCCCGGTGAGTAACACCATATCATCCCCCAAGTATTTGGGCCTAACCTCCTCGCCTCCGTTCCACAACAGTTCTTCTTCAAGCTTGTCGAAGACCTTCAAGTTCATAAGCCTACCATCCCAGGCTTCACCATACCATTTACTGTTACCCATGGGGATAGATAACATGACATGCGACTGAGATGGTCTCATCATCGCCTGGTCGTAAAGCGCAGGTCACCGTCTATACCTGGGTTGATATCCAGACTTAACAACCTGTGCGTAAGAGAAGTTCCGCTTCTGGTGACGCAGGGTATGTTGCTGGTTGGCTTCCGTTGGGATCACAGAGTCCCCCGTTACCTTTGCTTTACCTTTACCTTTGTCATCCCTGTAATTCTCCAACGTCTCCCGTTTGATCTGTTCTATCGAAAGAGGATTCATGCGCCTCTCCCTAACATGTTTAGGGAGGTTCACATACATTTTAAGGCCCCCCACGATTAAGTTGTCCAGCTGTCTTTCTAGCTTTCCAACGTCTTCCACCCCCTTGAAACGAACGAAGCCAAATCTACGTCCTAGCTTATTCCTGTAGTTTGGAATGAAAACCTCCCTTACATCGCCCCACCTTTTGAAGACATAACATAGGTCCTTTTCAGTCATGTCTTCAGGGAAACGAGTGAAGTAGAAGCTCGACACATCTGTGGCTTCCCTCCAGTCTTTCACGAAAACGCCTCCTTGTTTTGCCCTCCTAGCATCAGAATATTGCTGGCCATACCTCTTAGAACTCTCCCTAGACCTCTCGTGAAAGCTGACTCTACCATTCACTCTACCCCACCCCCTGTTTCTCTCTCTAAAGTTCTCTCTCATTCTCTCTTTTTTGAAGAAAATTTATGATTGCCCATTTAAGAGATGATACTTGAAAATTGAAATTAGGTAAATGATATATATATATATATATATATATATATATATATAAAGAGAGAGAGAGAGAGAGAACATAATAATATAAAAAATTATGATTTTTCAATTAATTAATATAAATAAAATTGCAATTTTCTAAGTGATACATACATACATATATATATATATATATATATATATATGAACTAATTGCAAACTATTTAATGACAATCATATAAAGTTAAGGATTGACTCAATTCAATAATTAAGCCTAACTTTTTGGCTTGAACTAGTTTGTTTAGAGAAACAAACGAACCTAAATAAGCATTTAGTAAGTTGAGATTCGATAATTTTTTATTAACTTTATTTACACCCCTACTACTGATTACTGAATAGAGGAGTTTCTACTATTGTTTCTCTTCCCCCCTACTCCTTCTTGATATTTTGATGGCTTGCATCTTTTCAACTTACAATGGAAGTGGACATAATGAAAGAGACTAATTTTTGGTTATTGGTTGAGCAGTTATATTAGACTTTTTCAGTCTTTTTACGCATGAAATATTATATTGGAATCAGCTTCTATGCCTTCTATTGATTTCTATTCTTCACCATTTCTTATCATAGGACCATGAGAGTGTGGTAAAAGCAATATATACTGGTTCTGAGTTTGTTGATACTGTTAATATTGGTGATGATATTGGTGTAGTTCTGGAGTCTACAAGCTTCTATGCTGAGCAAGGTGGTCAGGTACCAAGCCTTATACATTACTTATATATTTTATTTTTCATTATATTTTTATTTGCTTCAGAAAAAGGTAACAATTACTATTCATTTATTTAAGATGAAATTCACTTTTGGACAGTAAATACTATCAATTTGCTGGAATATTTTTCTTTTAAGTATCAGTTTCTTCTGC
The DNA here is from genome assembly GCA_007407185.1 of Glycine tomentella. Taxonomy (NCBI): domain Eukaryota; kingdom Viridiplantae; phylum Streptophyta; class Magnoliopsida; order Fabales; family Fabaceae; genus Glycine; species Glycine tomentella. The sequence goes on along the minus strand of PYAF01004757.1, from coordinate 59,029 downwards.
AGTATTTTGTTTAAATATTTTTATAGCAATTCAGCTTGCTTTCAATGCTCCCTCCAGCTCATAATGTTCACCAACAGTTTTTACTAACAGATGCATAGTCTAAACAGATTGAATGCATGTAAAATTCTTTGAATGGTATAGGTGTGGGTGTCAGGCATTTTGATTTCCTCATCTATTTTAAGAGTGGTCAAGAGAATGCATAGCATTGTGCTTTCTTATATTAAGAGATAGTAGTAATTGTATGAATGCGCATCATCCAAAGGATACTTGCTTGCTATTCATATTCATTAGCTCACTCGTATGAGGTAAAAAACGTAATCAAAAGTCAAAACTTCAATCCTGAAGGAAAATTAGTAATGTATCATGTATGATATTGTTTAGAATACTTTGTGTAAAAATTCTTTACAAATGTCTTTCAAACTGAAAGATTATGTCAATAGTTTAATTTAACAACTATTACATGAAAACAGGGACTTTCTAAATAAAATATTCTACCCATTGAATTTGTTAAGTGTTATATATGTGATGCAATATTTTTTTACATATGTAGATTTTTGATACTGGATCACTTGAGGGCCCACATGCTTTATTTGAAGTGCGTAATGTTCAAGTTTACGGAGGCTTTGTTCTTCACATTGGTAATGGGTTTGGTGTCTCTGTTGGCGACAAAGTAGTATGCAAGGTAAATTTTTTACTTTTATTGATTTCTTCATGAGTCCAAATTCTCCTTGATTTTTTTCTTTCACTCTTCCCTGTTTTACTTCAAATACCTCCTTGTTTTTTGGTTCTCTTTCAGTACCTTTTTGTGCTTTGTATTCCTCATTTATTTTCTATATTTCATTACTTTTGTAGGTTGATTATGGACGACGCGCCCTTATAGCCCCTAATCATACCTGCACACACATGTTAAATTTTGCCCTTAGGGTATGTTGAAAATGTTACCGAATGAATTGAAGCCTTACTCTATCATTTCCCTTGCTGATGTGTGTGTTTGTTGAAATTTCCTATGATGAATGCAGGAAGTACTTGGTGATCATGTTGACCAGAAAGGATCCATTGTTCTTGCTGAAAAATTGAGATTTGACTTTTCTCATGGTAAGATTTGTTCATTTGATTGTTAGAATAATGTAAGCGTAAAGACCAATTGTTCACTATGCTGCTATGAATAGGCAAGCCTATTGACGCTGACAATTTAAGGAGAATTGAATCAATTGTTAATGAGCAAATTAAAGCTGAGTTGGACGTAAGTGCAAAAGAGGCAACTCTTGCTGAAGCCAAGAGTATCAATGGTTTGCGAGCTGTTTTTGGGGAAGTAAGTAATGTAATGTAATTTCAAAATTTGTTCTTGTCTCATCCTGGATCATGTTCCCTAATATTTAATGCTTTGATGTAGGTCTATCCTGATCCTGTTAGAGTTGTGTCAATTGGACAAAAAGTTGAGGATCTCCTTGCTGACCCAAAGAATGAAAAATGGTTGTCTATTTCATCAGAGTTATGTGGAGGTGAATATAATAGCTAATATTTCCTTTGAAGCTTTCTTTCTTTATTTCAATTCGAGGTTCTTCATTTGTAGTTGATGATCTAGGTACCCATATTTCAAACACACGAGAGGCAAAAGCTTTTGCACTTTTATCTGAGGAGGGAATTGCAAAAGGAATACGCAGAATAACAGCTGTTACAACTGATCGTGCGTATGACGCAATGAAAGTGGCAGATGAATTTGAGCAGCAAGTAGATGATGCGGCTAAGTTAGTAGGAACTTTGCTAGAAGAGGTTGGTCTTTGTGCTCGTCTAAAATTTTATAGCATTAGGATGGTGCTTTTTTCCATTCTATTCTAGTTAGTTGGTCAGTTCAACAGGTTGTCTCTGTTAACAGCTAATGACTGAAGATGGATAAAAAAACTAATATACAACTGGCTGAACCAGCTGGCAAGTTGGGCCTTATAATTTCTTATTATTAAGGATAGGTCTCAAACTAACTGTTGACCTTATAAAATTCCCGGTTTTGAACCTAATATGAAGGCCTAATAGAGCCTATTCAATATATTGGAAAGTATGGAAATACCTGTGATCATGAGCATGAAATTATACTTTAATTACTAAACTAATGGAACGGCCGCTAAATACATTTGCTATTCATTGAAAGTTCCTTTTGTCATGGGGAAGATGGAAACTTGTGCTACTAGAACGGATGCTAGACTGGGTTTTCATGTATTCTAATAAGTTGTCTTTATTTTTTCTTCTGTCTCCTTTTATGCAGCTAGAATATCTATTTGTATATTTGGGCTGGTCCTCCATGTTTAGCACTTACACTTGTACTTTGTATTATCTGTATATATAAATACAATAGCTAGGAGCCTAACAACTGAAGTTAGTTCATGCCCTTTCTCAGGATTCTCTCTTGATCTCCTTTTCTCTTTGTTTGTTATCAACACTGATTTGTCCCAACAGATAGATTATAGATATGCAGCATATCTGTCTCTTCCAAAATTGTAATTAGTTGAGTTTTTGTTTCCCTTAACAGAAAGTTTCATCATTGAAAAGCAATGTTGAAACTTTATCTATTCCTGCTGCCAAGAAAGCTGACATCAAGACCAAGATAGTCCGACTTCAGGTATTATATATCTGTGGAATAAATTTGCGGGCTTTTTGCTTTTTCCCGTTCCTCTATTGTGTTTTTTTGTTGTCCTTTGAGCTCCTGCATTTAGTCCGATATTGTAATTATATCATACTTCTTGTAGGATCAAGTAAGAAAAGCACAAAAGCAGGTTGCTGAGGAAAACAAGCGTAAAGCTGTAATGATTACTGCAGAGAAGGCTGAACTTGCTGCATCAAATGGGAAAACATTTTGTATATCTCACGTTGATGTTGGTCTGGATGTAGCTGCAGTTCGTGAGGCTGTTACAAAAGTCATGGACCAGAAGGTAAATGCTGATTCTTAACTTATTATGAATCTTTCTGGCCTCCAGCCTCCCATATTGTATTCAATGGCCTCATTCTGTGTTGAATGTGATGCAATTTATGATTCGGGAGCTCTAATTTAGTAGTTGTCATCATATGGATGAATATGCTTTGTGAGATTGTATGTCCTAGGCATTTACATTTTCTGTTAACTTCAAACACTTACTTTTACCGATGCTGGCTGATAAACAGGGCTTATCTGTGATGGTTTTTAGCACGGATGAATCTACCAACAAGGCTGTAGTTTGCGCTGGGGTGCCAGAGAAAGGAGGTAAAGGTAAGCTGGATGTGGCAGATTGGCTGAGTAATGCTTTGGGGCCTCTAAAAGGGAGATGTGGTAAAGGAAAAGGTGGTCTTGCAACGGGTCAGGTTAGTTATTGACTAATTGCTTCTTTTTTTTTTTTTTGGTGAAACTAGTTGCTTTAATTTCTGCACAGAAGTAGCTTTAATTTTTATAAATATTAAAAGAATAGTAGGGGAATTTTTGATTCTGTATATTTCATATAACCTTTTTCCAATATTTAATGCCACTTAAAGCGTGAGAGTTAGTGGTTTGAGGATTTTGCTCATGGGTCACATGTAGTGGAGCTTGAAAAAAGAGTGGAAGGGGGAGTAATTTTAGTGTTTTTATTTAAATAAATTCTTTAACTAGGCTCCTGAGAAACTTTTCATTTTTTAATATTAAATCTCGGGGGTCTAGGAGAATCCTCCAGATGTCATGGATTTTAATCTTTTGTCGTTTAATTATGAACAGTGGTCATAAAATTGTTATTAGTTCTATCTTAAACTTGTTGTCAACAATCCTACGAGCTGTTGAAATTTGTTAGTTTGCAAAGTAGGTTCATAAATGTTAAATTGAAACTTTGTTCATGTACTCTATGTAAATTTGAATTGGTTTGATATTATTCTTATTTGGTCCAATTTTTAAATTTTGAATTGATCTGATGTTAATCAGTTATAAAACTTTTTAAACTTGATTACTCTTTTCTAAAACTACTTACTCAGAAAATACGGAAGGGAAAAAAGAAATACCACAACTTTAGTTTTGAATTGATCTGAAAATTCAAGTGACAGTCTAAGCACGCCATTTTAAAACTGAGCTATTATTACGGAGCTACTTAGTTTATGGCGTTATGTAGACATGCCATTTTCTTTTATCTATTTTCAAATGCTTTTCCTCAAATAATAGATTTTGGTCATTTTTGTAAAACTGATTTGTGTACGCACTACCTTTTTCAGGGTACAGAGGCATCACATGTAAACGAGGCTATAGAACTTGCAGAAAAATTTGCGTCGATGAAATTGAGTTAATGGTGTATTTGCAGTATATCCTACCTGGGGTGTAAGCATGATATGGATCTTTCGTTTGGTGGTATAATCATAATCATACAGAAGGGAAGGGCACTTGAAGTAATTATTAGATCCGGATGAGTTGAACAAATTTCTAATTTAGTGCCTGAATATTCTTTTGATAAAACATGTTAGTTTTTTTTTTTTTTTTTTTTGGTTATAGATCACAAATTGTTACACAATACAGCAGCAATTGCTCTGATACATTATGAAGATATTTTGAAATTTTAAACTGTCATCATTTTTTAAACGAGTGAAAACTAAATATATTTTTCAAGAAAGAAGTGGCATATGAAAGCTTCCACAGAGAAAAGAAGTGAAATAAAACCAGAGATTTTGTTTCGTGAAAATATTGGAGCATCGAAGTTTGTAAAGTTGTGTATGATATATGTTGTAATCAAAGAAGTTTTCTGTGGCTAAGGTGTTTTTCTTTTCCTTCGTAAAATACTCAAGCTAGGACATTTATCAGTATAGATCTGAAAAATTAATATTTTTAAGAAAGAAGTTATTTTTAGATGTTTGTCTTGGTTGATAGTATTTTTATAAGAGTGATTGAGAATATTTTTAAGTGGTTTTAATTTTTTTTTTTAATAAAGATTACAAATATCATATCATTCAAGGATAATCCAACTTGACATCATTATTGACGATTATATATAAATGTTGTAACTTTAACAGAGAAATGAATAAAAATTATATTCCGTTAGTTTATAAATTAAATATTAATAATCAAATTATTAACAGAGTAACTGATTTAATTTATTAGTTATTTGATCTAATATATACAATAATTGACTTAAATATAAAATATAACTATTTATAATTGAAACTAAAATAATTTTATAATATATTATTTTTAAAATATATTATTCTACTGTAAATTATTATCTTTAAATTAACTTCATTTTATATTGTTCTTTTTAAT
>PYAF01004757.1:27423-53693 GCA_007407185.1 Glycine tomentella | reverse complement strand
TTTGTTACAATTAATATACTTTGTTATAATTAATTATTATTGGATGATTATATTAATTAAGGAAAAATAATAGCAAAAGCCATTCGATGATAAGACAAAAAAATTATTTCTCGTCCTCTACATTTTTTTAATCCTTGATAATTAACGAATTTTGTGTTTTTTTATGATAAAAAAATTATTTATTATTAGCCCCTTTTAATAAAAACTATTAGAGAATAACCATGATATTTACTAATTTATCAAAGATTAGAAAAATGTCAAGGATAAAAAATAAAATCATTGTTTTATTAAGAATCTAATGTATAGAAAAGAATTATCAGAAAACAAATAAAAAAAATTGGATATTTATTAAAAATAAAAAATATATTTTAACCTTTATAAAATAATGACAATAACATGTGAGATTTTCCAGATTGCATTCATCATGAACGAGATTGTTCTTATAGTGCCATTTGAACTGAAGCATCTCTCGAAGAGACTGAAGGATAATCTCATAAACTTCACTTAATTAATGTATTTATTGTCTTAATAGAAAAAAGAAAATTGTATCTTTCTTTCAAGTCTTTATATTATGAAAAACTCAAGTGTTTATTACACGAATTTTTATTTGGAAACAAGGAATTGTACACAATTTGTCTGGTTTCTGGCATAAAAATTAGGTGGGATTATATGGAAATGACAAAATCTTTTTGGACAAGTTAACCCCCTTAAGTCCAACATGGTCTTTGGAGTGAAAATGGAGAAGGAAGAGTTCTTGACTAAATAAACACTGAGGATGCAATGCAAGTATCCCAATAAAGCCAGAGTAGAAGGAGAAATCAGCAACCAAACAAAGCAAGGTGTATGAACATAGTTGCATGCTCAAAATTATCAAGCTGTAGTGGAAATGAGGGAAGTCTAGAATTTGCATGAAAATTGCGAGGATGGAAAAGGATAAAATGGAAACAAGTTCCAAGTATACGTTTAAGTCTAGACTGAGGGGAATTAAATTGGTACCATAAATCTTACAGCGGAATAAGCTTGTGTGTTGGAGACGTGTACTGATAACATGTTGAAATTTTTTCATTCCGAAATTAGTTTTAAAAGTGTTAAAGATAAATTTCGGAAATTAAATTTTGAAATATCTAAAAAAGAATTTTAAAAATTAGTTTTCGGAAAAAAAAATATAGAAAACCCGGAGAGGTGTAAAAAAAATGCAAAAAGGATTCCCTATTATGCTCTCACTTTCATCATTAATTTATCAAACTTAAAATGCTTAATCCAATATCTTTAACTTTAATCATAACCCAATTAATGACCAAACCAGAATAAAATTAAACCACTATTAAATTTAAACACAATGTGTATCTATAATTGAGTCATAAAATAAGAAATCAAAACTAAACAGATTACTTTTAAATATAATAATAGTTAAATTAATAAAAGTAATTACTTTTATTTATTTTCAAGTGTATGTTTAATTTATTGTTTATAGCCTTGCAAACGTCCGTTCACACTTTCCAAAGCTTCAAACGGATAAGTAAAGTGTTCCAATGTATTTAAAAAATGTGAAGCATGTTCAATTCAGCATTTTTTTTCAAACACCCTAAATTAAAACTTATTTTTCTCTTAAACTTCAACAACATATTTTTGTATTATTTCCTTCTAAATTACTCCCTCTCTTCTCTCTCTCTACATTAGGGTTTTTTCCCTCTTAAATGTAGATGATTTTACTCATGTGTATTAAATTAAAATAAAAATAACTTAATATTTTAAAGAGTAAATTACAACAACCTCCTATGAGATATTCACTATTTACATAAACTCCTCCCTTTTTTTACACTACATAAAACTTCTTAATTTTTGTTATTTCATTACATTTCTATCCCATTCATCGTTAATAGTGTTAAGTCCCTTTATTTTTTAGATCACATGGTAGGCATGTGACCTTTATTAAAATTTTAATTCCAAAATTATCTTCATCTTCTTCGTACATATAAAAAGCTTATTTTTGACATACCATTGTTGAACCTTTGAGCCACTATTGTTGTTGAGTATAGTGAGATCGGTGCTAGTTTGTTTTTGTGAATTAATGTTTATGGTATTGATTTTATTTTTCATTTTTTATGATGTTCAAGTGTTTTGCTGCATTTTTTTGACATTGCAGCAAGAAAGGAGAATGGGATATTAGGTGTAATTTTTTGTAAGATAAAGGGACCTCGTGTATTATTTGTAAAAGATAATGGATACATGTGCAATATTTTAAAATCTCGAGGGGTATATGTGTAACATTATTAAAATCTAAAGGGATACATATGTAATAATTTTGAATTCTCAAGGAATACATGTGTAATAGTTTTAAACGCAGAAGGAGAAGACAAGTCTAACACCACTGTGGAGGAGAAGACGATGACGCGGAGAAGAAGACGACGTCGTGGAGGAGAACACCACACCAAGAATATAATGGGGAGAAGAATCTATATTTGCATAGAGAAGAACATAATGACACAAAGGAGGATACAACAACACATAAGAGAACACGATGATATGTAGAAGAAGATGATACTTCATGCGTGCTTGTCTAAGTTATCTTTGGGTCTATAACTCACTTTTTGAATCATTTAAATAAAGAATTATTTTGAATTTTCATATAATGAACTAAAAATTAATGTAAATTAATTTATTTTTTAAACAGCTAATTAATATCGTAAATAGTGCAAAATTCAGGGAAGGTTATTGTAATTTGCTATATTTTAATATATAGTCCCTCAATATCATTTTTCTCTTCTTTTATTAATTATATTTTAAAATCTTTTGAAATAAAGATGGATATATATTTTTATATTTTTATTTTGATATTTACGTTTTTATCCCTGTTTATTACTTATCACTGTCTTGAAGTTCATTGCAGCGAGCGTCTTCCTCCGACTCCACTCCGAGGTTTGTTAAGGTACGCCCTTCCCTTGTGTTGTCCCTCTCCTTTACTGTAGTTATATATATACACTGTTTAGTTCAATGTTGCTCTTTCTTTGTTTCTACTTTCTATCCTCTCTTCTGTGAACAATAAAATAAAAAAGAAAGTGCACTATGGCGTGTTTTCGAAATTGGGTTATTCAAATGATTTGGGAATCGCTATAGCGTTACAAATTTGTTTGCACATGAAAAATGGTCGCGGTTGAATTTGGAGTGCGAGCTTCAGGTTGCGTGGTTGTTTTGCACACCAACTGTTTGATTAAATTAAATACTAGAGAGGGCTTGGAATTCTAATGCACTTCAAAATTATATTACCGTGGTTATTACATTTACCATAGCTGATATGTTTAATTTGTTCTAATGTTGCAGCTGAAGACTAAGAGCGGATTTGAACTCGCACGCGAGATTATTCATAGTAAACATTAATATTTAGAAATGCTTGTAGCTCGAAGCCTCTCCCCTTCAAAGCTTAAACCACTCTTTTATGTATCGATCCTTTGTGAATGCCAAAATCATTCCCACTCAACCTTAATACCATACTTAAAACCTCATCTCCAAAACTTCCCAAAATTTTATCTTCAGCCATCAATTAATTTGTTTAGATTTTTCTCTTCACAACCTGCAGATTCAACTGAGAAACAGAATTTGCCCCTCTCTCGTGAAGGTAATTATGATGAAGTCACTTCCCAATCTCTTCATGTTTGCCCTGGCTGTGGAGTTTATATGCAAGATTCCAACCCTAAGCACCCTGGTTATTTTATCAAACCCTCTGAGAAGGACTTGAGTTATAGATTGTGTAACAATCTTGAACCCGTTGCACAAGAGCCTGAGTTCTCTAACGCTGTTAAAAGGGGAATTGTTATTGAACCGGAAAAGTTTGATGATGATGATGCAAACTTGATTAGGAAACCAGAGAAGCCAGTGGTGTGTGTGCGCTGTCATTCATTGAGGCACTATGGGAAGGTGAAGGATCCTACTGTGGAAAACTTGCTACCTGATTTTGACTTTGATCATACGGTGGGTAGGAAGTTAGCATCAGCCAGTGGGACCCGGTCCGTGGTGCTGATGGTTGTGGATGTAGTGGATTTTGATGGGTCTTTTCCAAGGAAGGTTGCAAAGTTTGTTTCTAAGACAATTGAGGATCATTCTGCTGCATGGAAGCTGGGTAAGTCAGGAAATGTGCCTAGAGTGGTGCTTGTGGTAACGAAGATTGACTTGTTGCCTAGCTCATTGTCACCAACAAGGTTGGAGCATTGGATTAGGCAGAGAGCAAGAGAGGGTGGAATTAATAAGCTTACTAGTTTGCACATGGTGAGTGCATTGAGGGATTGGGGACTGAAGAATCTTGTGGATAATATAGTTGATTTGGCTGGACCTAGAGGGAATGTGTGGGCTGTTGGAGCACAGAATGCAGGAAAGAGTACTTTAATAAACTCTATAGGGAAATATGCTGGAGGGAAGATTACACATCTGACTGAAGCACCTGTGCCAGGGACTACACTAGGCATTGTTAGAGTGGATGGTGTTTTTTCAAGTCAAGCAAAACTGTTTGATACACCCGGTCTTCTTCATCCTTACCAGATTACAACGAGGTTGATGAGGGAAGAGCAAAAGCTTGTTCATATGGACAAGGAATTGAAACCTAGAACATACAGAATTAAGGTTAGTACACTGAAATTAATTTGTGGTACTGGATTAAGGTTTTTGTTAGTTAGTATATGTATGCTAATTTGCACTGCAGTGTAATTGTTCATTTTCATCTTTTGTGTATTGTTAAAACCTGATTTACTTCATTCTTTTGCCAATTATTGTGGTAGGCTGGTCATTCGATTCACATAGCTGGTCTAGTGAGATTAGATATAGAAGAAACACCCTTGGATTCTATTTACGTCACAGTGTGGGCATCTCCTTATCTTCCACTACATATGGGTAAAATAGAAAATGCATGTAAAATGTTCCAAGATCATTTTGGGTGTCAGTTACAGGTATTCTCTTTGCTCATTTTGATTAACTACTTATTCTGCAACTGCTCGTCCATAAAGCTTATAGCTGACTGTGAAGTGTCTTGTGAAAGTATTATTTAGGTTAGTGACCTACAAATAGTAGATTTGTCTTTTAATTGTTACAAATTGTATTATTATATTTTTTTTAGTTTGGTCTATAGGTGATATCCTAACTAAAAAAAAGCGGGTACCAACAGCTGTTAAAGTATCCTTGAAATATGTTAATCTTGTTTAATTAATACGGTCAAAGGATTTAGTAACATGTTCTCTTTAGTTTTTCACCCCTTACATGGTTTGGCAGTGCTCTTGAAACATTTAGTGGAATTATTTTCAGAAAATTACCTATAAACTTAAGTAAGATCTAGGTATGGAGATGATGTAATATGCTTAAGGTGACGTTTTTATACCCATGCAAAATGTATCTAGACCTCTATGTTATTACAGGGAAAAGACACAAGTTGCTCTTTTGATTCATAAGCATTATTAATCGAGTATTACACAAGTTTCTTCTTGTATAACACAAGTCTGAATCGTTCTTTGTGTAGCCACCAATTGGAGAAAAACGAGTACAAGAACTAGGGAATTGGGTGAGAAGGGAATTCCATGTCAGTGGGAACAGTTGGGAGTCAAGTTCAGTAGACATTGCTGCTGCTGGCCTCGGTTGGTTGGCCTTTGGACTTAAAGGAGATGTAGCGTTAGGAGTTTGGACTTACGAAGGAGTTGATGTTGTTCTTCGCAATGCTTTAATACCCTGTAGATCAAATACTTTTGAAATTGCAGGGTTTACTGTGTCCAAGATTGTATCCCAGTCTGACCAAGCTTTAAACAAGTCAAAGCAACGAAATGACAAAAAGGCAAAGGGAATTGACTCAAAAGCGCCAACCAGTTTTGTAGAATCACCACTTTTGACTTCTGGTGGAGTCATCTAATAATGGTGTCAATTTATGAGAAAGAAACCATTTATTTTTCTGTACAATACAAGAGAGGAATCAAGAATCTAAACATATAATGTTAAGTTTATGATTATCTTAAGTTCAAGCAAGTGGAGGGCTGAGACTGGGAGGTGATGTACAATGATGAGGAAGGAGGATCAAATGTGCCATAAGATAGTTTGCCATGAAATGTATTCCTTTTTTTTTTATCCTTTGAATTGAATAGTTTTATGTTGCGTTTCCTGCTCTGTATTATTCCAGATTAGAATTGGTTCAATATTTTTGTCTTTCCGGGTTACTTTAACGAGCCAAAAAAGTTTGTAATTCAAATCGGTCTTGTCCGAGAATTCTATTTTCTTTTTTTTGAAATTTCCTTGAATCATAGATGTATGTTTTTTCTTTTTTCTTTTTTTGGCTACGTAATCATTTATGATTATATTCATTCATGTAATTGACCTCTAATAATAAACGTAAATTAATTGTTGAATATTGAAATATTAGGTTGGTCCTCAGCTTTTGAATCCGATTGACCAGATACCATCCTAACTTGGATTTTTAAGTTAGGTTAATTTTTTCTTAAGTTAGGTTAAAATATGTTTTTCCCTTAAAAATATCACAAGTTTATTTTTAGGGTAAAATTTTTGTTTGTTTTGTATCTTTTGTAAAATTAAAATGTACAGTTTTTTGTCTGTTTTTATAAAACATTTTATAATTTTAGTATATAATATTTTTTCTTTATAAAATTACATATAATATATTTTTTAAGGACAATGTTACTTATGTAATAATAGTAATTGGATAAAAAGAAAACTTTCTTTTTCTTAAAGTAAATTATATCTTTGGTTTCGAAACTTTTTAACTTGTATGATTTTAATCCTTTCTGTTTTAAAACTTTTTTTTTTGTCCAATATTTTTATTCTTTCCGTCCAAATTTATCGGTAAATACTTACATGATATTATTTATATTAATATTTTATTTTCTTACTTTTCTGCCTGCATTACATTTTCTTAATATGATTTTTGAAAAAGCAAAAAGGAAAAAGAAAGAAAAGTTTAGAAACGTAAGAGGTCCTGACATAATAACATTGCCAGCTAACTAGCCAGTCATGAGTGGGAGAGAGAGGCACAGGAGATAATAAGAAGGATAAATAGTCATTTTTGTCTTTAAATATGTAAGGTGTTGACAAATTTATTTCTGAAAGATGAAAATTCAAATATTTGTCCCTGAAAGTGAAAAAAGTGTGACAAATCTATTCTTTCTTTAACCTGTTACCGTTAATATTAAGGACGAATTTGTAAGCTCTCTATTCAAAATATAATTTAATCTTCATATTCTCTTTTTTTTAATCATTATAAGTATAATATTATAATAAATACTTAAAAATGAGGAAAACAAACATAAGTTAAAACAAACATAATTATAAACATAATATTGATTAATAAACATAATTTATTTGTTGTTCTGAAATTTCTATTATAACAATATTAAGTAAAGATAAAATCAAGTTGAATTTCATTTTTTTAAGATTAATTTAATGACTGTGCATTTTAATTTGTTTGAGCCTCATAATTTGGGTAAATATTATAAGTTAAAATAAACATAACAATAAACATAATTTGTTTGTTTTCTGAATTTTCTATTATAACAACATTAGGTAATGACAAAATCAAGTTAGGTCTCATTTTTTTGGTAAGAATTAATTTAATGACTATGTATTTTTGTTTGGGTCTCATATTTTTGATAAAGTACTATCATATTAGAAATTTCAAAGCAAAAATATGAGATAATACTTATTTAAAATATAAGGCTCAAACAAATTAAAATGTACAGGCATTAAATTAATCCTTACAAAAAAATGAGACCCAACTTGATTTTATCTTTACTTAATATTGTTATAATAGAAATTTCAGAACAACAAATAAATTATATTTATTAATCAATATTATGCTTATAACAACATTAGATAATGACAAAATCAAGTTGGATCTCATTTTTTTGTAAGGATTAATTTAATGACTGTGCATTTTAATTTGTTTGAGCGTCATATTTTAGGTAAGTATTATCTCATATTTTTGCTTTGAAATTTTTAATATGATAGTACTTTATAAAAAATATGAAACCCAACCAAAAATGCACATTCATTAAATTAATTCTTACCAAAAAAATGAGACCTAATTTGATTTTGTCATTATCTAATGTTGTTATAATAGAAAATTCAGAAAACAAACAAATTATGTTTATTGTTATGTTTGTTTTAACTTATAATATTTACCCAAATTATGAGGCTCAAACAAATTAAAATGCACCGTCATTAAATTAATCCTAAAAAAATAAAATTCAACTTGATTTTATCTTTACTTAATATTGTTATAATAGAAATTTCAGAACAATAAATAAATTATGTTTATCAATCAATATTATGCTTATAATTATGTTTGTTTTAACTTATGTTTGTTTTCTAATTTTGAAGTGTTTATTATAATTTTATGCTTACAATGATTAAAAAAGAAAGAATAAAAAGATTAAATTATATTTCGGGTAGAGAGTTGACAAATTCGTCCTTAAATATATAGTACGTTGATAAATTCGTCCCTAATATTAACAGTAACATACGAGTAACATACAAAAGTTAATTAAGAAATAAATTTATCAACACCTTAGACATTCAAAGACAAAAATAACTATTTATCCTAATAATAAGAATCTGGACATGTCATTTTGACCGTTGTCCACCGTTACCCAACTCTTTTCTCTTTCCTTAACGTACATACATTTTATTTTCTTTTCTTTTTACATTATTTATTTATTTATTTATAAATTTATATTTTCTCGTTGTTAACTAATTTAATTGATTAGCCCAATCGGAGCGTCCCCTTCTCCGGCGATTCCATGTTCTCTTTCTAGGGTTTGCTTTCTCCGATCGCCGCTCCACAGAGATGTCGCGTCAGACGACGTCGTCTGCTTTCACTAAATCGAAGACCCTCGACAATAAATATGTACGCCATTTTCCTCTTCACTCTCCTTCGATCTCAATGTTTTCTCGTAATGCTGCTGTGAATGTTGCTATCGTTTTGTCAACTCCATGTTATTGCTCTGAGATTCTTGAATAGAACACTGCAGATCAATTAGTGGAAACTTTTTTAGCTTTAGGTTCGTGTTGTTGTGAATCAATGAAGTTAAAGGAGCTTGGGTGATTGTTTTGCTTTATGGTTATTGTGAAAAGATGTGTAAGTACACTATGAAATGACCTTAGTGTAGGGAAGGCTACTACTAATACTATAGTTGTTGAAATCGGAGATTGAGATTACTGTGGATATTATTAACATTAGTAATTTTGCAAGGTGATGGTTTGGTAGTTGGTAGTTGCACTGGGTTGGGCTGGAGGGGGTGTTAGGGTGCAGGGGTAACGTTGAACTGCATGTGATGCATTGAAATGAAAATAGTGGTGGGGTTGCAAAAATGAGGTCAAAGGAATGCTTAGTATGTTGGTTTTGAAGTTAATTTTGACATGACCCAGAGGTAGGGGTGCTGAATTGGATGATTTTAGTTGCTGAATGTTTTTTCATCTAGAGATTGGACCGAATGATTTAAATTTTTTTTATAGTTGAATTTCTTTTGCAAATATTTGGCGTTTCTGTGTTGTTTCTTTTCTTTAAATTGTATATGGAATTGGATCACTGAATAGCTTGATTTTTTAATGGCTTATTGCTTTGTTTGTATGTGAGATTTGGAGCAGATGCTGGGAGATGAGATTGGAAAAGGAGCTTATGGTCGAGTTTACAAAGGTTTGGACCTGGAGAATGGAGATTTTGTTGCCATTAAACAAGTTTCTTTGGAGAATATTGCTCAGGAGGATCTCAACATTATCATGGTATACAACGTTTAACATTTGTTTTTTCAGTTCTAACTTTTATGTTTGCTATTCTATAAATGGGAAAGCTTAGAGACTTACGTACTGGGTGTGAATATGGGTGTGGAATACGGTATTTTAAATTTAAAACAAATCTTAAGTACAGGTATGACACAGAGTGTGTGTGTAAAATTTTTACGCATTAAGCATTGGCAAAGGGCAATGTCAAATCTAATATCAAAAGGCATGTGTGTATATATAAACCTAATAGCTTTCATAGAGAACGTTGCTGGTCAGCTCTGGAAGAGGATAATACCTGGCTGTTGCTGGTCTAGTAGTCTGTGACACAAGGATGCTGAGGAGCAAACACAAGTGGCCAGGTGCAGATCGGAAATAGACCACCAGAGTAGACAAGGAGACACTGTCCCTGATGCAAATGCTGTTGCAGCTGCAGATGGAGAGGAGAAGATGCAAGTTTCACCACCTCATCATTGGCAGCCATAATTGTTTTCCTTTCAAAGAGGATTTGGGGAAGTAAACTGAAGAAGGCACAAATGAATAACAGAACGAGATGTAGAAAGAAGGAGACAAGTGATGACCCAAAGTAAAAGAACCCCTAGGATGCTGCAAAATAATGTTTAATTGAAGCTGCACTTAGCTGTACTTGAGCCGTACCCAAACTTGACCCAAATTTTTAATTAATTTGATACTTATCAGGTATGTACCGACACATACCCAGTGTGGTCCTCTACCTGGTGCAAGTATGCCTCCATTTTTGGAGTACCCATGCTTCAAAGCTGATGTCCTGATGGCCCCTTTATGAAGTTGATTTTGGTCTAGTTGAAAATGAGAGTGATAATCCAGGGTTTCCTGTGTTGGGGTGGTAGGTTGAGAGATTATTTTGAAGAAAAATGTGTGGCCGTAGGAATTAAAATGTGATTACTAAGATGTTTCGCGCTCAACTTTTTAGTTCTTGGAGTTGAATTTTATTAATGCGTTTTAACTGTCTGACTATGCGAGTTACTGAAGGACACAATTTTTTAGTTAGAATTTTCTGTGGAAATTAGGGTTACTTTATTGAGTAAGAATAACGTTTTACTTGGGATTTTGGGGATTATTACTTTTGTATGTTATTCTAACCACCCACCATCTTAGCTTTAGCATTTGAAAGGATATTATTGCTTAGTGGTTGCTCAATGGGGGCTGCAAAAAGCCTTTCTTGTACTCTATTCTTTTAGTGTTTTGATTGAGATGTATTTGGAGTTTTGCCCACATCATAATTGCACAGAGTTCCAAGGAGTATTGGCTAGTTGGTATTTTTATGGACTGTAATACTCATTTTCTTTCTTCAGTTTCTAGGCCATTGTCTATATAAATTCCATATTAGCTTTATTTTTAACATTATTATTATTATTATTATTATTATTATTATTATTATTATTATTATATCCTTGTTAAAAGAAGAAATTTATTAAGCTGAAAAAAAATACTAGGAATGATTGTCCTTAACAAATACAGGAGATATTTAATTAGAGAAAAAACATCAATAGAGCAAAGCTGTGCAGTCCCTCTGCATCTTTGTTAAGGAAATGCTTTAAAAATAGAAGCCATTTGCCAAATCATATCACAAATTCCTGTACAATTTGGAGGGTAGGGACTATGGATGTTCAGTATCAATTTTTTGTAAAACTGTTCATTGCATGGATAAGTTAATACCTGTGGACGTCTACAATCTAAGCTGGCCACCTAAACCAGCAGCTATTGATAAAAAATTTCTTCATACATATATTATTCTCTAACCTGATACACCAGATAGTAGCATGCATTGTATGTCGCTATAAAAAAAATTCTTTTTTAATTCTGCCAAAATCACTAAAGCTAGACAACAAAAAATAGGGTATAAGCCACCTTGGTTCTTTTTTAATTCATTGCATAGATTGTATTTTTCTGTTTGTTGACCTAGTCTTAAGTCAGAACTCAGTTGGCTTTTTTTCATGGTTTTTCATGGTTTAAGCCACCTTGGTTCTACTTTTGTTTACACTAGGGTGTATGCTTCTGCAATACTTCTTGTACTGCAGCTTTATCTCTATCTATATATACTATCTATGTTTGCTGATAAAAAAAAAAAAATGATTGGGTTCATGGGTCATTCTACTTATATAACTGACCTTCTCTTAGACCATTTTTTTTATGTGTAACTTTTTCTAGCACACTTTAATTACCAACATATGTTTGCAACTGGTAAAATAACTACAAAGTCAATACCAGTTTTTGTCTAACTCTTGATGTATTTATATTGTTACTTTAATTATTGATATTTCATTATCTCCATTTACTAATTTGGGTGCTTCGTTGCCTGTGATTATACTGTCATTTGATGGATGCCTCAATGTTTTCAGCAAGAGATTGATTTGTTGAAGGTACTTCTATTCCTCAATGTTGGATTTGCATTTTGTATTACATTATCAATTGAATTTTTATTTTGATCAATAGCTGTCATGGTATTATCTGCTCCATTTCTTCCAAGTATATATTGTGCATGTAAGCTTTAGGCAATGGTATTACCTACATGCTACAGCTGTTTTTGCATTAAATATACCAAAAGGAACATGTCTCCTTACCTGAGCTGGAAAAATATTGATAATATGTTTGATTTCATCACTTATACATGCTCAAGGCATGTTCTTGAACATGAATAAAGGCAAAAACTGTGCGAAAACCTTGTTTGGGGAATCACAAAGTTCTCCCAAAAAATGGGTGGGAAAATGGGAAACCAAGATAACAGAGGCAAAGTTGGATTTTTGCACCCGTATAGATTGTAGTGGCCATGATGGCTTTGATAGCAGGCTGAGAGGACTTCAACATGACCTTAGGTGGAGGTGGCACAACATGATTTACTACTATGCTAAATTTCTATGTTTGCTGATGCTGTAATAATGAATAATTTATTGGCTTAATCTTGGGTTGCTGAGCACATGTGGAATTCGTTTAGTGATATTATATGATGCCATGTTTCTGAAATGATTATTATTTGGCAGAATTTGAACCACAAAAACATTGTAAAGTATCTTGGATCTTCAAAGACAAAAAGTCACCTGCACATAGTTCTTGAGTAAGTGGGCTCTCTCTTTTCACATCATAAGGAAATTTAATCATAGCATCATTTGAAGGGTATTTAGTTTCATGTTTTTTTGCAATATCATAGGTATGTGGAGAATGGTTCACTTGCAAATATTATCAAGCCAAATAAATTTGGACCTTTTCCAGAATCATTGGTTGCAGTATATATTGCCCAGGTTTGTGGGTGTAAGACTATTCATTGAGGTTTTTCCAGGATTTTATTTTTTTATTATTTTGATTTATACTAAATATTTTATATTATGAGATAGGTGTTGGAAGGTTTGGTTTATCTGCACGAACAGGGTGTTATCCATCGGGATATTAAGGGTGCAAACATATTGACAACTAAAGAGGCAAGTCTTCTATTTTTTTGTTCTCATTATATAATAGGGCTTTGTGTTTTGGCAATTATTCTTGTTGTGTATATGCACAGTGATTTCATCACTAGGATGCTATTCAAGCAATCTGTATGCCGATGAATTTTCTTATCATATAATCTTTCCTTTTATTTTGGACTTAATTAATTGTATCTGGATGTATTGTCATTAGTAAGTAGTAATAAAAAGTAACTACTGCCGTGTTTATCACCTAAGTATTTTTTTAGAGTAATTATATTTTGCATCATCATTGTTTTTCTGCTTCATGATCTACCACATTGTTTTGTCTCCATTTTTCTCTCCCTTTGTTTTGTCTTTGTTGAGGATTCTTTTGTATCCCATCACCTTTTTGAGATTTAGCTTCTCTAAAGTGAGGAATTATAGCCATTGGTTGAATAATTAGTGATTGAGATTGAATCAACTCCATAGTTTGTTATACATGTGCATGCATTATCTCAATTGTTTATTTTTCATTCAATCTCTTCTATACCCTCCAAGTGCTTTTAGAACACCCGCCACCCCCCCCCCCCCCCCCCCCCCCCCCCCCCCCCCCCCCCCCCCCCCCCCCCCCCCCAAAAAAAAACCCACCAAGGTCTGCTTTATATTTTGTATTACATTATGACCATGGGTTTTCTTTAACATCGCTCTTGATCTTGTCATTTTTTTAATGCTCTAGTTAGTTATATTGCATTGTTTTTTCTTGGTTTAAATCTAGAAAATTTGCTTTTTTTCTTACTAAATACTAATTACATTTTAACTTCTGCTTTCAGGGTCTTGTCAAACTTGCTGATTTTGGTGTTGCTACAAAATTAACAGAGGCTGATGTTAACACTCATTCAGTTGTTGGAACACCTTACTGGATGGCCCCAGAGGTATTAATTGTGTGATGTTCTTCTGCTAAATCATTTGCTTAGAACTTTTGATAGGTTCCTTGTTCAAATTGTGTTCTAACACCCGAATGATATAAAGAGTTTGGATTACTTTGTTGTATTTTTGAGCCACTTTCGTTTGCTATTTACTTTGTGTATTTTTAGGAGGACCACTTCTCCCAGATCTACTGTCCCT
Source organism: Glycine tomentella (assembly GCA_007407185.1). Classification (NCBI taxonomy): domain Eukaryota; kingdom Viridiplantae; phylum Streptophyta; class Magnoliopsida; order Fabales; family Fabaceae; genus Glycine; species Glycine tomentella. The sequence continues at coordinate 39,393 of PYAF01004757.1, read as the reverse complement.
TCCATCATTCTTATAATGTATTTTATTTTAACAAGAAAAGTAGTTTATTTGTTAAGCTGAGCACTTTGCTGACACTTTAGCGAACCTAATAAAGTTGATTGGGAATTAAAGTGACTTCGGGCTTGATAAGGGTGCTCACTGATAATTTTGGTTTAATTTTTCAGGTTATAGAAATGGCTGGGGTTTGTGCAGCTTCTGACATTTGGAGTGTTGGCTGTACGGTTATTGAACTTCTTACATGTGTACCTCCTTATTATGATTTGCAGCCTATGCCAGCTCTTTTCCGTATTGTCCAGGTTTGCTTATGTGCTATCATTTATTGTTTTTTCAATATATGAAGTTTCCTTGGACCTAAGTTTCTGTTGGTTGTAATAAGATATTTATTTTCCTTATTATTACTTTATTAGCCTTTGATAAGATAATTTACTTGATCCAAAATTGTAGGATCAAGATAAGATTACTTCAACTTTTAGATAGCATCTTACTTTAATATATATGGGTACACATACTGTAAATCATTAACAGAATAATACAGATTTAACAGTTTCTTATAGCATTTTGATAGATGATAGCATTTGCATGTGATTCAGATTGTATGACAAATTAGTTCATAATTGGTGCATTTTATGTTCTCCTGTGTTCTTGATATGCACAACTACACAAGTATGATTTGATTTATAATGCTTGAGTTTTCTCTCAGGATGAGCATCCGCCAATTCCAGATAGCCTTTCACCTGATATTACTGATTTTTTGCTTCAATGCTTTAAGAAGGTAAACTGGATCTTAACTATTGGTTGAAATACGTTTCTTATGAATATGCTGTTTTAACTTGGATGCTATTGTGGTTATGTCTCACTTTTCTTTGTGCATTCTTTCCTTCTTTCTTGCTCCCTGTTCCTGTCCGTACCCACCTCCTAACACAAGTGAATTATTTCTGTCTGTTTTACGATTCTTTCACTATATTGGTCTCCACATAGGACAAAAAAAAGTTGAGAGATGATATGTTATCCGTTAGTATTTTGTAGCATGTAGTTTGTATTATTCATTGATTATAAAATGGTTGAGGACAGAACTGCAAATACAATATGGATCTATCCAACTGGAAACATAGTTTATTAAGCATAGCAAATTACAAAAACATCTCAGCCTTGTCCCACTAAATGGGGTTGATTACATGAATCATACATGGCTAGACAGTAGAATAGGTAATGTGAATGTGTTTTATGATGTCTTATAAATGGAGATCATCTTTTTAGAATATGTATTTTTAGCTTGATAAATGTTACCCCCTCCATTCCTTTTTATCTGTCTTTTTTAAGTTTGTTTTGTAGAAACCCAGAAATAAAATAATTTTTCTTGATTATAATAAAATAGGTGTTGGGTTTTCTATTTTGCCCCTTTTTCTTTCCACTCCACAATGAATAGGTGACAATTAAGGGTATAATTGATAAAGGAGTAGTTAATTTGATCTTGAACTTTGCAAATGACAAATAAATAGAAACAAATTCTCCAAAAATTCAACAATTAAAAAGGAACGGAGGTAGTACTACATTATTTGTTTGTATATTTGTTCTCAGGATTAAGTGATGATATCATTGTTGTCTATGTAGTTTTATACATTGTAGGACAGGCAAGATGGATACTTGTATTGATCCAGACTTGTATTTCTATCAAATGAAACTAGCAACTAAAACTTGTTTTATATGCCCATTTTGTTGCACGTCAGGATGCTAGACAAAGGCCTGATGCTAAAACTCTGTTGTCTCACCCCTGGATTCAAAACTGTAGACGTGCCCTGCAGTCTTCCCTTCGTCATAGTGGAACACTAAGGTAGATTGTGTAAGATATTTTTTCCTTCTTTACCTTGCAGGACACTGACAAGGAGATCTGTGTATCATCCTTTTAAGCAATAATTATTATTATTATTGTTATTGTGGTGTGTGTGTGTGTTTATAGAAATCATAATAACCCATAAGGGAAGGAACCTATGCTTTTCTGTTTCTCTTTTTATTGTTGGCTTGGATAATGACAATTAGAATTTACCTCCTTATTCATCTGGTGTTTTTATGGGCAATCCTCCTTCCTTGATTTTTTTGATTTTTTTTTTTTTTTGTTGTCTGAATTGTGTTCAAGTGTCATTTAGTTTTAGCTCTATAATTGTTAGTTTTTTGTTTGAACAAAGAGTGTTACTACCTCTTGCAGAAATATTGAGGAAGATGATTCTGCAGATGCAGAAGTTTCTGGTGGTTATCATAAGAGTGCTTATGAAAACTCTTCTGTGGAGAAAGAGGTTAGTGTTGGTGGGAAGCTGTTAGAATATACTATTCTATCTTTTCTACTTAAGTTAATAATTTTATGAATTGAAAATGATAACCCTGAATGATAAATCTACATGGTGGGAGCAATTAGATTATATTCTTATCATGGTCTTAACTTTAGTTTGTATTTTGTAGGACTCTGCAAAAGAGCATACAACTGTGGCTACTGATGGCAGCAAAGCTCATGAAGACAATATTGCAGATTCTAATTTTTCCAACGAAAAAACAGAGAAAGCAGATGATGTTCCATCGGATCAGGTTCTTACTTTAGCCATTCATGAGAAGTCATTTCTACAAGCTGGTTCTAGCAAACTCATTTCTAACAGAGAAGTGGTTAATTCCGAGTCTACTATCAATCATGAAATTTCTAATGCTAAAGACCTTCATGAAGTTGTGATGAATGGAGAAGGTGGATCTCCACAATCAAGAGGAATGGCTAGCAAAGTTGGAGGGAAAGACAGCTCTGTAATCAATGGCAACAAATCCTTTGCTTTTGGGCCAAGAGGTCAAGATAATGGTCCCCTTAAGGTATTTCATATTATTATTGGCTGTTTGAAACATTTTTGGAGCAATTACTTGGTTGCTATTTTATTTATTTATTGTAGATTTCATGTATTATATTGCCTTTTCTATTTAATATATATACATAACATTTAAAGTATGTAAATGCAATCAAGGATATGTATGATAGGGTTACCACATGTGTGAAACCTTGTAATGGAACATCAAGTTATTTTCCTATTACGGTAGGTGTACACCAAGCTTCGGCTCTTAGTCCTTATCTATTTGCCTTAGTGATCAATGAACTAACAAAACATATTCAAGAGGAAGTGCTGTGGAGTATTTTTTTGTAGATGATATTGTGCTTACTGATGAGACCAAAAATGGTGTTAATAGGAAACTTGAATTGTGGAGAGACACTTTAGATTCTAAAGGATTCACATTAAGCCAGAGCAAGATTGAGTATATGAAGCGTGAGTTTTCGTTGGTAAGAGATGGTGATCAAGACCCCATGTATCTACTGTGGTCAAGAGGTACTTAAGAAAGATGCTTTTAGATACCTGAGATCAATTTTGCAAAAAGGAAGAGAGATTGATGAGGATGTAAACCATAGAATCAGAGCAGGGTGGATGAAATGGCGGAACACATCTGGATTTTTGTGTGATCGCAATTCCCCTTAAGCTAAAAGGAAAATTCTATAGAACAACTGTAAGACCTGTAATGTTATATGGAGCTGAATGTTGACTAGTACATAGGCAACATGAACATAAAATAGGGATAGTAGAAATGAAGATGTTAAGGTGGATGTGTAGTTATACGAAAATAGATAAGATAAGAAATGAAGATATTCGACAATAGGTAGCGGTAATACCGGTGAGTGAAAAGATGAGTGAACATAGATTGAGGTGATTTGAGCAGCGTAATGAGACGACCCTTGGATGCTCCCATAAGAACAAAAATTTGTTACCAAGAGATCGACACAAAGAGAAGTGAGGTAGATTATAACTGAAACTTACTTGGAAAAAGGTAATTAAACAAGACTTAATGAAGTGAGATATAGATTGGCGGACGATGTGTTTTTGGACAGAATGGAGAAAAGCTCCTCATATCTATCATTGAGTTTATCTATCACTGATCCCAATTAATTTGGATTAAACGTGCTGTTGATGTTGATGTTGACATACATACTTTTTACCAATGTTATTAAAATCGCGAGCCACGATTTTACGATCCTCGTAGTGTTCGACGATCTGGATCGGAGGTGGTATCGTTCGCAAGCAAAATCGGAGTGGGATCGCGAGTTGGATCGTGGGATCTGCGATCCCGAATGCCACGACCTCCCCTGCTGCGCCGCGGCAGGTGGAGACATGGAAGAAGAAGGCGAGGGAGTGGCGGTTTTCGGTGGAGCAGCATTGGACTCAGAAGACGACGCCGGAGATTGTGTGACGGTAGAGAAGACGAACATCGCCACGAGCAGAAGAAGAAGAAGTGTGGAAGAGGAAGCCATTCTCAGAGGTTGAGAGTGTGGAAGAGGAAGTCATTCTCAGATGTTGAGAAAGTAAATTACAATGAAAGGGCAGAAGCTATGCCCAAATGAACGTGCGAGAAGAATGAGGAGACAAAAGCCATTCTTCTGTGGACCATCTTATATCATTATTCCTTCATTTCTTTTATTTTTGTTTTAAGGAAATGTTTCTGGAAAATCAACAGCTATCACTCCAGCAAGTTCCACACGGACCCACCAGTGGGATTATTTTTTTCAAAACTTATTTTAAAATTTCAACATATATTAGGAAATCAATTAAGAACTTTGATTATATAAATATTTATAGTCAAATATTAATATTATTTCTTATTGATATTTTTATAAAAAAGGAATACTATCTCGTGGAACGACTAAATTACTCGACATCATAGACACAGTTATAAATTGGAATAACATTATGTTTGAATAAGTTTTTTATAAATAAGTATAGAAAAAATTAAAGAACGAAAATGAAACAAATTAATCTTATTAGTTAAATTAGTTTATACATAATTAAAATTAATTTTAAACTAATTAGAATTTCAGTTTCTCCAAAAATCTAATTTTAACTTATAAGTTTTTTTAACTGCAAACTTATAACATAAGTTTATATTTTTTAAATAGAATAATTATAAATAATATAAAACCAAAAAATAATAGATTGTAGTCTAAATATATATTACATTATAACATAGGTTTGTTTCTTTATTTATGAATTTTTATTGAGTTGTGTTATGTACTTATAACTTATGAATTTATATTATGTTATGACTTATGAATTTATATATGAATTTAGGTTTGTTTCTTTATTTATTGAGTTTTTTATGCATATAGATTATATATAGGAATTTTAGGTATTGACGTAGGATCTCGATCTGATTTTACGATCCTCGATTTACGTTCTTCCATCCCCCCTCCCGATTCTAGGTAAAATTTCGATTTTAACAACCTTGCTTTTTATTTAAAAAGCCAATTCTTGCCCCATTAATTGAGGTTGGTTATGCAAATCATATGACACCTTGGGCACTTCTGAAAACCAAATTTCAATAAATCCATTTAGAGTTTGCTCCATCTTAATTGTTTCTCCTAAAGTGTTTTTTAGCCTTTATCTTCGCATTCTAATCAGACTATCTTCCTTTTAATCCATTTTTGCTACTAGGTCTCTGTTGGCCTTCTCCTTAGATGAGTTTCTGTCATGCACTTTCTTTTTATTTGTACTTTCTTCCCCTTTTAATTTTTTCACCATAGAAAATTAATTCCTAATCTTTATATATAATAGTGTTGGACAGTTTTGGGAAAACCTAAGTCCCACATTGGCTAGATATAATGCCAAAATAGAGTATACAAGTGGGAGGTAACCCTTACCATTTGAGCTAGCTAATGAGGTTGAGTTAGGCCTAAACCCATATTCTAAGATGATATCAAAGCCTATCCTAGATCTATTTAAAGGGTCACCCACCATGTTATCCATGCACCAAGCCCAAATGTTTTGTACTTTTGTTACATTTGAAAATTTGGGTTTGGATTTATCTGTGAGTAGGGTGCCACATAAATTAGAAAATCATTAAGTGCTTTTGAACAGTATTTATAAAAGTTCTCAGTACATGAGAAGAGATCTAGTCAGCTAAGGTTCCTTAAAGCTTCCCTGTTTTGCTTTTAATAGTTGATGCTATAATTCATCAAGAGAATATGCTTTTTCTTTTTATTTTAAAGATGAAATCTCATACAATTGTCTAATTTCCATCTGAAGGCAATGAAGATGCCAACCACTATGGAAGGAAATGAGCTGAGTAGATTTAGTGACCCACCAGGAGATGCCTACTTGGATGATTTATTTCATCCAATTGATAAACAACCTGGGGAGGTAGTAGCAGAGGCGTCCACTTCTACATCCACTTCACATATGACTAAAGGTAATGCATCTGCAATTGATGGTGGGAAAAATGACTTGGCTAAAGAGTTGAGAGCTACAATTGCTCGAAAGCAATGGGAGAAGGAAAGTGAAATTGGACAGGCAAACAATGGTGGGAATCTTTTGCACCGAGTGATGATAGGCGTTCTAAAAGATGATGTGATTGATATAGATGGTTTGGTAGGTTGATCAGTTTGGATATTTAAGCCTTTTCTATTAAAATCCTGTGTTGTTATTCTTTTGACTCTTTATTGTCTCTCTTTTATCAGGTCTTCGACGAAAAACTTCCTGGAGAGAACCTTTTTCCTTTGCAGGTACCAAGGCTTTTTCTTTCCTCTGTATAACTTATTCCTCCCTTGTATAATGTGGTTTGTTCTATTCATTTTATGGCATCTCATATTTTCTCTTAGTTTGCATTTTAGGATTGGGATGTTATTGTGTGTTGTGGTAGTTTGTTGTTTGACATTAGCATAACTTTGTAGAATGTAAGGTAGAAAACATTCACTCTCCAAAATTGGCTCATGTTTGTAAACCTTGTAAATTACATCTTTGGTATTGAAGTAATTTCTTGGATATGCTCTTTGTTTGCCCTCTTCATTTCATATGAATTTCTGCTGTGCATAAACCATAAGTTTGGTTTTCTACAGGGTCATATTGTGAAACATAGTTACATTGACTATATCTTTGGTGTATATCACCTACAAATATGGCTTCCATGATCCTATGGATGGAAGAGGGCAGGGAAGGCAATAGACTGGGGAGAGGATGGGAAAATGCATTAAATTCAAATATTTGCACCAATTCTTTGATGTGCAGTGCATGCAGTTGATGTCCATTATTTTAATTCTTGTCATTAATTACTAGCTGATTTTCCTCTCAAGTAATTGTTTTTGAGCATTTCTCATTGAGGCTTCATAATGTTCTTTTCTCCATTAATGTAATTTGCCTTGTGTATGTTTGTGGTCTAGTGGGTTATGCATAATTCTGTGAAATAACTCAAGTTGCTTTTTTAGCCAGCCAAAATTGCATTTTGGCATCTTCTGTCAACTCCCAAATCCAAACTATTGAACTCCATAATTTATGTTATCATGATGCTTTGAAAACGTTCTTGTAAAAAAAAAGTTCTAGTACATTGCCATGATGATTTCAAAAATGTTCTAACTTCTAAGAGCCATAGTTTCTTCGATGTGTAACTTTTGGATTTTTATGGTGACACTATATCTGTTACCCTTATGTTTAACAACCATCCTCTGCATGTGAAAGTTGCTTCCCTGCTGATTTTTTTTTTTTATCTGCAAATGTCAGTTGTTAGTTTTTGTTAGTGGGAGGGATTCAAACCCACGACCTCTCCTGTCCCCCTTCTGTCTTCAACCACCAAGCCAACCTTATAACTCCTCATTGCTGAAAGTTTTTGAAATTGGTTTACCAATGCTTTGTATGTTTTGCATTTGTGATGTATTTGTTAGGAAGTCTCACATCGCCTGCCTTAGTTCTTGGGATGCAGCTTATATATCTGTTGGGCAACTTCACTTAGTGCCAATTGGTTTTAAGTTGAAATCTAACATGGTATCAGAGCTTATAGCCCATCTTAATTATTGTCTATTCTGGTAGGCTCACCTGTTTTGGCATGCATCTGTGGATGGGGGGGGTGTTAGGAAGTCCCACATCGCCTGCCTCAGTTCTTGGGGTGCAGTTTATATATCTGTTGCGCAACTTCACTTAGTGTCAATTGGTTTTAAGTTGAAATCTAACAATATTTCCACAATGTTGTAGGCTGTCGAGTTCAGCAAACTAGTTGGTTCATTAAAACCAGAGGAATCAGAAGACGTGATTGTTTCTGCATGTCAGAAACTTATTGGTATATTTCACCAACGTCCGGAGCAGAAGATTGTTTTTGTTACCCAGCATGGCTTACTTCCTCTGACAGATTTGCTAGAAGTTCCTAAAACACGTGTATGTTGTTCTTCTTGGTACTTCATTTGATTTTCCATTACTGATAGACATACTGATCATTTAGTAGCTTGGAAGAAGACATTTTTATTTAAATATAATTGTTATTTCAGGTCATATGTTCTGTGCTTCAGCTTATAAATCAAATAGTTAAGGACAACACTGATTTTCAAGAAAATGCATGTCTTGTTGGATTGGTAAGTACTGTATATTTCATGCTCCTCTAATTCCCCTTTCTCTTTCCCTGATTAAATGGGTTGAATTCTATATTAAAATTTGTCTAATTAATGTTGGGAAGGCTCATTCAGTTAATTGTTGGTCCCACTGAGTACTATTACTAGAGAAATGCTAGGAATACACTCTTTTGAACACTCTCTCTCTTATTGGTTGAAATTTGTTGAAAATGACAATTTTGTGGGTCTCACATCATATTTAATGATTCTCTCAGTAATTTTGTAGGTCCCAGTGATTTTGTAGTTTTCAATAAATTTTAACTAATTAAAGAGTGTGTTTGAAGGAGTGTGTTAGAGAGTGTTTCTAGCACTCCTCTTACTAACTAACATACCCTGGTGCCACGAAGCACCAGGATTTGTGTTCGTTGCGAGGAGGCTAAGCCACAAGCATGACCAATTGACCACCCAACGCAAGGTAGGATGTGGTGTTGTTCAACACCCCAAGGCAACTCTTGGTAGATAAAATTGTTGTACAATACAATGCTTGTTCCACCGAGTATTATAACTTTTTTAAAACAATGAAGAATTTCACAAATATGCTAAAATCATAGTTTAGTGGATAAGAAATCAGCCAATTATGGGGGAAGCAATTTTACTATTGCACTGTTGGATTAAAGGATTATTTAATATATAAGACACCCCCCTAATATCACTATGAATAATATTGAAACATTTGTCAGCAAGGTGAACATGAGAAGAGAGATTGTTGTTGACAAGTTTGCACACAGAACAACTAAAGGAGTGAGAAGAAATATCTTTTAATTAAATAAGGCAAAACATTAGAGTTTGGATGGCCCAAGTTTTTATGCCATTTGGAATTTAGTAACAAAACACTGAAACATGAGCACCTTTTTGTATTGTTGAGCATCCACAAAGATCTTTGTTTGGATATATATAATGAAAAATTTAATGGCAGATTCCTGCAGTCACAAGCTTTGCAGTACCTGATCGTCCTCGAGAGATTCGTATGGAAGCGGCTTATTTTTTACAGCAGCTTTGTCAGTCAAGGTCTGGAATGTATCTTATTTGTTATTTGTTATTGTTATTTTTACCTGGATTCTATATTTTGAAAATAAAGCATAGAATTGATGTTATTACTTGCAGTTCTTTGACATTACAAATGTTTATAGCTTGCCGCGGAATACCTGTTTTAGTGGGTTTTCTTGAAGCTGATTATGCCAAGTACAGGTTAGTTGTTGTTTGTGAATTGTGCTTAATACAGAAGTACTAACATTTTCACTAGATTATAGTTTGCAATGCAATGCCAATATTTGAACTTCTCTGGCCCCGTTCTACCTAAAAATTTCAGAACATTATAAGCATGTGCTTTCACCCTGCTTGAGGCCTGAGGGCCTTTGTGTGAGGGTTTTTCTTACATGTAAAATCCACTCCCTGGCTTGCACCTAGCAGCATAAGCCTTTTGGGTTCATCTGGTTCTTTCTTCAAATTCACTAAGCTCAGATTCTGATTTGATGTCTTGGGTCTTTCATAGATCTTCTAAATAATATTTGCATCTCTATGATGGATTCCTTACTGTTAAGATGCCCCACATTCGCTAGGAATATGGCCATAATACTTCTTATATGACACAGAACCCTCTGCCCTTGAGTTATTTGGGAGTGAGTGAGGCCCAGAATGAATTCTAATACTGTGTTGTGGTTCATTTTGATATGAGAAAAGAATTTGTTTTAAAATTTGCTTTTCTACCCTGTATGTACATATGCTTCTACTTTTGTTCTCAAAATTTGTACAACAAAAGCTGACTACAAACCTCTGTCACAGGGAGATGGTTCATCTGGCTATTGATGGCATGTGGCAGGTATTTAAGCTTCAGCAGTCAACGCCTAGAAATGATTTTTGCCGGATAGCTGCTAAGAATGGAATACTTCTCAGGCTTATAAATACTCTTTATAGCTTAAATGAGTCAACTCGACTAGCTTCTAGCTCTGCTGGGGGTGGATTTTCAGTTGACGGTTCAGCTCAACGCCCACGATCTGGTATCTTGGATCCCCATCATCCTTATATCAATCAGAATGAGACAGTGCTATCTTCAGTAGATCAGCAAGATCCCCCTAAAGTGAGACGTGCAGTACCTGATCATCACTTAGAACCTTCATCATCCAATCCCCGAAGATCAGATGCTAACTACCCTGTGGATGTTGATAGACCCCAATCAAGCAATGCAACAGCTGATGAGAAGAGTTTGACCCAAGCATCCAGAGAATCTTCAGCAGGTGCATTGAAAGAGCGAGAGAATATGGATCGTTGGAAAACTGATCCTTCTCAGCCACGTATTTCTACTAACAGGACATCAACCGATAAGCCACCAAAATCTACAGAACCATCATCAAATGGGTTATCAGTAACAGGAACTATGCACCAAGAGCAAGTTAGGCCTCTTCTTAGCTTGTTGGATAAAGAGCCCCCATCTGGACGCTTTTCTGGACAGCTTGAGTATATGCGTCAGTTTTCAGGATTTGAAAGACATGAAAGTGTACTCCCTTTGTTACATGCCACTGAAAAGAAAACAAATGGTGAACTAGACTTTTTGATGGCAGAATTTGCAGGTAATAAGGATCTATTGTTTTTTTTTTTTTTTATCAATATATTTTAACACACAAATAACAGAAATTTACAAATAATATAAACAGTCATTAAAATTTAATTTAAACTTTTCATAATTGTTTTTTTTTGTTGTAGAAATTATTTTCTTTACAAATCTCTTAAAACCTGTCATTAGAAGATCCTTCAACCTTGCTGGGCATACTCATTCTTGTAACAGTATATTTCTTCTTGTGTTATAAGCTAAGATGCGTTGGATTCCAAACTTATAGTGAAAGTGTTCAACAAGTTTGAATGATTTGTATGCTTTTAGTTTTTCATAATTTTATTAATTGGACTAATTATATATTAGAATCTGGTACCTTGAATATTTTCTCACAGGTAAGTTATTGTCAACTGTGTGGGTTCAGGTTATATATTGTTGCTATTTAAAAGTTTTTTCATTTCTAGTTCTGCCCTATATTATTCCTACAATATTCTATAGTCAACAGTCAACATGGCTTCAAAGCTTTAGCTGATTATAAAATCCCTGTTTTGTTCTGTTATTTTTATAACATTAACTTTTTTTCTATCTTTGTTTGGTTTGGTTGTCATTTGTGTTTCTTTATGAATGGCACAGTATTTGTGGTTGTGCAGATGTTTCTCAACGCGGAAGGGAAAATGGAAATCTTGACTCTAGTGCTAGAGTTTCTCATAAAGTCACTCCCAAGAAATTAGGGACTTTGGGTTCCAGTGAAGGAGCTGCTTCCACATCTGGGATTGCATCACGGACAGCTTCAGGTGTACTCTCTGGTTCAGGTGTTCTAAATGCTAGACCAGGTAGTGCTACTTCGTCTGGACTACTTTCCCACATGGTTTCATCGCTGAATGCAGAAGTTGCCAGAGAGTATCTGGAGAAAGTGGCAGATCTTCTTCTTGAGTTTGCACAGGCAGACACCACAGTGAAATCTTATATGTGTAGCCAAAGC
>PYAF01004757.1:1344-26142 GCA_007407185.1 Glycine tomentella | reverse complement strand
GAACAAGCACTGCTGAAAAAGGATGCAGTTCAGAAGCTTGTGAAGTTCTTCCAGGGCTGTCCAGAGCAGCATTTTGTACACATATTGGAGCCATTCTTGAAAATCATCACGTATAGGATTCTAATTCCTTTCTCTTAATTTGTCCCATTTTTTAAGTATTTGGTTCTGTTTCCTTGAATGCTTTAACTATTTGATAAATTAGTCTTGCATGGATAGGACATAAAGTGTTACTGCACCAAAGTCCCTTTTCCTCTTGTGAAGTGGAATTAGTTGTAGGACGAACAAGTATTTCACCTATATTAGATGGATGGCAGAGAAAGAATTAGGGATTCTGCCAAAGTAGGCTCTGGGTTATATGCAGGGCCTGATACATTAGAAGCTAGATTAATTCTATACTTTGTAGCATGTAATTATATATGGGAAAAATAAGATATAATAGGACATTGGGAATGCTGCTTAGCTTCTTATCTTTCCTTTCATTGTCCCTCCCTTTTAGGCCAAATAGTTAGATGGGAATTATAAGATAAAAGCATAATTGGTTCAATGTCTGTGCCCCTGACATTTCTATCAGGTCGGTTGAATGGATAGGCTGAGAGGATAGAGAGTCCTAAGTAACTTGGTTACTGCCTTACTGGCCATCTTAAAGTGAAAATGAATTACTGTAATTATAGAGAGATGAAAGAGCAAAACCCTATAAGGGTCACTTCTGTAACTGGATAACCACCCATGAAAACTTTTACATTGGATAATTTGATGTTCTGATGATCCCTGCTTTATTATTGACTGCAACTTCGTTATTTATTATTGCTGCCATTACTGCACTAATAAGGAAAAGTTGAAATTTATCAATAAGAATTTTGGATACCGCCCTTGGATGCACAGGGAATAATGCTGATTTAGTTTAGTCTACATTATAGAGTTCAATTGACTTTAGTCTAGTCCAATGCCATTGTGCAACCAATGTATAGCTGACCTCACTTAGTGGAATAATACTTTTATTGTTATTATTGTCGAGTTCCTCAGGCTAAGTGATGTTGAGGAGGGGTTAATTGCGGCTTGAGTTTTTTGTTTTTTCCTAGTCAACTTCCTCCTTTTATAAAATATACTTTTAAAGAAAGAGATTACAAGGGAGGAAGATATCTTCCTAGGGAAAGAAAATATTAGAAAACCAGATACGTTATAATGCTCTCTTGCCAGATATACCTGGACTTTTTTGTTATGTGAAGTTTAGTGCTGCCGCAGTAATTAGGATATCATTTTGTACTTATATCCAAATGCTATTATTCTCAATTTTGTTTCTGCTGGAATTTTATTCAATCGGTTTCATCCTTTAACTATGCAGAAAATCAGCAAGGATCAATACCACATTGGCTGTTAATGGATTAACACCGCTGCTCATTGCAAGGCTAGATCATCAGGATGCTATAGCTCGTCTTAATTTACTCAGGCTAATAAAGGTACGGATGCATATATGATATTTGCTAATACATGCTAATACTAGAAAATGAAAACTGAAATGAACAAACTGGCGTACAGGATTTTACCTGTGGAACTTCAAAAAATTTCAAAATATGATGTCCACACAAGTATGGCTTTACATACTTGAAAAAGTTTTAAATTTTTATTTCATCTACAATTTCAGATAGTAATATAGTGATGCATACAATGATACAATAAGTATACTGGAGCTTCATTTGACAAATTGGTTTCTCTTCACATTTATTCAAATGTGAGAAAATGTCTCCTGTCTTTGAATTCTAGTTATTTTTATCATACAAAATTCAAAGGTGCAAATGTTTCATTTATAAATGTCCGGTAACAAAGGGCAAACACTTGTATCATTTGATCCTGATGGAAGATTTATAGAATAGTTGATCCTTCTCCAACATGTCCTTCTCCAACATGTGGATAGTGTTAGAATTTGTTAGTCATGATTCATTATAAACGTGGATAATTTCAAAGCACATTATCTCTAGTATTAATAATGTACTTAGTATAAATACTAAATGCGTGGGCTGAGTGGACACAGTTTCATCCAAATCCTCTTATTAGATAGAATGGAACATTGTTGTCTCGATGTCATGTTGATGTGCCTCGGTATAAAATATGTATGAATGCAACATGCAAGTTTGTGTTTGCCCCTACAGTGTAACTGTTTAAAATTGTTCTTGCAGGCCGTTTATGAGCATCACCCTCAGCCCAAGAAATTGATTGTGGAGAACGATCTACCTGAAAAACTTCAAAACTTGATAGGGGAACGGAGAGATGGACAAGTCTTGGTTAAACAGATGGCTACTTCATTACTTAAAGCACTACACATAAACACCGTTTTGTAAATTTAGATTTGAATGGTCATTTCTTTTATGTATATTTATCAGTGTACATAACTTTCCCTTTTATTTGGTTTGCTTTTTATTTCCAGTTTGGTTGAGTGGGAAAAAAATAGCATAGTCTGGCGTATCTCGTTTTGATTCTTTGATAATATTTTAGCAGGTGGCTAATTTTGACGGCTTCAATGGCCGAAATGTATTTTTTTTGTCAACTATATATAGCTGTTTTAGTATGGATACGAGGTGAAAATTTCTTCAAGTATTAGTTTAAAATCATCAATTTGTCTATATTTGTCGGTGTACATAGCTTTCCCCTTTATTTGTAAAATGATGTCAATGCATACAATTTCTCGTGTTTATGTATGTAGTAGCTTAATTTACATTAAATACTTTCAGTATTTTGAGAATGAAGCAGATGCAAAAGGTTTCCAAAAGGCATATTCATGTTAATATAATTTTAAAGTAGTGCAACACGAATTGCCTTTGTACCCTCTCTATAAATTGGTGTCATTGTTAAACAGTTATTTTATCATATGGATTTATTTATTAAGTGGATTTAGTTCAATTGATTGAATAAGATGTGTTGTTTTAAATTTTTAGTATGTTTTTGACTTTTTTGGATAAAAAACAAATTTTAAACAGATTAGAATATTAAAATTTGATTTTATGGATAAAAAATTAATTAATTTTAAACAAATTGGACTATTAAAATTTTAAGGATAAATTAATTTTTTTAGTTTGATTTATTTTTTAGATTATTTAATTTAGTCCTTTTGTTTTTTTTTTTCAATTTGATCCTCTAATTTTTTAAATTGATTCAATTTGATTCTTTAGTTTAAATTATTAGAAATCACATTTTATGATAATTAAAAACTGTCATTAAATATTTTAAACCTGTCACAATGCATTTTTTCAAAAAAAAAATCAATTTAAATAATCAGAGAATCAAATTGAACAATAATAACTAAAATTGAACCTAAATAATAATTTAAAGGATAAAAAAAACTAATTTAATCAAATTTAAATTATAACCACCACTCATCTCAATGTTTGGTGAGAGCAATAAGGTACAAATGATTACTTTAGAATATCCAAATGGGAGTTTCTTGCGCAATTAATTCAGACAATTTAATTTAACTCTATTAAAGCCCCAATGGTCATTTACCAAATAATCAGATTATCAACCAGGTTCGACTTATTGAGGAGCACTACATGTAAAATGTTATGAATTTGATGCGTTTTTCTTCTATTTTGACAAATAAAATAATACGTTTAAGATACTTATATCTTTATGAAATACAATGAATCTTAACTTATTCTATTTCATTGTTAAACAAAAATCTTTAGAATGATCCACAAGGTAAAGTGAACTGAACGATTACAATAAAACTAGTTAAACAAAAATCTGATAGTTAGAATCTCATTAGCAGGAATCCAATAATTATCAGCGAGGCACTTTAACCAAATACACAGGTGCATAGCCGATCATTTTTGGTAAAACAATACATGAGATGATATTTAATTATTAAACACTGCTAAAAAAAAATAATATAATTCGGGAAATTACCCCTATTGTTTACGCGTAAATAAGATTGGCTAGACAAAATTAGAGGCTACCTACATTTCATTACAACACATTAAACTGAATTAATCTTATGTCAGCTCAAAATGGAGCTTGAAACACAGTCTCCTCCTAAACAGAACAAATTCGTATGAAAATTTTTGGAGAAAACACTACGTGTACCGAAAATTATACCAAACGAGGACGTAAAAGTAAGCAAATGCAGAGGCCGTTGAAAAGTATAATAAGGTGAAATCTACCTAGACCTCTTTGCCACGTCCGGTAAATTGCTTTGCTAAGAAGCATTGGTGATAAGTTAGTGATGGAACCATCAAAATCAGGTCCCAAATCCAAACGGCGCTTTTGTTCTACTACCGCCTTCTCCGTACATTTCGCTCCACTTCCTCAACTCATTCATGCTTGTTGCATCATACGCAACTGATGGACCCACCTACACATTTTAAAAATTAATGGCGCCTCAAAGTGAAAGACAGTGCAGAAAAATAAAATATAAGCTTAAAAAAGTTTCAAACGAGCACACAGTAAATTTAACTCAAACACTCATGGTAATCAGGAAACTAAGAAGCTTGGATAAAATAGAAGCAACAAATGCATTAAAAAAAGAGACATCTGAAACTAGTCCACTAATACACATTGGAACTTCACATAGTAACATAACAATACAAAATGAACAAATAAAATATTATTTACCTTGGATTTTGCCTGAATAAAATCATCCAAATTAAGAGGCCTTAGTACCGAAGTTGTATCATTACTGGCTCCCTGTGCAAACCAATGGAGATACCATGTGAGAAGGCAAACAAATCAAATTAAAGTACTGATACAGAATTGGTTAAAACAATGCACCTACGAATCTAAATACTAACCATGAATCCGCGTGGAAAGAAGAGAATCCACATTTTGAAACCATTTGGAAATTACTTTTTTCTTTTAACTTTAAAAGTACATATGAAAGTAAACAAAACTTTAATTTGTTTAAAATATGATTCAGTAATAATACAAACCAACATTTGATATTAGAAGCATTGCATTGCAAAATTTCAACCAATAGATAAGATCAACAGAGAAAATAACCCATTACGATGGAAAATACTATTTTGTACTCAGGAAGGTAGACATCTAAAGGAATAACAATCTACAGTTGCCTCTACTATCCATTGAAAACTAAACTTGTTAGTTACTCTATAGCCAATGCCTGCCTACAACCGTTTATTTGTAAGTTATTGTTGCTTTTCACCGAATAATTAAAACTTAAGTATCATGACATTTGGAGGTAGGATTTGATATTCCTTTTCATTATTGGTCCAGTCACATGAAGGACTGTTTTGGTTTTCAGGGGAGGGCCTAAGATGTATTTTTTCCTTTTGTTACCCTAGTCTTAAGTCAGAACTCAGTTGGCTTCCTTCATGCTTTTCATGTTCTAAACCACCTAGATTCTACTTTTGTTCTTGCTAGGCTGTATGCTGTGCAGTACTTGTACTGTTTTACCTAATATATATATCATCTTTGCTGATCAAAAAAAAAAAAATTGGCATTTTTTTCAGTGGGGACTACTTTCCTCGACATGCATATAATATAACCATATTGATTAAGGTATTCATTTTAAATTAATAGATAAGTTGAATTTTACACACAAAAACATTCAAATGTTCAATACTTCAACTGCTACAACAAGTACATTTTTCCCATTTTCATATCAAAGTAGTAAGAAATTGTAAACTTTTTCAGTATAGTGGCTTCAATAGTAATTGTTTGGGTCTGAACCTTATGCTAAAGCACAAAAGGGATTAACCAACTTCAATGATCCATGAATTTTTCGCACCCATTTATACCCCGATACCAAACTTCTCCTTATAGGCATAACCTCCTCGATGAGTTACAGCTAAAGTTAAGGCATGCATTATCGACAGCTTCACACATAAACTGTTGGAATAGATATTCAATAAAATATTTTCCTGGAGTTTTTACAGCATCCAGATCTGATGAACACAGTTGCAATACGGGAACATTTTTTAAAATTAGATATTTATTTGTTCTTTTTTCTTTATTAAAATATTTTCCACAAATGGGGATGTAAGTTGCCAAATATCACCAGTGTGCAACAAATGTGCATTTTTGTTGTGAAAATTTAAAAGGACAGTGCACAAATCACAGAAATTGCTACAAAAACTCTTTTTACACATGTTCATTGCACATAAATCAAGAAAGATCAAATTTATGATCCGCATACCTTCTTTTCTTCCTCTAAGAATTCTTGAACAGGTCTATATGCCGCAGCAATACAGAGGTTCTGTAAATGTAAGCATGAAGCAGCATTACATACATGAATTGAGATGTTTACACATGGAATGTTATATATTGCAGCTTAAAAAAGTATGATAATTATAATGTAAGAATCATTATGCTGAAGTGCAAGAGGAACGTGAGGGATAACAGAAAATAAGGTAGCATTCTCAACCATATCTACCTTATTTTCCCTTTGATACCTCACATTCCTAATGTGATCCAGCATAGTGGTGCCTAACATATAGCAGTTTCTATTCAGTAGCACTTGACAATTACCTTCAAATCACTGCCAGAGTATCCATCAGTCAAGTTAGCAAGTTTGTCAAACTGAAAATCAGAAATCAAATTTTCTTGTGCAAGAAAGATTCTTAAAATCTTCATTCGATTTTCAGCATCTGGTAAATCAACATATATCCTAGAGAAATATAAAGCCAACACAAATCTTAGTCAGTAAAAAAAATAGTAATTTCAAGTATTTATCAAATACTTCCCTATTGTAAATGTCGACTTGGAATTTAAGTAATGTTCTACGATCAACACTATCAAGGTATTTATTGCGGTATAAATTTTTAATAGTTTATTAAACTACTGATGTTATAAGTATAGCTTAAGCTTTTGGCTTTTGGGATACTTGATTCTTGACAATATGATTCAACAACAGCATAACAGTCAAGGATAATAGTGACAGAACATATTGTTAACTTCCACCCGATCCTATCAACTCTTCATATATCCACCCTAAAAAGTAATGAGTGCTGAAGCACGACAAAAAGAGGATAAAAAATATATATGATAAGAACTGGACCTGAAAAGAAAGAAAAACAGAAATGGCAGTATTATTCAGTGGGAGCTTCCAACTCCTAAACTCAGAACAAAGTGATTTTCGAGGAATCACTACCCTACAACAATCTACAGATTCCCCCCTCCTAAACCCCCCAACAGATTATTTATAAATTCCCTCTAACAACAACTATCTAACAGTTATAACTAACAGTTGCCAATCAAAAAAAAAGTTATAACTAACAGTTAGTTAATGGTTAGCTAGCCTAACTGCCTCCACTACTGACGGCGTCTAAAGGGACCTCCTATAATACACTTTTCCCCATCTACATCTATCAATATAACTGTATGAAAATCAGACAGAACATAGGACAATCATAATTCAAAAAAGTGATAATGGATATGACCCTTCAGCCAATAACTCTAACTTTCAAAGAGGAATCTTAAAGTTTACCTTCTTGGTAAACGACGAATAACAGCATCATCAAGGTCAAATGGCCGGTTAGTTGCACCTAGAATAAGGATTCTTTGGTTTTCTTTTGACCTCAATCCATCCCAAGCTGCCATGAACTCGTTCCTCATTCTTCTAGTCGCCTCATGCTCAAAAGCACCACCTCGAGCGCCAAGCAGACTGTCAACCTACAATACAGATTCTAGTCAGAAACCAAGTTTCCAAGCCATGATTGACTCAGATAAACTGATAAAGTAGATTTGACGGCACATTTTAAACATTTTTAGACATTTTTTTTTTACTTTTGAGGGCACAGTCCTGGAAAGTGGAAACTAATGTTTGCCATTGACTAAAATATAAATTAACTAGAGAAAAATCCAAAGAGACAAGGAGAAATAATGAATTTTAAAATCCAAAGGCATACTTTTACTCTTCAGCCTTTAGGGAAGAAAAAACATAAAGGACAACCAAAATCATGAGACTGCAATTTTCATTAGTCATCTAGAAACATTCAATTCATGGTATAATCTAGGGTAAATATCTTGATTTTCTTGCTATGCATTGAATGGTTTTATAAATGTGACGTTAAAAGAAGTGCTAGATTTTGTGTACAACATACTTTCTCTTTCCATTTCAACTAATCAATTCGAGAGCAGAGAGACTTGTCACAAAGAAGAGACAAGGTTAGTCCTTAAAGGTCCACTAGAAGTAGTTATTGAACTTCCTATTTTGAAAATTTTCTGTTACATTAACAACTTAACATTTTAACATACAGAACTAAAAATTCAAAATATATAATAAAAAAAAAGATTGCAAATTCCAATGTACCAGAAATAAAAATACATTTTTTTTCAAGTATACCATGAATGTGTTGAATGGCAGCTTAGCTGGAGAAGAAATTTTATGGGGGGGAGGTAGAATCTGCTGTAAATTTCATGAAGGACATTCAAGACACGGCTATACATTTACAGCAACAAGACACTTGGATTTGGATGGCTGATCTGAGTGGAAAATACACAGGGGGAAGTGCTTATCATTGTATTGACAGCAAAGTGAACAGTCTGCCTCAAGAGGGTATATTCAAGGAATTGTGGAAGCTAAAAGTACCTAATAAGGCATGATGTTTCGCATGGAGACTATGCAGGGACAGATTGCCTTCTAAGGTGAACTTGTGTAGAAGAAACGTGGAACTCAGTGACAACATCTGCCCTTTCTGCAGGAATAATGATGAGGATGTGTCCCACCTATTTTTCAGCTGTAATAGTATTCTACCACTTTGGTGGGAATGTTTGTCGTGGATAAATGTATTAAGTGTATCTTCCGTAACTCCAAAAGAACACTTCACTCAACACTCTCTTTCTATGGATACAATGGAATTAGATCGATGAGATGGCAGACTTGGTGGGTAGCTTTGACCTGGACTATTTGGTGTCATAGGAACAAAATCATTTTTCAAGATGTCAATTTTAATAGGCATAAACTGATGGAGGATGCGCTATTCTTATGCTGGTCTTGGCTTAGAAATCTGGAGGATGGCTTTACGTTTCCTTTCCACTTTTGGTCTACTAATATGGGGGAGGCTTTTGTAATCAGGGGAGGGAAGGTCTAAGATATATTCTTTTTGTTTGTTGTCCTAGTCTTAAGTCAGAACTCAGGTGGCTTTTTTCATGCTTTCATGTGTTAAGCCTCCTACGTTCTGTTTTTGCTGTACTAGGTTATATGTTTTGCAGTACTTCTTGTAATGCAGACATTTCTTCATATATATATATATATATATATATATATAATTATTTTTGCTGGCCAAAATAAAAAATGAGAAAAGGTTAAGCATTCAGACACTCACTTCATCAACAAATACAATGACAGGAGCAAGCTTGCTGGCAAATGAGAAAAGAGCTTTGGTTAGTTTTTCAGCATCTCCGAACCACTGTATCAGGAAATAAAAAACAAATATATATAAGATATCACATGCAAAAGAAGAAACCAATACACCTTTAAACGACTGAAACAATTTATATAAGAAAAATAAATGGGCAAAAAAACTTCAAAGGAACTTGATTTTAGAAAAACTAGTGAATTATAGAGCCACATGTTTTTACTTAATTCTATTTATCTATCCTCCAATCCAGATTGAAGCACTTGCACTTCAGATTCTCTTGGTGTGTTTTCTAGCAAGTTTTTTGTTTAAGCTTCTAACCTATTCTCTTAATCATTAAATATTTACTTCTTGATAAATCCATTTGGAAGTCCAAAACACCCTCTAACATTAAAAAAAATAAAAAAAATAAAAAAAAATAAAAAAAAATAAAAAACTTTTTGAGATACATAGTAAGATCAATACAAATTGTTGAGAATTTATGAGATATACGCTGAAGTTGTGTTAGAATATTGATGTCATTGTTTGGGGATCAAGGATAATAGGATATCATGCATATGTAGCAAGTTAGATGCATACAAAATTTGCATAGACAAACCACCAAATTCTTTACGTTTTAGTTCAAGAGACTTATCAACTGAAAGAGGAAAATGTGCAAGAATAAAAATTACCTTTGAAGTAAGGGTCGAACCAGTTATGCTGATAAAATTTGCACCAGCTTCGGTTGCAAGTGCCTTGGCCAGAAGGGTTTTCCCAGTGCCAGGAGGACCAAAAAGTAATATTCCTTTACATGGCTGGAAAAAGTTTCTTCAAATTAGTTACAAACAAGGAAGAGAACAAAATCAATTTGGATACAGTGAGAATGCATACAAGAAACAAAAAACATTACCCGCAACAGATTTCCACGAGAGAAAAGCTCTGGCCTTCTCATTGGAAGAATAACGAGTTCATTAAGTGCCTTTTTCACATCTTCAAGAGCACCTATGTCATCAAACTTCACCCCAATTTCACCAGGAGGTACTACAGCTGAAATGAAATTGCTCTCAAACTCATCCTTTGCAAGGTTCTGTTACAATATTCATATGAACAAAATCAACCTAAGAAAAAAGGGGCCTGAATTTAAAATGGTAAAATTGTTAGGAAAATAGATGTTTGGGAAATTTCACCCTTTGTGGGTGCAGGCTTATGTATGTTAAATGCATTAAGCCAATAATAGTTCAGTGTAGTACAATATAGTCCAGGGGACACAAATACCCTCCGCACATTAATCACATGCATAATAACATTTTAATTATCAACCAAGATCACTTATATTAACACAAAACAATTAAAAAAAAAAAAAAAAAAAAACATGCCTTGAGGCTTTGAGAAGGCTTCCGTGACATAGTTTCCTGGCCCTTCAATCTTGAGACTGCAATTTCAAGACTTCACACAAAGAACAAGTAAACCTTAAAATTCTATCCCACGACATATATATAATAGAATAATAGGATTTATATTTATACCTTTCACGAGGTAGGCACAATCTTTCTCCTTTAACAGAAGGAAGCAAGCATGATGACAAGTAATGATTTTTTGCCCAGCCTACCACTTTTTCAGCTTCTGAAAACAAAAGCACATGATGCACAAAAACCATGACATGGCAAATCAAATGACTAACAAATGCCATTAGGACATTTGTTAAGGCTTCAGAGATGGAAAGTATTAGATGAAAAATAAAGCTTTTTTAAGTTCCCACTACATTAAATGTTATACTCCTCGTTAAATACTTTCAATTTTCCAATGCTTAACAAGCTTCCTTAAGGCACTTGTTAACAAGACCCCTTGATAATATTAAGTTACTAATTTACATGTTTTATTGTAACTTTTAAATAAATAAATAAAAATATAACTCAACAAACTTTTCTCAACATCGACATGGTTAGACCATGATGTTAGAGTGCAAATTATATTTTTACCCTGATTACAGCCACAATGTTCTTCCAAGGTTTTCATTGATAGTATTACAATGCAATTGCAAGGCTCTATTCAGCTGATGCAACCCTTATCCCCACTTCCATCCCCCACCCCTCATTCTTTAAGGGGATAACTTATGCTCCCACCTTGTACTGCCTTCCTTTCTAATAATATTTTTTATTAATGAAAGAAAAACCGCAAGTTGTACAATAGAAACCATTAGAAGCATATTAGCATTAAAAGAGATAAAATATAAAATGCATACAAGATAAAAACAACAAGAAAACTTAAAATAAGCTAATAATTCTCTTTTTCCCTTTCTTAATCATCATCAACCAACCAATTAAATGCATTACTAACACTTGAATCAAATAATGCATAAACATGTATAAGTGCTTCCTAGAATTTAAACCAATAAATCAACATTCAAATATTTTGTAGTTTCTTAATTTAAGATCTGTTTGTCATTACTCAATTTTAGATTTGTGTTCCAAAAAGGGAAATTCATTATGGATGACTAAAATTATCTCAATCCAAAAAGGGAAATACATTATGGATGCAGAAAACATAGAATGAAGAAAAAAGACTAGAACATTATAAGAGAATGAGTGGAACTTACTATGCTTTGTCAAAAAGATGCCATCAGTATTTACACGCAAAAGGTCCATGCATGATAGCTGATGTTCTTCGAGAACCTGCAACATGAATCCAGCTATAAATTATGATTCTGATGGTGTAAAATGCATCATTGCTTTATTTTTCACTCACTCATAATGCATGCACTCTACTTGGCTATTTCATTGCTTAGTTTTCATTGCTTAGTTTCCATTGTAACACATCATATCATTTATATGATATATAATATAATTGAAGTTGAGAACGAATCCTAACACAACGGTAAAGTTGTGCCTTGGTAACTTGTTGGTCATAGGTTCAAATCCAGAAACAGCCTCTTTGCATATGCAAGGGTAAGGCTGCATACAATATCCCTCCCCCTTACCTTCGCATAGCGAGTAGCCTCTGGACAATGGGGTACGTAATTTTTTTTTTTAGTTTATAATATAATTGAAGTTATTTTGCATTGTATCTGAATCTTACAATTGATACAAACTATGATTCACAATTCAAAAATTAGCTTCGCAATTCACGATTTGAATCTCAATTTGATAACCTTTGTATATATCACCAATGATAAATCATCAGCAGGGCAACAATAAATGCTTCAGAAACCAGAGAATTACCTTCCGTAATACATTAAAATTACTTCGTGAAGTCACAATTTTCTTATCTTCCTCAAGTTGTTTCTTGAATGTTGCTAGCAGATTCTCATCCTGCAAAGTGTCATACAGAATTCCAGATGAAAAAATGGCATAAACAAATATAATAATAGATGTGCAGAACAGAAAGCAAATTAATAGGCAAACTACTAGAATCATTTTCATCAAATTGTATATAAAGTTAGGTGAGGGCGAGCCCTGACACAGCCGTAAAATCGTGTCTTGGTGACTTGTTGGTCATGCATTCGAATCCGAAAACAGCCTCTTTGCATATGCAAGGGTAAGGCTGCGTACAATATCCCTCCTCTTTACCTTCGCATAGTAAGGAGCCTCTGGACAATGGGGTATGTAATTTTTTTAGTTTTTTTGTATATAAAGGTAGGTGCTTTATAATCCTCAACAGAACACCTTAAAAGAATCCATCTAGCTGATTAACAGTAAAACCAATATAGGACTTTTGCTTTGGCTCCATGAAGAATTATAGGGTTTCCAATGTATGCCTTTGAGAAATATGTTACTATCATGCTTAGAAGAAGGGGGAAAATCCATTGCAGAAATGGTCACCAATATGAACATCCAAATTTACTACGCCTATGAAGAAAAGATGAAGAAAATATATTAACTATAATAAATCGTGTGTAGAAACATATACAACATGAATAAGCCATTTACCTTTCCATCATGCTAATATTCCTATATGCCTGACTAGTAATGAATAAAAATATCTTCATAAGACATGTATATTGGCATTTAATGTTCTTGTCCATTGTTGTTCCTACAGTAATGGTGTAGTGTACTGAGATGTTTAAAATTTTAAATGTTTCAAACTTAAGAGAGGTGTTTGACAAGTGTCTCCTTGTAGTAGTAGTCATAGTACTTCGTAGTAGTGTAGACAAAACAATTACCTTAAGTGGTTCATCATTCATCATGATTACCTTAGGTGGATACATATGCAAATTGCAAAACAATTACCTTAGGTGGATGTATACTCAAAACATTGGAGAAGAGCTTGTTAATTTCATCATCATCTGATGTCTTGTCCCCTTTAATTCCCTCAGTCAAACGCTTCAGAGAAAGAGGCTGTAAACAGTTATAAAAAATAATTCAATGATGGAACCTTAAAAAATCATTTGGTGATTTCCACAATGCCCCAAGTGCACTAACCTGCCCTGTTAGCATTTATTGACTACTTGTTTCAGCATTCATATTCAACTCAACAGATGATAAATCAGACACCAGAGCAGATTACAAGTGCACTTAGGCACCATAGAATTGGCCATAACAAATCTTAGGAGTTACAAGAAAATTGAAAAAGAAAAATACTGGTAATATTTACAATGGTAGCATATAGCCACAGAAGGATCATCGTATATCTAACTGAAATAGCTTTCTTATCATACAAAATAGTGAAACAAAAGCATGAGCATGAAGCATAATGGTTTTCAATAACTTGTAAGTTGCAAATAAGCAAGGTATCAATCATGTACGTATCTCTTAAAGAAAAAAAGGCTAATGGGAAGATCTCAACCTGATCTAATGCACTCCAAAATGGAAATTAAAAGGTTCACAGTTCACTAAACATCAAGCACATAATACCTATAAAAAGTCCCCATAAAATCTATATTTTCACAAATAGAATAACAAGAGTGATGGCTAAAAAATTACCATAACAGAAGGAAAAGCACATGAACATGAAAGCAATTTTATGACATTGAAGCAGATGTTATATTAAAAATAAAAATACAACATTCAAATGAAATTCTCAAATTTACCATCTATATATTTAGTCAGTCTATAAGAGACTCAAGCAGCATCCTACATGTATTATCAACAAAGGTAACAAAATATGCATAAAAAGGAAAAGCACATGAACATGTAAGCAATTTTATGACATTGAAGCAGATGTTATATTAAAAATAAAAATATAACATTCCAATGAAATTCTCAAATTTACCATCTATATATTTAGTCAGTCTATAAGAGACTCAAGCAGCATCCTACATGTATTATCAACAAAGGTAACAAAATATGCATAAAAAGAAAAAATTGTCCAAACTCATTAAAGCCACTATTTGGAAGAAAAGAAAGAATGTGCATTTGGGAGGAGGATAAAGCTGACACCAATTTCAATCATGAATAAATTCAGAAACAATACATTTTAGCAACATACTATAGTTCATTGGGATCCAAAAAGAAAAGAATGGATAGTAGTTATTTGACAGCAGCATAATTTGAACTCAGACAGTTAACAATAGAATGTTTAAGGGCATGCAGAAATTTGTAGAAACATAGAAAGCATTACCAGCTTAGCAACACGTCCAAAGTTTGGAAGTATCATTGTCTGTCAAACATCACATGTGATCAAGGGTAAAAGTCAAAACAAAATGTTACGAGTTGCACAATGGAAGTAAATGCATTTCAGTCACGAACATTTAGAATTTATTACTTCATGACCAAAAATAACAATTGAAGCTTACGAATTCTTCTTTCTCCTTTGATCCTGACTGAACTTTGTTTTGCCCACAAATGAATACTATAGGGCCAGATAACCGGTCAAACATCTCCTCAACCTTATGAAAAAACTCGTTTCGGTTTGACTTAGGAACAGCTTTATGTAACCATTGTGAACTGTCCGGAAAATAGACAATAAGAGGCTGTTTGTGATGCAAAACCTGCAAAAGCAACAGTCAGGTTCACCCATCAGTAAAACAAGATTGTAGTTATCTTACTATGATATTTCAAATATTGAAGAACTCCAGAGCACTATACCTCACATAAAGCCTCCACTGCTATGTAGCAATCCTGTGATTGAGCATCAAGATCATTCTCAATGTCCTTAACTGTTTGCAAATTAAAAAGTCTTAGTTGTTTATACAAAAGAACTAAAATATTTTTATATCCAAAGGGGGGTTCAAGTTCACATGCTTATATCAAAGTTGCTACAGCTCACAAGTATTAATCATCAAAACTCTGAGCCATATATATTTGACAAAGATCAATGTAACCTTATGGTTTGACTAGAAAAATCTACTCATCCCATTTTTTCACCAATACCTAGATCTTGGATAAATGAAAGTTTTATCGATAAGACCTTTTCAATTATAGCCAATATCTTATATTTTCTAACAAAATGATAGGTCAATCTGATTTGAGCAGAGTTATAAGGTTGGCTTGGTGGTTAAAGGTAGAAGGGGGGAGGGAAAAGTCATGGGTTTGAATCCCTCCCATTAACATTCAACAAAACTAATAACTAACATTTGTTAAAAAAAATTAATCTGATTTGAGCATTTATAATTCTGTATTAGGAAGTTATTAGGCAGTTATTTTTAAATTAATTTTGGAATGAGCTAAGGTGTAAGATTGTTATTCTTTCTATTTCAAAGGAGGAAACTCCTTGTTTCTTGTTAGAGGGAAACCCTATGTTCGTACGCAAATCTGAGCTAAAAACTATATCATTTCTATTTTCATTCAGAAATCACTGTGTTCATTTTTTAAGTCCAACAATTGGTTTGACCTGCTGGATGTCATCGACAAGGATGGACTCGAGAGTGGAGGGATTGTAGAAACAAATAGAGCAGATATGCAAGACTAATGAGGAAATAAGGAGGTCCAATTCTGACCATGATAATTGTTTATGAATGACGGAAATTCAGTTGAAGATATAAGGGATTCTCCTTTTAAAAATGCAGAGCAAAATTGATAGTTTAGCTAAAATTTGGAAACATAAAAAGTATCTCTAAACAATCAACTAAACATAGAAAATATAAGGGAGCTAGCTTTAAGATTTAGATGATTGTCATTTTCTATATTTTGAATAAGAAAAATTTACCATGTATCCAATAAATTGGGGGTTTAGTATGATCATCATTAAGATTCTCCACCTCGCCCTCATTGACCCTATCTTCATTAATATCCAAGATGACAGCAACTCGATCTCCATTAACCTCATATACCTCTCCTCTCTGACCTTTTGTTAAAGGCCTGCAATAAATCCACATTTGGTTAAAATTACAAAAAAAAAAAAAAAAAAAACAACCTGCAAGCTATAAGCACATCTTTGAAACATATAATTCTCACTTGAGCCTAATTTGTTGTGTATATCAATATAAAATATTTTGAAGAATTAAAGGAAAATCAAGCCATAATTTTAAGCACATCATGAGATAGTGAAAAAATAAATGATAGACATCCTAACAATAGTACACCCCAGTATCGGACATAAAAATCAATGACCAGAAAAGGACAATACAATTATACAAAATATATGTGGAAAATAGGTTAAACAAATTATTTAATACCTCCAAATATCATGATTTTTTCATTTGGTCCCTCATTTTTAAAAGTCACATTGGCACTTAATGGACAAATTAAACAGAGGCTGCTTAGTAAAAGGACTACATAGGAATGAAAACTTCTGTTTGTGGACCAAATAACAACTTATTTAAAATGAGACCAAATAGGGAAATCAACAAATCATAATATTTTGAGGGACCAAATAAATAATTTAGCCCCCAAAAAAATATATTAGATGACCAGACACAAAACATACAATATCAAAATTAATATTGCAAATTAGCAACATGCACAAAGAAAGCAATGCTACATCTTTAAGGCAACACATTTTATTCTCTGAACCTTTTTTATTTTCTTTAATAACCAAATAATTCATCAAGATTGAATAGAAAGAAACAAATATAAGAGGATAAAAAATCCTCAAGAATTAAAGACATCAAGACCAAAAAAAATGGGGAAAAAAATAAAAAATAAAGATCAAGAAACATGAAACATAGCATGTCAATCTCTCTGAAATTAATGAAAATAATGCAAATTTACAAAAATCAGGTTCACTTTATCCAGTTATTACATGGTCAAAGATACACATCAAAATGCAAGTCATTGATTATGCCTTTTTACCTAATACAAAAATATAAAATGAATAATCAAACTATCCCACAGATGCTATTACATGACGTACAAATGTTGAAGGAGTTTTGTTAGTATTATAGGTTGCAAAAATGTTTATAAAAGATAGAGCCTGAAAAGAGTATATAAGTGAGGGGCAACCCTCACTTTACAAGCTGGTTTCATAGGGTTGAGTTAGGCTCAAACCCAAATTCTAAGACAATGTAGAAGGATCAGCCAATCAGAAATCCTCCTCAGCAGTAGAAACATGGAAACATAGAAATAAAGTCCCTCTGCATATCTGAAAAAGAAACTCCTTAAAAGGCCATGAACATAATCAGATAAACCCACAAGAAGCCAGAAAACTATCCTATCCCCAAGAAGATTTACAGAGGAAATCACTGCCTGAACTTGCATTTAACTCAAATCTAATGCACTGCATAGAGAGCAACTCATAATACCTTAGCCTCCTTGCTTCTCCCATAAATCTCAAAATTGGTATTGTGAAAGGACAAATACATTGCTAACCAATTAAGAATAAAATCCAATACAAATACATTCAACTATTCCTAGTCCATATGCCCATCATGACTCCAATCCCATGCTTCATTTCACTAAGTAACTCACATTATGTTCTCACATTGATCACATAAGAAAACAGAATCATGGCAGGTAGATATCTGCCAATACAAAGGAAAATCAAATAGACAACCCAAGAAAACAATTATTAGGTAATCATCAGATAAAAATAAAAGGCACAAAACCTTTTGCACACCCAAAAAAATGAAAAGCAGAGAGCTAAAGTGAATGTCAACATTGACATTTACATTGCATTCACATGGCCAGCTACTGTCTGCCCCATAGTTAACTGTAACCAGGGGCACAAAAATAGAGAATAGGAATCACAGAAAAAGGTACAAAATTTATCAAGGTTCAACCTACAGCAAACTATTACGCTTACGTCCATGGTCAGAAAAGAGAGGAAATTCGCTATGACCAATGAAAATTATCAGGAGTAATTGTGCAATACTCAAACCTAATATCTGTACACCCAATTACTGTAACTAGGATTTACAACACTTCACATTCTACAACCTAAAAAGTAAAAACTGATTATAGGACTGTAGGATTCCCTGTAAAGTGTCCATGCATGCTTTTCCAGGTCAGGCCGCACCCCATGGGAAACCTCAAATAAATGCAAGCCACTTTATATTATGTGTTATCATCTATTTGTTATATTTGCATTTTTTTTAAAAAAATGGGTTTCAAGAAAATGCCAAAATGTGAGGCATTTATTTAACAGTTTGACTTCTACACATAGGGATGACTTACCAACCCACCTGCCATGTATAATAGTATAAGCATTAGTTGTACCATCAGATGTCGGTATCGTCCCCAGTATGATCCTGTGATAAAATTATATATGCCAATGTCAGGTGAGTGCTAGCTCAAAGTCCAACGGGGATGATGCAATGGTTGCACAAGAAACAGCCAAGGCAACTCTCTTAGAACCACACTTCTCAAAATATTTGACAACTTGCTAATTGTTCTTAAAGTGCCTTTCTTCCAAACTATATTACATTTCAAGTTTCAGCACAAAGGTTTCAAGATATTATTTTTGGACAGAACATGGGCTTCACAATTACTTGGGCACTATGTCTTAAGACATTCATAAAAATTACAGGTGCCTAATCACATAGTATGCAAACTCCAAATGTAAAAAAGTTTAAAACTACATGACTTGCACCCACTAGCTAAGGACTTGCATCAAACACATTTAAGTGGATAGTCTTGAACCTATTACTGTAAAAAAGTGAAACATTATTTAAAGAAAAAAATGTCAAAAAAATAGAAACGCTCACCAAATATTGGCATATATAATTCCACCACAAGATAAACAGACAAAAACAAAGGCTTCCAATGGAAAAAACTGCATATACTTCTCTCTCATGATATAGAGAAATATCAATTATACTCAGAAATCAGATTATCATATGAAGAACTTCTATTTTCAGTTCTCTGAAGGACTTCGGTGAATCACGTGATCGTTAAATTCCAAGTTACATGTTCTTAAAAATCTTATATTGGAAAGAAATCAGTAAATGAAAATCCATGGGAAGTTGTTTTCACTTTCTCTTCAGATTTAAGAATCCAAATCACAAGATTTGGGGTTTTATTAAGTCAAGTTTACCCCTATCCAACAGTATCACCACTTCCTCTATATTACCAATAGTGCCACTATTACAACCACATATTTGCCACAGAATAGCCACAAACATGAAAAGCACAAACAATACAATAATCGCATCAACACCTTGTACAAAATAATTGTCATTATTTGTGCAATATTTAACATCTTTTAATGAATGAAGATCCATTTTTCTTTGAGGGAACATGGAATTAAGAATTAGATTCAGTTCTCAGCTTGAGTCCCTCAAATCAAAATCCCAAGAGGTCATCAGGAATCCATGAAAGCATCACTTATGACACTGGCAGTGAATCATTTATGCAGTTCTCTGGTGTATAATAAATGCCAGCATTAACAAGGGGTCTCTTTGCTTAATTGCCATAACATATTTTATTGACCAAGTTGTGCATACACATTTTCTATTTTATGGACCAAGTTGTGCATACGCATTTTCTATGGTGCTCTAGCTCTGCTCTGTTGCAAAGGAACTTCATCTTCTGATATGCAAATAGTGAACATGTTTATCACATATCCTCTTCGGCTATTTATTTTCTTTAGGTTCAATGACGAAGATATTTCTCATCCCTCGGTTGCATTAATATCATGACTCCAAAAAGATTTCTTCTTTTATTTGGAAAAAAAAAAATGAAGCCATAATTCTATTCATTTTCTACTGCTTTTGTTGTTCTCATCATCATCAAACTGTCCATCAGTCTGCTTAAAATAGGTAGTTAGATGAGAAAAATCTTCCATGATGATTTATCAAAATCAGTCATGCTTGCCGCCACAGTAACATAGATAAGCAAGTTCATGTACACTTAGCTCGAAAACATATAAGGTGTGCTTTATTCAATAAATTAAATGAATGTTTCACATAAAAAATGCAATTGTGTAGGAGATGATGGACCACAAAGTTATATATTAGGGAAAAGGGAAAAAAGGGGGAATCAATTTATTACCTATCCTCATCTGTAACTTTAACAGATGGCCCGATGTACTTCACACGGTCACCTACGAAAAACATAACAAAGCAGTAATGTAGATATTTACATGAATGCTAATACAAATGAGAAAATGAAAGCAAATAGCTTAGAAGATTAATCATTTGGCAAGTTCATATGTATGACCAGAGTTCCAGCTAGCTGAACACGTTACCTTTTCTTAGCTGGCATCCAGATTCATTAGAAGATTTGACATCATTAGACTTGGATGACTCAGAATTCTCAGATTCGCCAGACACTTCCTGTCAAAAGTTTAGGTATGGATGAGATATAAAACTATCTGAAGTAACTGAATGAGTTCAAACTAAGAAGTTTATTTAAAATCCTGTATATTAATAATTCTTAAGAGAAGATTAACACAAGAATTTCAATTAAGATTTTTTTTTATCAGCAAAAATAATTATATTAAATAGAGATAATAAGCACAGTACAAGTAGTACTGCTGTGGATACATCCTAGCAAGAACAAGCATTGAGTAAACAAGATGCAGTGAAACTAAACATTGAGTGAATTTTCAAAATAGTGTACAAATAGATTTGCATTAACACTAGCATTAGAATACCACTTTTTAAATATTCATCATCTTAAGTTATATTCTGTGCACTAATTGAAAGCTTCCACGGTTACCAGATACTTTATTTTATCATAGCCAAGACATAAAAGAAAACACCCTATTACTAGTAAACAAGAGTTAACTACATAGACACCTTTTCAAATTCTTCAACATTGTAAGGAACAAGTTTCCGAAGAACAGCTGCTTTAACCTTCTTAAGGTGTGCTTCAGCAGCCGCTATTGCATCTTCATTATCACTTGCATCTGACTTTGCCTCGGTACTGCTAGCCCACTCTTCTTCATTTGTAGCATCATTATCATCCTCATTCTCTGATTCCAAAGAACCCTCCTCCCCAGACTCTGCATTTTCCTCATCAGACTCGTAATCTGATGATAAATCATCATCAATATCCTGCATGACAATTCAAATAATTTTAAATATTTTCTTTCTAGCACCACTGCTATTATACTAAGAAACTGTTGAATAACTTATGATGTCTATTTTTTTGCAGAACTTACATAAGGAGCAAGAATGCTGTTATCAAGCACTAACAGAGGAACTTGTAAATCTTGTGCAAGAGCCCTAATCAATCTCTCACGATACAGCTCAGTTCCTAAAGATAAAAGGACAACATCAACATTCAGATTTAAGACAAAAACTATAATAAATTTCTGAGACATAAATGTTAGTGAAAAGGCATCCAAAATAAACATTATAAATGAAACAGAATAACAAGGACAAAAATTATGGAACAAATGACAGACCAGGAATGCTCTGAAGCAATATTCTCCCACTTGAAGATGTGAGGCGAGTGCCAAAAGATGAAGCAAGCTTATTGTGTCTCAAATGGGAAGCAGTACATTCGACCAGAAGATTTTTGGTATTCTCACTACAGATGGAAACATAAAATTCAGTTCCACAATAAATTTCAGATAAGAAAAGACACTAAATTGAAAAGAACAAATAGGAAGAATAAGTAATTACTGAATGTGATAAGGAAATGTATCCCAGGAAATGTTTATCTTCTCCCAAGGAATAATTCTTCTCATAAACTCTTTTTTAAACTTATCCCTTCTTGTCAAAAATGGTGATTCTCTCCTTTTACTTTCTACAGAAAGCTTCTCATTATTAAGCCATTCCTCTTGTTCCTGTTCTCCAAGTTGAGCATGTGAATTGCTGTACTTGACATCTTTCCCAAACTTCTCTTCTTGTTTCCGTCCTTTATCAAAGCTAGCTCCATCATTAACATGTACATGCTTATCCTCACTTGCATTTCTTCCATCACTTTCAGAACTATAGGCACTTAAGTGAGTACTGTTAAGACATAAACTAGGCCTTCTGTTCGGAACGGTGAAACTATTTCTAGATGAAGTATGCCTACATGAATCTAAACCTAAAAGATGTTTTCTGATGATCTTTCCATGTGAAGCATATTCTTCCACAGTAGTCTTAGGGGGCAAAGATTGAAAACATCGTTGATCAGAGAATCTTGGCCTAAAGAAGTATTTCGATGGCTGCAACACCAAAGCCCATGTCCGATCTCTGCATTGTATTCTCCTCAAGTACATTGAATTACTGTCTTTCTTCAACTCTTACTGTGCTGCAGAAGAATTCCCATCCATTAGAAAATTCAACATCATAACCCAAGGTTCATTATTCAATAGTTTTAATGATCAAACTGTAATTAAAAGTCTGGGTAAGCAATTCACACACATAGCATTAAATAGAATTCTGTAAGACGCATAACATAAAGAATGGAACCAAAAGTAGTGTTATCAATGGCGGATGGTAGAAGGCCAAAATTCTGCCATATAAACACACCATTATGCCTCATGGCACCGCTATGGCAGCCCTCCCTTCACAAATTGCCTATGGTGGTGGGCAAAAAATCCGCCACACTATTCCGCTATGGTGGCGCCATGGCCACTATTTAACAACACTAAAAGTAATGAATATTCAGTTTATTATATTACGACTCTAATACGTTGAGAAATGGCGTTATTGAAAAATATTTTGACTAATACAAATAGTTTATTGAAAAGTTATTTTTTGTAAAAGATCCTGACTTACATGCAAGTCAAGGTACGTGCTGACAGCATACATGTTCATTAAGTAAAATAGAAACCAGGGAAATAGTCAACTAAATTTACAGTAATTAGCCACTTCATATTCTACTTTTTTCTACATACGACTAATTAGAGGGTGAAACAATTTTTTCACTCAATGCTTGGATTCGTTTAGTTTAATATAACTAGAAATTATATATTGTGCTTTTAAGGGCAACCCACTCTCTCTTCAAAACTAGAACTGTCAAATTCTAAGTCAACAAGACAACAAGATAAAATCCAACTCTTAGGCCTTGTTTGGATAAACTTCTCCATAAGCACTTATAGAAGGAGAAAATAGGATGGTAAAATTGTAAAATGAATTAACCTTCCCCCATAAGCTAAAATCAGCCTATGCATTTAGCTTTTAGAGAAGTTAAATGAGAGAGCTTTTATAAAACTTACGTGCATAAGTTGATTTTAGTTTATGGACGAAGCCCAATTTATTTAAAATTGTTATTTTCTTCTCCGGTAAGTACTTATTGAAAAGTTTATCCAAACAAGGAATCTGCCACTCTCATTGAATAGGGAATGCTTTGAATTGCAAGAGAAAAAGACTATTACAGTTCGTATGCACATGCTAAAAGAATAAGAAGCACAACTATGCAAAGTAAACGCAGGCAATTTGAAAATGAAAATAAGCCATAAGCAACAACATTATCAAATATGAAAGCCAACTATCTTGTATCCACGGCAAGTTTCAGTGTAAAGGATCTGAATACAATATGAAATAATTTTGCAATCATAACACATCAAAAACAAATCAATTAATGTTTCAATACAAAAGACAAGGCACTAGATCCACGCGAAGCTCGACACTGCAGCGCCAACGAATTAACAACTCAAAATATTAGCAGTAAATAAATAAATAGTTAGAAGAATAAAAAAAAAAACCTCGAAGGAATAAAACGGTAAGTGATTGAAAAAAAAAATCCCTCAATTGTGCAATCAGAAGAAGGTGGAAGATATATGAATCCATAACGAACCTTATTTGATGTGCGAGCGAGGTGAGGTCAGATAGAAAGTGTAGAGATGGTAAAAAAAAAAAAAAAAAAAAGGAGGAGCGAAAGAATGTGCGAGAAGATCGTCGAGAACAGATACGATACGATACGATACAACTTCGAAGAAAAAGAGATGTTGTGTTGTGTGAGTGCAAAGCTTAACTTCGCATCATCTTGTGCGGTGTTCCACTGTTCCTACTTGCCTTGTCGTGCGTCGTAGGTTTCTTGTTTTACAATGCTGTTCAGGTCCATCTCAGGCCCAATTTAGGTCCAATTTGGGCCATACTTGCAACAACGTACTTTCGAGTGTAACTTCATACACCATCTAAAATTTCTCCTACACCATTAACTCACAGTGCATTTCCCATTCTACCCTTGGCAATTTAAAATTAAAAAAGCGCTCCCCTCTTCGTCTCCCTCACTATTCACGGCTCCCCTCTTCGTCTCCCACCCTGCGGCATCCATTGTGATTTGCTTCGTTGATTTCCGGTGAGGCTTTGGTGGTGGCA
>PYAF01004756.1:357887-374770 GCA_007407185.1 Glycine tomentella | reverse complement strand
CAAATTGTGACTCTACCTTGTGAAGTGTGAAAACTCCATTAAGCAAAGAAAACAAACAGAGCCAAAGTCATAAACTGAATGACAAACATCAAGTCTCAAGAAGCTATTATCTACATATATGTATCTCTGCTTCTGGATTAAGCAGCAGGTATTAGCCCATGTTTGGTGATTAATTTAGAGAAATAATCGCTTATTTTTTTAAGAGGCGTATTAAGAACATACTATCTAACACACTCCTTCCAATTCACACTTTCTGATTGGTTATAATTTGTTGAAATTACAATATCATGAGAGAAAATCGTTAAATATGACGTGGGATCCACAAATTTTTATCATTTTAATTCCAACCAATAAGAAAATGTGTTAAAAAAAATGTGTTCCTAGCATTTCTCTTTTTTAAAAGCTCTCTTAGAGAGTTGATAAAAATAAGTGATTATTTCTCTAAAATAAACTGAACTTAGCCTTTACCTTTATAATCTCAATTCTCTCAATTCGTAACTCATAACTTAGTTCATGACACATCTGTACAGGAAAACGTCCGTGATGAAAGGCCATTCCAAGATACAACTATACAAGCAAGACTACTTGGCAAAGATATATTTACGATATGAAACAAATAACGCATCTAGAACATGGATAAATAAGCAAGTCCTACATCTAAATACAAAAGCAAACTTCACAAGATTTCCTAGCATGTCTAGAGTTTTTAAAATGGATGATCTAACCATTATTTAAACAATCATTGCTTGAGTTCTCTACCCCAAGTATCTCTTGTTCTTATTTGACTATGTCATATGATATATGAAATCTTTCGTCTGCTTTTTCAAGTTCAATATGCAGCCAAAATATATGCAATTTCAGGGAGCCATCAGTTATACTCGTCTTCTTCTACATTCTTTGGACAAGCCCAACTGAACTTGAAGAATTTTCCTAGGTAGCCAACTCCAAATTTACAATCTTTACATTAGTACTTTATTGTCAAGGAATTCCATGCTTACAAGTTGGTTTCTGTGAAACTGATAGGAATAGCAGTTAGTGGCAACTGTTAGGTGGAGTTAGTGGCAGCTGTTAGGTGTAATTCAGTTAGTCTAACTAACTGTTAGTTAGTACTAAACTGAGAGGGGCAGTAGTTATAAATAGGAGGTGGGTGGCTGAGGAAAAGGTAGCTGGTAGCTCTGTAAGGAGGTGGTGATTTCCTCGAATAATCACAAAGTGTAATAGCAGGAGCTAGTCTCCAAGATTCAATAAAAGATTCATTCTTTTCCTTCTTTCTCTCTAAATCTGATCCAATTCCTATCAATTGGTATCAGAGCCTTCCACCATGACTCTTAGCTGCAAACGAGAGGCGCGGGTGGTGACGTTGATATTGTAGTGTTCGCCTGGGACTAGTCAAAGGGCTAGTGCATAGCCATCTTGCGTGGGCGCCGGGACTGCAGAGCGTGGTGGGATGTTAGGATGCAATTGCAAGGTATGAGACTTGGAGTCCCACATTGGAAGTATGAGATTCTAGTGTGGGGTTTATAAGGCCATGGGCTCTCCAACTATAGTAGCTAGCGTTTGTGGTGTGGTTCTCTTAAGGTTCTTATCAATTGGTATCAGAGCTCCAATCCTGAGGCTTTGTGAGGTGAATAGGTTCAAAAACCAATAGCAAGATGGAAGCGAGGCTGGAGGCACTTGAACGCGCAATGGAAGAGACCCGTGAGGCTACGGAGCAGAACCGCGAAGATATGGAGGCCAATTGGGTCACGATCGAAACCCGATTGGGCTTGATCGAATCGCTACTGTAGAAGTTGGCTGCGACGTGGGAAAGGCTGACGGTGAAGAAGATGATTTCGACGAAAGGGGCAAGGGAAAGGAACAAGGAGGGGGTGTGACAATGGAGGCAAATTGAAATGCCAATTTTTACGGGGGAAGACCCCGTGGGTTGGGTAGCAAGAATTGAGAGATATTTTAGGCTTCAGGCAGTGAGGGAGGACGAGAAGCTTGAGGCAATTCTGGTAGCCATGGATGGGGAAGCATTAGCCTGGTTCCAGTGGTGGGAATCATGGAGTTCTTCCTAATCTTGGGAGGGTTTCAAGCTGGCATTGGTTCAGAGGTTTCAAGGTATGAGTGTGGTAAGCCCTTTCCAAGCTTTGTTAGCATTAAAATAAGATGATAATGTGTAGAGCTACAGTGGTCAATTTGAGAAAGGTGTTGGACAGGGATTGGAAGAAAGCTTCTTGATGGAGGTTTTTCTGAAGGGGTTGAAGGAGGAAATTGGGACAGAAGTTAGATTACATGAGCCCAAAACCTTGCTGGATACTATGATGAAGGCAAGACAAGTGGAGGAAAAAAATAAGGTGGTGGGAAATCTGCCAAGAATGGATAAAGAGCCTTAAACATTTCAGAAAACCAGTTTCTTGGGTCCAAGAAATGGGGGAGAATGGCAACAGGTAGAAGCATCTGTCCAACCTGTTAGTGCAAAGAATATTGGACGGCAAGGTAGAAGAACCTTCCATAATTTGTCACCTGTAGAAGTGGAGGAGAAAATGAGGAAAGGACAATGTTTTACATGTGCTGAGAAATATCATCCAACACATGTGTGCTAGAACAAGCAGTTGAAGTTGATGATCATGGAAGAAGAAGATGAAGGAGACCCTGGCTGAAAAATCCAGGTTGTTTTTCCTCACCTGGACCTTGGGGACAAGGTCCATTTTGAAGGGGAGGGTATTGATAGGAATAGCATTTAGTGGCAGCTGTTAGGTGCAGTTAGTGGCAGTTGTTAGGTGTAATTCAATTAATCTAACTAACTGATAGTTAGTACTAAACTTAGAGGGCAGTAGTTATAAATATGAGGTGGGTGACTGAGGAAAAGGTAGTTGGTAGCTCTGTAAGGAGGTGGTGATTTCCTTGAATAATCACAAAGTGTAACAGCAGGAGCTAGTCTCCAAGATTCAATAAAATATTCATTCTTTTCCATCTTTCTCTCTAAATCTAATCCAATTCTTATCAGAAACTTACTGGTATTTCTTGATCTTTGTTCTTGGACACAAAAGCCTTGTAAGCTGTGGGATTAGTTTTTGCTATTTCATGAAAAACATGGCCTTGAAGATCCCCTATGTGTCTCTCTCGTAGGTCAGAATCCTTGACAACCTAAAATTTCAACCAAAGGAAATATTGTTAGGGAAAAAAATAGGTGATAGGTCACAAATGCTATAATGAGTAGAATTAAGAAATGGATAAACACCAGAACCAATAGAATAGAAAAATATGAATTTTATTCAAGAACCCAAATGCAATTAAGAGTTGTACCAGAACTTGGAGAAGAATGAATATTGAATACAGAAATTGCCTAGGGAGTTTCGAGAGCCCCACGATCTCTCTCTTTCACACAGTTCAACAAAATGAGATATTCTTTCCCTCTCTCTACCAAATATTAAATTACAATAAGAATAGAAAAAAAATGAGAGCTCCAAGATCTCTTCCTTTTGCTCAGTTCTAAAAAATGAGATACTCTTTCCTTCTCTCTCCCAAATATTCAATTACAATATGAATTAAGTATTTTTGTTGCTATCAGTACGAATGTCTACAAAATACCTCAACATTTCCATAGTATATATCAAATAATATTTTAAAGTATCTTTAAAGTATGCAACATCTTAGTACATCTTTATATAGTGGAATCAATTAGTAATCGAATTGACATGGAAACTTTAGGGGTTGTTCCCTATTCATCATGTTTCCTGACCTATTTTCTTATATATTTAAGATTTGCAACCTTACTGTATTAGTGAGTTTGGTCATGTACTAGTAATACTACACCAAGACTTGACCAAATTATGAGTAAAAACAGAACCACCAGAATAGTATTTTATATCATATCATAATACACTATGTCTCAATCACACATCCTATTATTCATAATCACTATTCACTTTTCCTCCTTTCCTATCTAGGATTTAACTCTTTTAAAGTGAAAAAATTTGCAATCTGAAAAAGGGAATATTCACCCTTGATTTGAACTAAAGTATCTGATATGCGCCTAGCATATAAGGTTTTCCTAAGCTTTTAAGAGCAAGAATTGAGCATTAAGCATGGATAATTGCCCTTTTTGTGTTATGATTTGAGCTAATGTGATAAATTGCCAGGAAATCAATCAAAGGTGCCAAGATTAAGCAAAAATCAGAAGAAAAGTACCAAGCTTGGAAGAAAACTCTGGCGCCATGAGCGCCAAAGACACTGGAAAATGGTGCCATCCTCGCCGTGATCGCGCCATTGGCGCCGCAAGTTCTGGAATATGGCGCCAAGAGCGCCAAGTCGGCGCCATCAGCGCCGTTCATTCTGCAAGTCAGCGCCATCAGTGCCAGTTTCGCGCCATCAGCGTCGCACTTCGGCAGAGTTAGCTGTCAAGGGTAAAATGAAGATTTCACAAGCTGGGTTATAAATACTTGAACCTCAGCATTCAATGCACGACTTCTTGGAGGGAAACAACACAAAATAGGGTTTAGAAAGCTTGGGTACCTTAGCTAGGGTTTTTGGAAGATTGAAGGCTCAAGTGGAGGTGTTCTCCATCTTCTTCTTCCTTCACTTCAGCTAGGTATGCCATTTTTTGTAACACAACCACCCACAATGAGGTTTGGCTAGTTTTATATTGTAGTTAGGGCTAAACACTGAATGTAACCTCTTTTGGATTGTATTGGATGCTATCTTTCATTTATATCAAGTTATTTCACTTTATCTTATTGAATGCATGTTTCTATCTCTCTGGAATTGATCACTCTGGTTGGGTACTGAAGCTAGGGTTTACAATAGGAATATTGGAATTCTATGCTTAGGCATAGGTGAAGTGACAAGCTTTACATTGACTAGGGATAGAAGTGTATGCTTGCAACCATTTATTGCATCATTTAATGCTTGACCTAACCAATATCACTAAGGAATTAAGGTATTAAAGTGGGTTAAAGGGTTAAGATCACTACGGGAGTAGGGCTTAGCTATCATTGTATGAAGATGCATGTTTGAGTAACTTGAGATTGATGAATATAGTAGACAATACATGTACAAGGGTAGGAAGCATTTAATGTGAATTGCCCTAGCTACTTCACCACATATATTATTACAACCCTCCATAGTCTGTCCATAATATTCATGTTTATAATTAGGTTTTAATTTAATTCGTTATACACACCCAACACCAATTTTTCATAAATATTTGTCATCCAACCTATCGATATTAATTATAATTTAATTGGTCAACAATCCTCGTGGGAACGATCTCTTTCTTATCACTTTATTACTTGGAACGGTCGGTATACTTGCCGAATCTGCAACAAGTTTTTGGCGCCTTTGCCGGGGATTGTTTAGCCAATTTTATTATAAATTTTTATCTTTAAGGTTGGATTTATTTTGTTTCTGACTTGCTTCCAGAGTTTATGCTAGGTACCACTGACCCTGTGAATCTTCAGTTTGACTCGGAGATTGAGAAAACTCTTCGGAGGAACCGGAAGTTAGCGAGACAAAGGAAGGAAGCAGAAGTATCTAGTTCTAGACCTCAAGAAGAAGAGTCAGAAGAGGAACTAGATATGGCTGAGAGGAATAGGGAGCAACTGAGACCTAAGGATGAACTCATGGAGGACATCCTTGCTCCTATGTTCATTCGACCTGCATCGAGCATAGTTAGACCACCCATTCAAGCGAACAACTTCGACATC
Organism: Glycine tomentella; assembly: GCA_007407185.1. Classification (NCBI taxonomy): domain Eukaryota; kingdom Viridiplantae; phylum Streptophyta; class Magnoliopsida; order Fabales; family Fabaceae; genus Glycine; species Glycine tomentella. The sequence goes on along the minus strand of PYAF01004756.1, from coordinate 369,080 downwards.
CACCCTTCTCTAATCAGCCTGGTGGAATGGAGTCAATTTGGTGGTGAGGATGATAAGGATCCTCATGACTTTGCCGACCGATTATGATGATCTGCGATACCATCCGCCATCATGGAGTGTCAGACGATGCTATTAGGCTGAGGCTTTTTCCTTTTGCCTTGAAAGGGAAAGCTCTCAGGTGGTTGGGCCGCCAAGCTTCCAATAGTATAACCACCTGGGACGAGCTAATGGCAAAGTTCTTCGCCCAATATTTCTCCATGGAAAAATACAGCCGTTTGGTGAATGAGATCACCAACTTCACTCAGCTCCAAGGAGAAACATTGTGTGCGGCATGGAATAGATTTCAAGAGCTCATCCGACGATGTCCTCAATACGACATGCCAGTGGGGAAGAAGGTGCGCATCTTCTTCAATGGGTTGACATCGGAATCCAAGCTGGTTGTAAATGGAGCTGCCGGAGGCTCAATTAGATCAAAAACTGCAGCCTAAACCCATGATTTGATCAACTCTTTGGCCCGTACTGAGAATGAGAGTGTTGCTACTCAGCCTAAGAGGGAAGTCATTCATCTGGGCAGCATTGATGCAATGTTGGCTGAGCAAAAACTTCTATCACAACAGCTGACCATCCTTAATGCTAAAATTGATAAGCTTGAGATCTCAAAAGCTCAAACTTCTTCAATTAAGGCAGGCGTGGTTGTCTGTGAATATTGCCAAGGGGACCATGAGTCCAATGTTTGTCCTACCTTGGTGGGGGCTGATCCAATTCAGGTGAACGAAGTATGGTATGATCAGAGGCCACCACATGGTTATCAGAGGAACTATAACCAAGCTTCTGGGAGTGGTAGTTATCCAAGAAGACCACAAGGAGGTGGGTTAGACTATAAGTCTAACCATTATTTGCAACCGCCTCCCATCCCTCCCAAGGAGCCATTAGAGTTAGAAAAGGCTATGTTGCAGCTGGCCAAAACCACCAACGATCACATCCAGAACACTGATGCCTTTATGAATGAGACTAGGTCTCAACTGAAGAATCAGGGTGCATCCATCAGGAATCTGGAGACTCAAATTGGCCAGATTTCTAAGCAACTAGCTGAGAGACCACATGGTCAATTCCCTAGTGATACTGTAGTAAATCCTAGGGAACATGCTAAGGCCATCACCACTAGAAGTGGACTTGTTATTGCTCCTAAGGAGAAGGCCAAAGTGGTGCCAAGAGAGGAGGAAAAAGAGATCCCTACAGCTGCTGCAGAGTTTGAAGAAGATGAACCATCTAGTAGCTCAAGGGAGAAATGGAAAGAAAAAGAGAAGGAAAAAGTCTCGTCTGAACCTAAACAACAGCTTCTAAATTTTTCCAAGTTTGAGAAACCACCTTACCCTTTGAAGACAAAGCAAAAAGCTCAGAAGCAACAGTTTGCTAAATTCTTGGAAATGTTCAAGAAGCTTCAGGTGAACATTCCTTTTGTTGAAGCCTTAGCAAACATGCCCAACTATGATAAATTCATGAAGGAAATACTGTCAAAGAAGCATAAGCTACAAGAATGTGACACTGTAGTTCTTATAGAGGAATGCAGTGCTATCATCCAGAGGAAAATGCCTCCCAAGCTTCGCGATCCTGGGAGCTTCAACATTCCAATTGCTATTGGGAATGTTAATGTAGGTTGAGCTTTATGTGATCTGGGTGCGAGTATTAATTTAATGTCGTTGACAGTATGCAAATCTTTGGGCATTTCTAAACTAAAGCCTACCATGGTGTCTCTTCAGTTAGCCGATAGATCCTTGAGAAAGCCTAGTGGAGTTTTGGAGGATGTCCTTGTCAAGGTTGACAAGTTTATTTTTCCAATTGACTTCATAGTGTTGGATATGGCTGAAGAGAGTGAGATACCACTTCTCTTGGGAAGACCATTCTTAGCTACAACCTGAGCATTAATTGATGTGGAGAAGGGTAAGCTGGAGTTAAGAATGGATGATGAATCAGTAGTTTTCAATGTATTTGATGTCATGAAGAATCCTTTTGATCGGAATGATTGTTTCCTATTGATGTATTGGATGAGTGTATCCAAACTGAAGAAATTCTGATAAAGGGAATAGAAGAGGAATTAGAACCACAAGATTCTATCATACCTCAAGAGGTGGTGGAAGCAGTGATGAAGGTGTTAGAGAAGAAGGCAACTGATATTGATCATGGAGCACCAAAGCTGGAATTAAAAGAGCTGCCTGAAGCTCTGAAATATGTGTTTTTGGGGGAAGATGAGACATACCCCGTCATCATTAACAAAAGCTTGTTTGGGGATGAAGAAGCCAAGTTAATCAAGGTGCTCAAGGAGCATAAGTCCGCCATTGGATGGTCTATATCAGATTTGAAGGGTATTAATCCTTCATTTTGCACCCATAAAGATTCTAATGGAGGATGATGTGAAGCCAGTTAGGCAACCCCAAAGAAGATTGAATCCGATGATGAAGGAAGTTGTCCGGAAGGAAGTGGTGAAGCTTCTTGATGCAGGGATGATGTATCTCATATCAGACACTGCTTCGGTGAGTCCGGTACAGACAGTTCCGAAGAAAGGAGGAGTGACAGTGGTTCAAAATGATAACAACGATCTCATTCCTACTAGAACCATCACTAGTTGGCGGATGTGTGTAGACTACAGAAGACTGAATGATGCCACCAGGAAGGATCATTTCCCCCTTCCCTTCATTGATCAGATGCTGGAAAGACTAGCCGGCCATGCTTTCTATTGTTTTCTTGATGGATATTCCGGCTATAATCAGATTCCCGTGGCACCAGAGGATCAAGAAAAGATAGCATTCACCTGCCCCTTTGGAGTATTTGCCTACAGAAGGATGCCCTTCGATTTGTGCAATGCGCCTGCAACTTTCCAAAGGTGTATGCTCTCCATCTTTTCTGATATGGTAGAGAAATTTTTAGAGGTGTTCATGGATGATTTTTCTGTATTTGGTTCTTGCTTTGATGCATGCTTAGTTAATTTATCTAAAGTTTTGCAAAGATGCCAAGAAACTAACCTTGTTTTGAATTGGGAGAAGTGCCATTTTATGGTACAGGATGGCATTGTTTTGGGCCATAAAATCTCTTCAAAAGGCATTGAAGTAGATAAGGCCAAGCTTATGTTGATTGAAAAATTGCCTCCTCCCACAAATGTCAACAGTGTGCGTAGCTTTTTGGGCCACGCTGGCTTTTATAGGAGGTTCATTAAGGATTTTTTAAAAATTGCAAGACCTCTTAGCCAACTGTTGACAAAAGAATCTGATTTTGTCTTTGATGAAGCTTGCCTCAAGGCATTTAATGTGTTGAAGGAAAAGCTTACAACTGCACCAATGCTCACAGCCCCTGATTGGAACTTGCCATTTGAATTGATGTGTGACGCAAGTGCTTATGCAATTGGGGCTGTCCTTGGTCAACGTAAGGATAAACTTCTGCATGTCATATATTATGCTAGCAAAGTTTTGAATGAGGCACAGATCAACTATGCCACAACTGAAAAAGAAATGCTAGCTGTAGTGTATGCACTTGACAAGTTTAGACCTTACTTGATTGGTTCCAAGGTTATTGTTTTCACTGACCATGCTGCTCTTAAGTATTTATTGACAAAGCAGGATGCTAAGCCACGCTTGCTGCGTTGGATGCTCTTGCAAGGCTGGAGTGGAAGACAAAGTGGCTGACCACTTGTCAAGGATTCAAGCTGCAAATCTGCAAGATGGGCCAGAATTAGCCATCAATGAGTCCTTTCCAGATGAGCAAATGATGGCTATCACAAATGCTCCTTGGTGTGCTGATATGGCTAACTACAAAGCTGTGGGAGCAATTCCTGATGAATTTACATGGCAGCAAAAGAATAAGTTCCTGCATGATGCCCAGAGATATCAGTGGGATAACCCATTTCTGTACTTCCAATGTGTTGATGGCATTATCAGAAGGTGTGTAGCTGAGTTTGATGTTCCAAAGATCTTGTGGCATTGTCATGCTTCAAGCTATGGAGGCCATTTTGGAGGCAACCGGACTGCTCACAAGGTTCTGCAGAGTGGATACTATTGGCCCACATTATTCAAAGATGCTAAGGCATTTGTGGAAACTGTGATCAATGCCAAAGAATGGGGAACATATCCCGTAGAGATGAAATGCCACTCAACAACATCTTGGAGGTTGAATTGTTTGATGTTTGGGGGATAGACTTCATGGGACCCTTTCCCAAGTCTTTCTCTAATCAATATATCCTGGTAGCAATTGACTAGGTCTCCAAATGGGTGGAAGCAGTGGCATTGCCCACTAATGATGCTAGAGTTGTTACAAACTTCTTGAGAAAGAACATCTTCACTCATTTTGGGGTCCCCAGAGCCATAATCAATGATGGTGGCACACATTTCTGCAACAAGCAAATTGAAAGTTTGCTCACCAAGTATGGGGTAACTCACAAAGTGGCCACGCCCTATCACCCACAAACCAGCGGTCAAGTAGAAGTTTCTAACAGAGAATTGAAGAGGATACTTGAGAAGACCATTGGAAGTTCTAGAAAGGACTGGTCCAAGAAGTTGGATGATGCATTGTGGGCTTACCGGACTGCTTTTAAAACACCAATAGGTATGTCACTGTATCAATTGCTGTATGGAAAAACTTGTCATCTTCCGGTAGAGTTGGAGCATAAAGCTATGTGGGCCACCAAGTTCCTCAACTTTGAGCTATCAAAGGCTACAGAGAAGCGCTTGTTGCAGCTGAATGAGCTAGATGAATTCAGACTGGCTACCTATGAGAATGCAAGACTATACAAGGAGAAAACCAAGAGATGGCATGATAGGCAAATCCATTCCAAGGAGTTTACACTTGGACAACAGGTATTATTGTACAACTCGCGCTTGCGGTTGTTTCCAGGTAAACTCAAGTCTAGATGGTCTAGACCCTTTGTGGTTGTAAAGGTTTTTCCTTATGGAACCATAGAAATTTCTCCTCTTGACCCCAACAGACCATTTAAGGTCAATGGATGGCGGCTGAAGCCATATTTTGGTGGTCAGATTGATAGGGATGCTGTTGCAATTCCTTTGAGCTCCCCTAATCCTTGAGGATTAACCGTCAGGCTCGCGACGTTAAACAAGTGCTTATTGAGAGGCAACTCAATTGTGTGTTTAGTGATATGTTGAGTCTGTTCTTAGGTTAGAGTAGATCGTTAGATGTGCATTCATCGTTGTTAGCTTTCATGCACTTAAGGGAAGTTGTTCCTTTTATGCTAATATTGTTATTGTTGATGTTTAATCTCGTTCTTGTTTCATGTTTCCAGTAAGGCACTGTAATCTAGTCTCTTTTTGCATTCTTTGAGATGCCTGTTAAGATTTTAGGCCTTAAGTCCAGCTTCTACTACATTTTTGCCTAAGCTATGGGTATGGCGCCATCAGCGCCAACATGGCACTATCAGCGCCAGTGTATTGGAGTGCCACGCTTTTAGCGCCAATCTGGCGCCACTAGCGCTGGCTGGATTTTCAGTTCAAGACTTGGTGCCACCAGCGTGAGGGTGGCGCTGAGAGCGCCAAAGTTTCTGGACCACGCTGATGGCGTGGGGAATGGCACCAACAGCGCTGCCTGAAGTTTCAATTCAAGGTGTGGCGCCGTCAGCGCCAATATGGCGCCAAGAGTGCCAGCCTCACTGGATTGTCGCGCTATGGGCGCGAGATGGGCGCCACTGTTTCGGGACACCCACGCTCTTGGCGTGGGAATGGCGTGAATCGAGCGACACTTAGGGCGTTGTTTTATTTTTCTTTAAGTTTAAAATTTCCTTCTCACTCCCATTACCCCATCTTTCTCCCTACACCTCGCCTTTGCTCTTCCTCTCATAACCACTCTTCATCATCAATTCCATCCTCATTCTTTCTCTCACGCTCGTGCTCCTTGCCTTCATCTCTCACCTCTTTTATTTTCGTAGTCAAGGCTCTGTACCTTTCTTTTGGCTATTAGTGTGGTGCTTGCACTCCGTACCTTTGCTACTATGGCTCGTGACAAGGTAAGTTTGTGCTTGTACATACCATAGTTGATTTGTTGCTATCCTTTTCACTCTAGTTAGGTGTATTCCTTTTTCCTCTGGCTTGAAAATTTTAGGGTTCTATAAGGGTTCTTGTGTGGATGTGCTGTTAATTAATATTCCTGCATTGTGATATCATGTTGTGCATTCATACTTGATGCCACATTCATTCGTGTTCAATAGATTTTATTAGGGCTTAATCTCCTTTCCATTGGCCTCCATGTTTTTGGACTTCAAATGGTAACCCATATTAGCAATTGTGAAACCAATCCTAAGGTGGTGATGCAACTAGATTAATAGTTGGGTACTTATTTGTGTGATTTATCCCTGTCAAACACATTAGAGGGGACATGGTGTGAAATAAATCTGGGAATTGGGCTCGACATGGGGTTGCTATATGGCTTTATGACTACAAACTGCATATATCTTAGACACATCTAGCCATAGGTACCTGAAATGCATTCAGTGCAATACCCAATTGTTTGAGTTTAAATTGATGCTATCTTAAGATTTTGCTTGCATGAGACTGTTCCACTAATTGTTTTTAGTATTCATTTGTGATGCTTTGGTGTGAAGCTATGAATGAGATGCATTCTGTAATTGATTGGCACTGTCATGGTTTTCCTAGTTTGCCTGTTTGTTTCACAATTACATTGTTGAACATGGGAATTTCACTATCATGGGAAACTATATGTGAGCATGCATTCGATACTCAAAATCATTCACCATTACATTCACAAATTCACTATCATGGGAGTTTCAATTTAATTGGTCTGTGTCTTTTGTCTCAATTGCTTTCAAGCCAGGCAATTAATTTAATGGAACTTGACTCTGGTGCATGTGTAAATCTGGGAATTGTGTTCAATTATGGGTTCTACTTTTGTCAATGTTTCTTTTAATTAAAACCTATTTGATTACACTGCACTCCTGGTCACTAGCTTGTTGAGAAATTGACAGTGCTGCACTTGTGTGAAACCCAACCTAGTTCTCTGAACTTTTAAGGGTGGTCTGCACTGAAATGGAATTGATTTTCTGTGTTCCTTGCAATTGAATGAATGTTGAAATCACCAACAATAATTGTAAACATCATTTTGGACACTCTGGGCTCAACATATATGTGAATTGTTTTTTGTTGGTGTTTCTATAATGTTGGGCTTAGCCATCAGTACATGCCTCAAGCTCTGAACCTGTTTTTGCTAGCCTTGCCACTGGTGTGAGTATTGTTGAATTTGAGTTTAGGATATCTTGGTCAAAGGAGTAATTGATCAATGTGGGCCTGTGCACTTCCTTTGCTTGTGGTTTCATATTTGATATCACTGAGAATGCTTGTGCACCTTATTGTTCACCATATGGTACCAAATAAATCTGGGAATTTCAGCATGGGATTAAGTATGCATACATGTGTTATCTGTGTGGCTGTTTGTCCATCCTGTGCTTTACTGATATGGTTTATTCCAAATCTGGGAATTTCCCAAGTCCAGTGCTTAGGCCATGATCTGTTTTGTGAATTGTTAAACCTATGGAGTATTGGATTTTGGTTTTCAATTTCAGGGTAAACAGGTAGACACCAGTAAGAAGAAAACCACCACAGGGGTTACCAACAGCAAAAGGCCTCGTACCTCGGACTTCGATGATGGTCGTTTTCAGTCGAAAACGCACCAGGAGCGTTTCGACAAGTGGTACTCTCCTAAGAAGATCATTCCCAAGCGGACCATAGATTGGGAGGCTCCACCAGAAGATTCCCTAATCCAGGAAGTGATTGTGTGCCGCCAGTGGCAGACACTGGTCAACTTTGCTGAGCCAAGCTCCAGCTCCATCCTGAAGGAGTTTTGTGCGAACGTGGATATGCCTTCTGTGGCACTACATAGGCGCAGCTGGGTCCGGGGTGTGGTTGTTCCTTTCGACCAAGAGTTTATTGAGAGCTTCCTCCAGACCTCCTTCGACGACCTCCGACGCTGCGGATTCGTGAGGCGCTATAACCAGATGGAGCCGCTCCCTTGCACAGGCAAGGCTACTTACAGGGACGACATGCCTCAGCTAGCTGACGAGCTACGCCGAGCGATTCTCCGCATGGAAGATGAAGACCGGTCTAGACTACGTCCCCGAGAAGCTCAGAAGAAGCGAGCTGCATCTCGAGTCTGATTTTTGGCACTTGTTCGTGAACTCCACCATTCTTCCATCCTCTAACTTGACGGATGTGAATGTGGAGCGTGCCTGTTTGCTATACGTTCTGCAGAGGGATATCAACCTTGATATCTCTTATGCTCTTTCGACCGCATCCTGCACATGATCCAGGATGGCAGCAGCCGCTCTCTCTTAGGCAATTGATCACTCATCTCTCATCTATGTGTGCACGCAGGGTTGGAAATCCCTGATGACGAGCCTAAGGATGTGGGGTTAGGGACTACTTTGACTCAGAAGCTCTATCAGGATGCCGTGAGACGTGCTCTTTAGGAGCAGCTTCTTCGTGCTTCCGATCTCACCCCTAAGGAGATGGCTGCTCGGAGTTCGAGGTATGGACCCCGTGACGGGTTGGAGGAGCCCATGCCAGAGGTCCCAGTCTTCCCACAGTCGCCAGCACCACCACCAGCAGCATCATCACCACCACCGCAGGACGCCCCTGCTGCATCCAGCCATGCTCCCCATCGAGAGTCCATCTTTGAGGACTCAGCTACTTATCTGAGGATGCAGCAGCAGATAGACCAGCTGACCACCACCACTCAGAGGATGCAGGAGCAGATGGACGCTCAAACTCGAATGCTCACCGCCATATGCCAACATTTCTCTATCGACCTTCACGGCTCTCCGACACAGCCTCCTCCACTTTCGTTTGCACTTCCATCATCATCTCCCGCAGCAGCCACCGACACCATGGATGAGGACTCCCCTCACTGAGCCATGTCAGTTTTCTACTGCTATTTACTTTTTGTTTTATTTTATTGTCATTTTACTTTTCTGCACCTTACATTCAGTTACATGACACTTTTTGCATACTATGTGGCACCGTCAGTGCGTGCCTAAACATATTACATTCTGCCATATTTTAGTACTATGTTATGCATGAGTTGTTTCCTCTAGTAACGTCTCATCTACTTTGTGTTTATGTGTGTCATTTGCTGGGGACAGCAACTGTCTAAATCTGGGAATAGGGACGCGTTAATCAAGGAAACACACGTTAGTCGTACAGTTCTTTTTGTTAATCATACGTTTATTTTGTTGGGAAACATGAATAGTAGGCAGACACTTTTTGGTCAATTTCTATTTGTGAAGCTATACAGATAGTAACTACAATTGGTTTTGCGTCTAATTCTAACCTAACCATAGGTGTACATATTAGACATTTTTGCTAAAGGCATGCTTGTCCCGGATTTAGATTTGCTCAATCAGTTAGTTGTGAATTTGATTTTGGAAAGCATTGGTGATATGAATCATGACTTGATGTTGTATGAAACTCAAACTGAGTGTGTGAATGCTTGTATAGCTGAATTCATTTCGAAATAGAATGCCTTGTTTGATTTGACATCACCATGAGTCTAGCTTGTACCACAGCCTGTGAGGTTTGGGCTTAAACAGTTAATTTCTTCTAGAGCGACCTCACAACAATAGGACTCTAGAACTTGCTCTGTTTCTCTCTGATGCATGCATGATTGATGTGATAAAGACATTTTGTTCTGATAAGCTTGAGCCAAATAGCCTTCCTTACAATTATTTCCTTTGCTAACCCCTTTGAGCATGAAACCTTCTTTTGTTTAATCACCTGATAAATACATCAAACCACAATTATTACCTTACCTTGGTTGAGATTGAACTGCTAATTTGTAACACCCCGTAGGCCTCCGGTGCGTTATTATTAATAATATCAGATTAGCGCTTAAAACATTGTTTAAAAACTCAACGGAAGCATAGAATCGCTTTTCTTGATTTCATTATGTATGGAATAAAAGCACATAACAAACACACACGTATCATTACAGATATCATACCCCTGCTGATCCAGTTCAGTACACATAACCATAGGCAGATAATCAATCAATAATAATTATACTCAAGAGGAAAACTCATATCATATCATCAACAGTTTTATATATATATATATACATCATTTTCTCACCACAACTGTGGTTATACAAAAGAATAACATCCTCACACGACGGTATACAAAACTGTACAAATCAGGTGTGACCACACACCTTCCCCTACATCAGGGGTACAAAACAAAATCAAAATGAAATGAGCTCTCTAACTCTCCCTGCCGCTACTCAGCCAAGCAGATGAAGTCTCTACTGGGGCCTCCTGCCCTGAGACTACTCTCCTCTGCCAGAAGAGTCACCTGAAATCATATAAACCCCACACGGGGTGAGATACAAATCTCATTAAGCTCAGGGTCTCTGGAGGGACCTCCTCCACCTTGGCCCACTATCCACAGTACACACAATCAGGCAATCACAACAAATTGGCCCACTGGCCTGGCCTTTTGGCCCTCATAACAATATGAGCAATCATCTTGCTCTATGTACGACGTATCATCATCAACGCCTAACCTTAGTGTGAGACCGGAAACTCACACCCATGTCATCCCATCGGGAGCTACCCCTTACGCATGGATGCACGTATATGGTACCTCCGAGAATAGGCTTCAACCGCGACGGGACACACCTATCTCTTGGTCTTAAGGGATCATCATCACCCATAAGCAAACCAAACTAGGAGGAAACCATCTCCTAGGGAGGTCCATATCTACCTACTGGCCAATAGATCTACTGTAACACCCCGTGTGCACCCGGTGTCTTATCATTAATAATATCAGAATGACGCATAAAACCACAGTTTAAAACAAGGCGAAAGCGGTTGGATCGGTTTTCTTGATTCATTATGTATGGGTTATCTTATAGAACAATGTTCACAGTTAAAGATCATACCATAGTAAAACACACACACGCAATAACTCACTATAGAACATGCCCCTGCTGATCCGGTTTCATATCCTATCTCATAACCTATAGGCAGGTAACACTAAACACAATATGTTCAGGAGGAAAAGTAAATCTTTAATATTTACAGGTTATCTACATCCACAGAGTCGGAACCACATCATTGGTTCTACAAAATAACTTCCCTCACACTCGAGGGTACATCTTTATATACTAAAATCAGATGGCCTGTAGGCCCTACAA
>PYAF01004756.1:325921-348560 GCA_007407185.1 Glycine tomentella | reverse complement strand
GTTTTACCGACAATATATCATTAGCCATTGTATCATCGTGCTTGGGCTGGAAATCGAAGTGGTCCAGCGCCAACAAACATTAACAGTTTATTTAAACTTAAAATATGTAATTAAAATATATTTATTTTACTTGTACGCCTTGAGAGAAATCTATCTAATTTTACCTGGATTAATTAGTTGTGAAAAATAACAAATAATTATAAATATGGCCAAAATTAAACTTTGATCCTTTTGAGTTTCCACTAGAATCATATCACTAACTCTAGTTGAACACAATAAATTCATTAAATTAACTAGTGTGTTTTACCTGTGCACATATGCACGGGTCACTCTGCTCTGCTCCGCTACATTTTTATAAATTAATTTTATTTTTTATATATATCATAACTAAAATAACAAACCATGAAATCCCTAGTAAAAACATTGAATGAGAGGTACAAATCTGAAACATCAATAGATTACCAGTTACGAATAAGAAAGTAAACTAAATTAGTTTATTCCAACAAACATAAAGTCAACAAACATAAGGTCAGTTACATGAAACTTTGAGGATTCAGGTAGTTACCATCATTGCCTCCAATTGCCATGAGATACCTCTGCCTCACTAAAGCCATAACATGTCCATAGCGTGGCCCCGGTCCAGGGCCAGGAACACCAACTCTATAGACATTAAAAACCCACTGGATCAGATAAACGACATTCAAGAGGAAAAGAAAACATAGGTTATTGTTCTAACCTATGCCATTGTGGTCGTTGTTGTGTGAGATCAAGAACATGAAGGTCATCTGCAGACAAACGAAACCAACAGGGCCAATGCCCACCCTGTTTTATGGTGCAAATACTCCACTGAGAATTAAGGTACTCATTTAAAGGGAAAAAATTAACCGATACTAAGATAAGTTGAGATATAACCTCTCCACACTACCTGAATAATTACCATGGTACCCATAGCAGTTGCCACATGTGCAGCCCTTGGGGTTGGAGGCTCGCCAATGGGAGTTATCCTGCATTAAAATTTTCCTTATAAGCACTGAAGCAAAGTACACAAGGTTATACAAGCATATTTTAAACCTTAACAAAGGCTGTAAAAAGCCTAGTTTTGAGCTTACGTAGACCATTTATTAGTTATGACATCATAACAATGGACATCAGCAGTGGCACCAGCTAAACCTGCAAAGCAAATGAAATATACCAATCATGACAAATTTCAACCATAAATACTAACCAATCCGATCAATATCGGTTCTTATACATGGGGGGGTGTACAAAATCTAGACAAAAGATTGTTCATCTTGCAGCATCCCTCACATGATTAGCAGATGATGCAAAACCCCATTCAATTAGAAATGATTGCACCTAATCCAGTTTTCACTACAATGTTTAGTTTGTGACATTGGCATGCACCAAAAATAATGAACATGAACAACATCCTACTTGAAATTCAAAAATTACACAATCATTGTATGGAGCTTTAAATGACACACAAAAGTATACTCTAAAATTATGATATAGAGCAAGGCATGTCCACCATGTGGAAATGGGAATTATATTGCTTGAATGAAACAATAGTACTTGGGCCTAGATGAGAAATCAAACATTCTTAATTTGCTTATTTTTTTTTTAATTTTTCTTCTTTGATCAGTAGTATATCAAATAACAGACATTTTCAAAAAGAAAAAATAATCACACGACAAACAGCAACAACCAACCATCAACCTTGTGATACCAACCATGTATGGCCCATAATTTAGGTCAATTTACTATTAATAATATTTTAAGCTCCAATTTATGAGAAATGAGATTTTCAAGTACTTAGGAAATAAGAAAGCCAAACATGCAAACAACCATCTCTTGACAGATACAACAGTTTTTTTTTTTTTTTTTTGCATCCCAAGTTTTCATGGACTCAAAGGAATGTTTTCATGATACATCACAATCAGCATCTCAAAAAAAAAACTTAGCAATATATATATATATATATATATGAGTCATACAACAACAAAGGAAGCAATAGGAAGAAAGGAAATACAAAAAGTTCAGACAAACGGAGCCTAGATACTAAATGCAACATAGACACGATATGACATGGATAAAGGAATACATAAATTTTGAAAAAAATTCAAGATATAATAAATGGGTTAGATATGTTAACATGAATTAAAAAAACAATACTTCACATAAATGCAGAACGTTTGTAAAGAGATGTTGATCTTTTCTCATTAATACATTACTATATCAGTGGATAATGATCTTAATTTACAATAAAAAATGCATGTGATCATTACAAAAAAAATTATAGTTACATATCTTCCCATTGCACATATCTCTCCCTTCACAAGAATTTACATATTTTTCCTTAACCTGTTAGAGTGTGACAAAAAGCATCATTTATCCTATTCAAAAGTTGTCTTAGCTATATATAATTGCCTATAGCTTTACAAATATAGAGGCATATTCCAAGCATATTAGTCGACAAAATTTTAAATAAGAAAGCACCAAAGCAGCATGCACCACCAACAAATGTTGCTATTGAGAGAAGCTGCAAAAGAATTGAAAATGATTAGGAAACAACAATGGAATTTCTATGAGAATCTAGGCAGTGGAATAATTCAGTATACACGAAAATCAATGAGTTGGAAAGCAAATAACCACGAAATCTGGACTTGCAGAGATTCCAATTATATTCGTGCTACGTATGAGTTCGCTTGGGTTACATATCTAACCCGTCGATAAGGATTATGTGTTTTTGATTTCTTAGCAGCATTTGCAAATACTTCACCTGCACCAAAAAATGGCATCTTAGAAAATGACAGCTAATCACGCAATTAGTTTGCTTTTAGTGAGAATCACTTCATACAAGGAAGCTAGGGACAAGATGAGTATATTTACCACTTGAAAATATTACATATCATTGTAAAACATATGAAACATATCTTGTTTATATATATATATATATCATAACAATATAACCTCAGAATGAATACAACGAAGATGCTGACCAACAATGGATCCATTGCCAAACACGATGCTACATAACCCCAAAATATACATGGCTTTGGAAATAAAAGTTTCAAAGAATTCTTAATCCAAAGGAAAACTAAAGGATGCAAACTACCAGATAGAGGTGATATCAAAATAAATCAGCTTGTTTCATGAAAAATTGGAATTTATCAGACAATAGGACTTTCAGAAAATAAACCATTCACCAAATAAAATTGATTAAATGTTTACCTTTATTTTGGTAAAGTATAACACATGGAACATAGGAGCAGCTATTAACAACCTTGGATCAAAAGCATCCATCACAGGCTGCATGGGTAAGAGAAAAAAGTGAAGTGGGAAAATATATCATACATTTGTCCACAACATAAATTTTAGTAACCATAATAGTCCAATTCTACTCCTTTGACAAAATAATATATCAAAATGACACACTCAAGAAATCCCTAGAGGCAAAATCTAATAGTAAAGGTTAAGAAACATTTTAATTCTATCCATTTCTATTTTGCTCAAGGGATTGAGAGGATTCATAAGAACAAAACAGATCAAACCAGAAAGCTATTAGTAAAGGTTACGAAACATTTTAATTCTACCCATTTCTGTTTTGCCCACGAGACTTTGAAAGCATTCCTAAAACTGAAAATAATTGATGGTGATAAGGCATCATCAATAACAACCAAGCATTTCCCCAATAGGTAAGGTTAATCCTTCTTAATGATATCAACTATAAATTTTACTCTACATCTAACTATTAGTAAGAATAATGTTACAGATACATACCATGTGCCTGGCACATTTAAGTAGTTCTTCAGGGGTATAATACATAGCACATGTAAAGTTGGAAGCCATCTCTTCTAGTGTTTCCATTGGATCTGTCAAATCTTGCTACAGGGCAATTGTAGAATAATTCTGAAATCTATTACAAAGACAGCATAGCTGACAATAACACCAACATGATTAAAATATTTGTCATAATATTCTGGAGTGTGTATAATTTTCATTGGTGGACCACATGATCGCAAGGTTTTGGAGTTAGGTGGCAGAATGGCAGACATTCATGCAATTAGGTTGCTTTTAGTGAGATTCACTTCATACAAGGAAGCTAGGGACAAGGGACCTAAACAAAACTCAACAACATCCACCACCAACTGGGAAAAACGAAAGGTATTTACTCTTATGAAGAATAAAATTTTCTTATATCCCTACTCAATTTCCAATCAAACAAAAGGGCTTTTTTTTAAAAATGAAAAATCTGTATCAAAAATTCTGTTCTTAATTGGTTTAGCCAATATCTAGAAACAACATAGGATAGGATATCATTCTTAACAATCATTATATGTCCATGTTCTCGATCAATTTCATGTGATACATAGTCAAGTTTTTTCAATTTACAACAAAGAGTTAATAAAACTTGTGTATCACATGAAAATTGACTGAAACTATAGACATGTGATAGTCTTAGTATACAATAATTTCTCCCTAACTCCCAACTGTATTGTTTTATCTTTTATTTATGAATTATGAGCAGTATAAGAAGAAAGTTCCTTACCATAGCCTTGGCATACAAAGGCACAAGAAGTAACACGCAAGAATTATTCCACCTTTGAGCTCAAGGGTGCACCTCTAGATATTATTAGTCGAACACGCCCACCTAGCCGAGCTTTGACCTGAGTCCCCCCGGTGAGGGAGAGAAGGGTGAAAATTTAGAGAAAGTTTATACCATAAGTAAAAAAAACAAGACAGGGTTTTACAAAGGAAAATGGAATAAATTGGGAAATAGGTCTTGTTAATTTGTAGAAGCGTCTGGGATTAAAATTTGGAAAACAACAGTTTTAAAATACATGCTTGAAGATTAGATACAACCTTTCTGAAGATCATAGACAACTTGAGGAGGTTGCAACATTATCGTGTGTATATTATAAATAATTGAGTACCTGAGGAGGTTGCAACATTATCGTTAATATACAAATAATGAGGTATTAGAGATAACCTGTTCGGCCCAATAGTCTAGTTGGAATGAAGTTGCTGGTATCTCCTTTGATGGAGAAAGAAGATTTGAAGAAGAAGCTGAAGGATACAACAAGATGGAGACATATAGAAGCATGCTCATTGACCCTCACATGAACCTGAGATTAAAGTTGAGCATTGGTCCTATGACACATGAGGACGGGCTGTTACACTACATAATCACCTACATCCTCACACCAAGGTCTACCAATCATGCTCAAGCTACAGATGATGATCTTCAAGTTGTCTATGGCTTGAAGAAAGGAATCAAACTGTCCCAATTTCAGAACCCTCAAATTAGGGCACTTTGAACCCAACACTTCAAAAGCGAAACTGCTCTCTTTGACATTTTTACAAACATCTAACATGTGCTCTTCCAAAAGAGGAAGTTCAGACAACAAAGTCACAAGAGCAGCGTGAACCCTCGTCCTCCTGTTGGAGACGATACACGTACAATTCGAGTATCGCGACTCCGTCACGAACAGGCTCGCCGATCTCGATGTACGCCTCAATGCTCGATCCTTGGAAGATGTGGTCGTGGTTGTGAACTTTGTCTTCGAGTTTCACTACCTCCATGAGGTTGGTGGTGTATGCTGTGGCAGACCCCAAAACTCCTTCACTCTCTCAGTTACATTCCCAAATAGAAGACAGACACATTCGTATTTTGAATGGCCTAACGCGTTAATGTAACGCAGCTACATCTACCTTTTCAGGATCCGCATTTTAAATGAAAGCACGATATTCAAAGACGGTTTTGTCTTTGAACAATTGAAACAACGAAAATCGTCTTTTTTAATACTGTTTTTCGAATTTTAAAAAAATAAGTTCAGGATTCACGAAAATGGTTTTACGAAAACCGTCTTTGAACACACACCTTCGAAGACGGTTATTATATAACCGTCGTTAAAGATCTTCTATTATTACAAAATTGCCACCGCCTAACATTCGAAGACGGTTTTTGGAAAACCGTCTTACCGTCTTAGAAGGTGCGTCGTAAAAAATTATTTTTGTAGTAGTGAACTTTACTGCTGTGCTAGGGCTTGCCCACACATATAAGAAATAATGTACAAGAAAAAAAATTATGAAATATAAACACATAGGTGACAGATATTTATATCACTCTAGAAGGATTAGGAGCCTTAGAAAGCATATTGTCACGCACAATACTCGTTCAAAAGTTATAATTTTATCTTAAGTTATTTACAGGCATGTAACTTTGATTGTTCCCTACAAATGCAGAAGTTTGTAACTTCAGGATATAAACATTGTATCTTTGTTTTTATGTGAAAAAGACAAAGCTTACATAATTTTCCCGAAAAAAAAATACAAGAACTTTTTGTTAAACACCAGAAGTTTATAATTTGTTTGGAATTTGGATAATGTTTTCACCTTCTCAATAATGTACCGCAGTAAGTCCCTATACGAGAATCTTAATCATGCAAAACTAAGCCTAGATAGATTTTTTACAGGATCGGAAGACAGTACGGGCAATTATATTACAGCAAAGATAGATTTTTTATTCCTTCAATTTAAAGTATTTTTACTCCATGTATACCATAAAAGTGAATGAGCTGTGCTAGTGTGAAGCCAGGTACACCTCGTTTCAATTTCACCAACGCTTTTAGAAATGGTAAATCGTCTTTTTATTTTCCAGGTTATATTGAAGTTCACCCCAGCCCAAGTAGTCATCAGAAATTAGTCCAAAGATAGGATATGCATATCGAATGAATATACTAAATTGCCTTCGTGTGATGGAAAAACCACCATAGGTGTTGGAGTTTAATAAATATTTTATCCATTACATTAAATTATTTAGAGAAAAAGGTACTTAAACTACTAAAACGCATACTGCAGAAACCAAAAAAAACCATAACAAACTCACATTAGGTACAACACTTAACATCACCAAAGTTCATATTAAGAAACATATTCCATTTCAAATAAAAATCATGAATTGCTTTTTCTATTCTATATCTCGAAGTGGAATTCAGTCATCACACGGAAATGCTTCTCTACATTCCTTTTCAAAAAGCATTTCATGGGAAAACCTAAATCTTTGAAGTCGTATGCCACAAAAGCAATTTGGTGGGAGAGAAAAAGCACCTAGATTTTTGCAGTAGCATTCCAAGCTGTTTCGCCATGACGCACCACAACAATCTCCTCATAATCAGGATGGGGGCTGTTAATGCTATAAGCAACATCATAAGGTTACCAGTTAGTTTGAGAATGAATGGTTTGGAAAGTGAGAAATTAGTTCAATTGGGAATGTTGATACTGTAAATGAGTAAGTATTTTATTTTTCGTGTTTAGAATCATAAGCATGGACATGAAGATTCGAAGGAAGAGTTGAGGAGGGAACATGGAATGGGTGTTAAGGATAATTCAAAGTTTGAAAGTGTTGTTAGATAACTAATTTTCTGTTATTAGAGTTAGTGGCTTTTATCAATAGGTGTAAGCTGCTATATAAGCAGAGCTATTCATTTTGTAAGTGCTGCTGCTGTTGTTGTTCTCGTTACTGCAATCAATTGAATTCAAGATTCTTTCTGTAGTATATGTGTTCTAGTGATTGTTAACATGGTATCAAGAGCTGTGAGATCCAAAAACCTGTGAGGAATGTTAGCTTGAGAACTTTGACTATGTTCTTGAGAGATTCTTGAGAGATATTTTCTGTTTTCTTCCAAGTTTTGTGTATTGGGTCCTCTTCTCCATCATTTTCTTGTGAGGTGTGGTGGCTGAGTGAGTGTTCTTGGATAGAAGAACAGCCAAGGAAGAACCAATTGTGTACTGCATTGTGATTGAAGAAATGAGCAGGGTGCAGAAATGGCAGGCTACAGCAGTATCGCTCAAGGGTCTCTTCCAGTTTTTGATGGCAAGCTATTTGATAATTGGCGGATCAAGATGATGGCAATCTTTGGCTTCCAAGAAGTGGAAGAAGTAGTGACAAGTGGCTTTACAGAACCAAGCAGGAATGCCTCTGATGAGCAAAAACAAATCTTCAAACAGCAACAAAAACTTGATAGCAAGGCACGATTCCTCATCTACCAATGTGTGAATTCGAAGATATTCAACAAAATCTCCAAAGCCTCCACGTCGAAGGAAGCATGGGATATTCTAGTGAAAACATATGGAGATGGAGAGAAGAACAAGAAGATTAAGCTGCAGACATTGAGAAGACAATATGAACTTCTCACCATGGAGGACAAAGAATCCATAGTAGATTACTTTGACAGAATTCAAGAAAAAGGTAAATGCAATGAGGGCCTGCAAGGAGACAATCTCAGATCAACAAGTGGTAGACAAAATATTGAGAACTTTGTCATCATGATTTGATCATGTAGCTGTTGCAATTAAGGAGTCAAAGGATCTAGAAACAATGCAAATTGAAGAACTGCAGCACTCTCTTGATGCACATGAGATGAGGATCAATGCGAGAAGATCCCATCAAGAAAAGGCACTTCATGCAAGATCCAATTATAAAGGGAAAGGGAAAGCCCCATTGAAAGGAAACAAGTCAAATTCCAACACAAAGAACCAAGAACAAGTGACAGCTGAAGGAAATGAATTCTACAAAGGAAAAACAACATATCAAACTTCTCATAAAACAAACTCTAGCAACAAGAAGGAGTGGAAGTTTGACAAAAGAAAGGTGAAAAGTTACAACTGTCAGAAACTTGGTCATTATGCAAAAGAATGTTGGCAAGGAGAAGCTGCCAAGAACAAACCCAGCAACCATGCAAATCTGGCTCAAGATGAAGGCTCAGATTCTGAACCTGTATTGCTTATGGCTACCATTAGCAGTGAATCATCAAGTGACTCCTCATGGTACTTAGATTCTGGCTGCTCCACTCATATGACAGGGAAGAGGGACTGGTTCATCAATCTGAATGAATCATCCAAGAGTAGAGTTCGATCTGCAAATGATAGTACATTGACTGCTGAAGGTATTGGAAAAGTAGCATTCAAAGGACAGGATGGAAAAGATACTGTCATTGGGGAGGTGCTGTTTGTACCTGGCATGAAGACAAATCTATTAAGTCTAGGCCAACTACTTGAAAAAGGATTTGTGATGAGGATGGAGGACAATTGTCTCAAGGTATTTGATAAAAACCAGAAACTTGTGATTAAGGCAAATCTGTCTTAGAATAGAACCTTTAGAATTGGGATGAACATTCTGAAGCATGAGTGTCTTGCAACTTCAGAAAACAAGATTGAATGGTTATGGCATCATAGATTTGGTCATCTCAATTTCAAGGATTTACATCTTGCAAGACACCAAATGGTTGAAGGACTACCTCAGGTCTTAGTCCTAAAAGAGGTGTGCAAGGAGTGTATTGAATGCAAACAAACTAGAAGCAGTTTCAGCAAGTATGTTCCCACAAAAGTTGTTGAGAAACTTGACATCTTTCACTCTGATGTATGTGGCCCCATGCAAGTGGAGACTCCTGGAGGAAATAGGTACTTTATCTCCTTCATTGATGATTTAACTAGGAAAGTTTAGATCTACCTAGTTAAGAGAAAGCATGAGGTACTGGAAGTCTTTAGAAAATTTAAATGTTTAGTAGAAAAGCAAAGTGGAAAAATGATTAAGATTCTAAGGACAGATGGTGGGGGTGAATATGTGTCAAATGATTTCAAACAGTTTTGTGAAAGTGAAGGGATAATTCATGAAGTAACACCACCATACACACCTCAACACAATGGTACTACTGAGAGAAGGAACAGAACAATAATGAACATGGTGAGGTGTATGTTAAAAGGAAAAAACCTACCAAGCTACTTATGGGGAGAAGCTGTATCAACATCAGCTTATATCTTGAACAAATCACCTACTAAGAGACTTGAAGCTATGACACCAGAAGAAGCCTAGACTGGATTAAAGACAGATGTGACTCACTTGAGGGCATTTAGTTCAATTTGTTACAAACATGTTCCTGATCAGCTAAGAAGAAAGCTAGATGATAAAGGCACTCAACACATTTTGTTGGGCTATCATTCAACTGGTGGTTACAAACTGTATGATCCAGAGAATGGTCAAGTTACCATAAGTAGGGATGTGATATGTGATGAAAGTAGAAGCTGGAATTGGGGAACAACCTCTAAAGAGGCTCAGTCCAGAATATTTTTAGAAGAAGAAACCTCAGCTGCACTAACTGACCAAACTGTGAAAAAAACAGCAAGGATAAGTCAATTGCCATCCCATTTGAGAGACTATGAGCTGTTTCAAGATTCAGCAGTAAACTCAAATGGTGAATTAGTTCATTTTGCACTTATAGCAGAAGCTGAGCCGATTGAATTTGAAAAGGCAGTGACAAATGAAAAATGGTTAAAAGCCATGAAGGAGGAGATAAACTCTATTGAGGGGAATCAGACCTGGGAATTCGTAGAATCTCCTCAGCACAAGAAGCCTATAGCACTGAAATGGATCTACAAAGTGAAGGTTAATCCTAAGGGAGAAGTAGTGAAGTATAAAGTCAGATTAGTAGCAAAAGGTTTATTGCAGAAAGCAGGAATTGATTATGATGAGATATATGCACCAGTGGCAAGGATTGAAACTGTGAGATTGGTAGTAGCCATTGCAACCAATGTTGACTGGTCCATGCATCAACTTGATGTGAAGTCTGCTTTTCTGAATGGTCCCTTAGAAGAAGAAGTTTATGTGCATCAACCACAAGGATTTGAGGTCAGAGGCAAAGAGAGTATGGTATACAAGCTCAAGAAAGCACTCTGTGGGCTTAAACAAGCTCCAAGAGCTTGAAACAGGAGAATTGACAACTTCTTGTCCCAAATTGGGTTTGAGAAATGCACCTCAGAACATGGAGTCTATGTGAAATGTTGGAAAAACAGTGAGAAAACAGAAAAATTGATAGTTTGTTTATATGTTGATGATCTTTTGATTACTGGCAGCAATGAGGATGCTATTATCATGTTCAAAGGTCAAATGATGAATGAATTTGAGATGAGTGACCTTGGACTACTCACTTATTTTTTGGGAATTAAGTTTAAAGTGACTCAATATGGTACAATGATGCATCAATCCAAATATGCAAAAGATCTTTTGAAAAGATTCAACATGCAACAAAGCAATCCAGCAGGAACACCAGCTGAAGTTGGACTTATCCTAAAGAATGATACAAATGAAGACTTGGTTGATCCTACTTATTACAGAAAGATAGTAGGATGTCTAAGATATTTGTGCAATACAAGGCCTAATCTAATCTTCAGTGTTGGGTTAATTAGTAGATTCATGCAAGAGCCAAAGCAGTCCCATTTAATAACTGCAAAAAGGATACTGAGATATGTGCAAGGGACAGTTGATTTTGGAATTCTGTTTCCTAAAGGAGAAGCTGATTCAGAACCAAAATTAGTTGGATATTCTGATTCAGATTGGTGTGGAGACAAGTGTGACAGGAAAAGCACAGCAGGATATATCTTCGTCTTTGGAGGAGCACCAATTTCATGGACCTCCATTAAGGAACCTGTTGTAGCACTTTCTTCTTGTGAAGCAGAGTACATTGCAGCCTCAGAAACTGCATGTCAAGCTGTTTGGATAGATGCCTTGATGATAGAATTGCAAGTGAAAGGTAAAAGCAAAGTGAAGTTGCTGGTGGATAACAAATCTGCCATTGATTTAGCAAGGCACCCAACATCTCATGGTAGGAGCAAGCATATAGAAACAAGATTTCATTTTATAAGAGAACAAGTCAGCAATAAGAAGTTGAAGCTAGAGCACTACACTACTGAAATTCAGTTGGCAGACATTTTTACTAAAGCTTTGAAGTTAGAAAGGTTTAGAGAGTTGAGAGATTCAATTGGAATTATATGTGTAAATGCAACTTTGAATTAAGAAGGAGTGTTAAGGATAATTCAAAGTTTGAAAGTGCTATTAGATAACTAATTTTCTGTTATTAGAGTTAGTGGCTTTTATCAATAGGTGTAAGCTGCTATATAAGCAGAGGTATTCATTTTGTAAGTGTTGTTGCTACTGCTGTTGTTGTTCTCGTTACTGCAATCAATTGAATTCAATATTATTTCTGTAGTATATGTGTTCTAGTGATTGTTAACAATGGGAACCATTGTTGTTGTTGTTGATGGCAAATTCGGCCATCTGCGCGTGCTTTCGCTGATCTTTATATTTAGAGTAATGATAGGAAACTCTCTCTGACAATATCTTTTATATATTTTTATGTGATTGATTACAATTTAATTAAACGATTCATTTTTAATAAATTCAACAGAAAGAAGTATTAATTAAGAAGTAAAATTTATTAAAATTAGTATTTTTAATAAATTCTAATTAATAACATGGAGAATATTTAAAAGAGAGTCTTATAAACGTTCCTCTTATATTTATATAATTTTTATGTTTCTAATTATAAGATTAGTTTTTAAAATTTGTTTGTGTTTTTTATAAGATTTTTTTTAATTTTTAAATATATTTGTTATTATCTTTCTATATATCCTTATTTAATTATTTTATCTAAATATTAATTAAAAATAAATAAGTGGATAGAAAGTTCATGAAAGAGTAATTTTAAAATGATAATATAATTATTAACAGATTTAACATAATTAAGTAAATTAACTATTTTTAAAGGGCATAAATTATTTGAAAGGTTCTTATAATTAAAGACGAACAAAGTATATAAGCTAAGATCTTCTTGTAGAAATTCTCTCATCATTAAATTCAATTTATTATAATAGATCTCCAACTAAATCTCTCAATATTAAATCTGATTTTTTTTTCTTCATTTTAATTTTTGATTTGTTATATCTTTGATGCATACATCTAATAGCCAAACATTTTTTACTTATACGTTTCAAATTAAATGATTTGCTTTGATTTGAGCTAAATGGTTAATCATATGTTTCAAACCAATAGCATTGCTATCAAATGGATCATTCTAAAATCTTGGCTTACTTTTTATAATGATCTATCAATAGTAGTTTAAGAATCCACAAATCTTTCACAATGGAGGTTGTTTACATCAAAGAATACCACAGAGAGAGGGTATCAATGATAGTCTAAAAATCCACAAATATTTCATAATGGAGGTTGTTCACGTCAAAGAATATAAGGGAGAGAGGGTGAAAGACTCTATCACAAAGCGAACATAAGTGTAGAACCATCGTTGTTGCGCGTGTAATAGAAAAGTTGTAGGCAATCCACGATGGACACAACGACAGTTGTAGAATCATCGTTGTTGCGCGTGTAATAGAAAAGCATAACCTTCAACGACGGTTCTAAAAACTGTCGTTGATATATATCTATATATATATATACACACACTTAAGAAGACGGTTTTTGGTCAAAACCGTCTTTGTTTATCAACTTTTTTTTTAATATGAAAACAAAGACAGTTTTTAAACCAAAACCGTCTTTGTTTATCAACTTTTTTTTTATATGGATACAAAGACGGTCTTTTTGCCAAAACTGTCTTTGTATGTTTATATACAAGGACGGTTTTGGGTTAAAAATCATCTTTGTTTATCAACTTTTTTTATATGGATGCAAAGATGATTTTTGTGCAAAAACCGTCTTTGTTTCTCAATTTTTTTTATATGGATACAAAGACAATTTTTAAGGCAAAACTGTCTTTGTTTATCAATTTTTTTATATGGTTACAAAGACGGTTTTTAAGCCAAAACCGTCTTTGTATCTCCATATACAAAGACAGTTTTCCCATGAAAATCGTCTTTGTTTATCAATTTTTTTAAAATATGGATACAAAGACAGTTTTTAAACCAAAACTATCTTTGTATATTTATACAAAGACGATTTTGTCTTAAAAATTGTCTTTGTTTATCAACTTTTTTTTTAATATGGATAAACATTTTTTTTCTATATCTAAAATTTCAAAACAAGGAAAAAAACTATCAAATAACCAACACTTGTTAACAACTCGATACATTTTGGCAATTTCAAAAGTATCATCCAAAAACAAAATTGGAAAAGAAAACAGTCTGACTGTCAAAACATGGCCACTTGGTGATCTAACACAAAGTACATTTACTATAACAGTGTATTTTTGTGGTGGAAGTGGGTCTTGGTGATTTTCGCTCAGTGGCAGCCTTTGAATTCAAAGCTTGTTGTCATGATTTTTCTGCAGACAGGCACAAATTTTGCAGAGGTGATTGTCATTCTGATTCTGGCTTAGACACTCCTTTGCTAATTCTACTAACTCTTGGAGTTGCAGGTGATGTTTTGTTGGGAGTAGTCGGGGTTGCTTTGTTGGGAGTTTCACATAAATTGCATCTATCAGATTAACAATGTCAATTTCATATAAATAATGCATTTAATGAAAAGACAAGACAACAAAAAGTAACAAAATGCCACATTTGTATCCAATTACACAGATGGATCTAAGCCCGTGGAAACCAACTCTTTATTCCATACTCAGCATCTAAAAGCATTGTCGAGCCAAACACATGAAACATGAAAAAAAAATCCCCAAATAAAGAAAAAGGAGATAGTAAGTTAGTCACTGCTACCAAAAAGTCCAAGACCAGAAACACAGATACAGATGCAATCACTAATGAAATAACATAATCTAACAAGAACAGAAGAAGATCAAGACTTAACAATAACCAAAAATTGAAATTAAGTGAACCCCATCTTTAAATTTCACGTACACAGCTTATAGAAAACAAAAAAAGCACTAAACATATGAAGCAAAGGGTATTCCACATAGCATAAGAAATTCAATTAAAAATGTGTTCAAGTAGCTGTTAAAACTCTCTCTCGACAAGCGTACCAATTTGTCGTTGTATGTTACAAAAATTTATAAGATCGTCTCCACAGGGACTTGAGCTTACTCAGTTTATCCAAATATAACTTAACAGTTCAATAGTTATGTACAAGTAGGTTTAGCGGAATTTCATTTGTTTAAGAAAGTAACAGAAGATAACTAAACTTAGCAAAAATGAAATATAATTATGAGAAAGTGGGATTGGATTTCATCATTCTTATCCTTTTATACCCAATTAATATTACCATGCATAAA
The DNA here is from genome assembly GCA_007407185.1 of Glycine tomentella. Taxonomy (NCBI): domain Eukaryota; kingdom Viridiplantae; phylum Streptophyta; class Magnoliopsida; order Fabales; family Fabaceae; genus Glycine; species Glycine tomentella. The sequence continues at coordinate 333,552 of PYAF01004756.1, read as the reverse complement.
TCATCGTCTATCCTTATTGATGCACACTATTTTACCCTGAATCGATCCCTCGCATTCGAGTTCTAAGGATACCTACCAAATATCGATCCCTCGCATATGAAGTAAATATCCCAGCATTAAATTCATAATCGCGTGCTTTATGCAATCAAAACGTTATGCCCTATTCCTAGTAACGTAATGAGTAAAATCATTCGGTTCAAACCCTAAGATTACTTTCCAGTCTCACTTAGAGTTAAATTCATGAAACTAGTGATCAAGTAGAATCAAGCATTAAGGACAGAATGAAATTACCAATAAGGAATAGAAACGATTAATGCATAAATAAATATTAAAAGAGAGACATAGGGATAAGAAGATTACATCCAATCCTTAGAGAAACAAGCTACTCATAGTGGAGAGAACCTCCTCAAGAGAAGAATTGATGAAGGGCCCCATCACTGCTTCTTTCCGACAGAGTCTCCATACTAAATCTCACTTCTCTCACTTTCCTAACCTGCCTAATACTAATATTTAAGCTCCTGAGCTTAAGGAACAAGCCAAGAAGCAAAGGAAATGAAAAATTGCCTCCTTCTCCTCCAATTTCGTGGCCTATTTATAGATTTCCAAGTAGTTTGGCCTATGTTTGCTCGCTTGGGCGAGCTAATGTTATCACCTTGGAACTTGGTGCTTGCCTGGGCGAGCCAAATGTACTAGAGGAGCTTGCCTGGGGGAGTTAGAAACTTAGCCCTGAAGAATGATTTGGGCCTGGATGGGTTTTGAGCCTGTTTTGCTTGTAACACCTCCCAAGTTTGCTTTTTAAGCCCTTTTGGCTTGCTTTGCTTGTTCGGAAGCTTCAGAATTCCTCGAACCTATCAAAATGCAAAATATGATTGGAAAAATCTTCCCAAAATATGAAAACAGTATTCATCCAAGTACTAAATACAAACTAACTAGGTTTTAGGGCAAGTTCATAGATAAATTTATTAAAATCAAAAGATAAGTGCCAACATTTGAAACATGATTTTAACCGAAATATGGCACTTATTAGTAGCAGATAAAAAAACCATCAAATAGAAAACCACCTAGAACAAAATAAGAATTGTGAAATTTATCACCGAACAAGTTGAAGAAATCCACATCATCAGATCTTACAGCAAATTGAGACACCAACAAAACAAAGCACTAAGGTTGACATACCTAGACTTTGAAGTCAAGTTGGTGGAAAGCAACCAAGTAACAACAAAATGTGAGAAGGTGTTGCCTTTACTGAAAGTGCCAGTTGCAGAATCGAGAATGCTGAAGTTCCAAAATTTTCAGAAAGAAGAAATCGAAAAAATTCAGGATCAGAATTAGATCATAAATTCAAAATTGTTTCTTTTACTTTTACTTTTTCTTTCTTTTATTGTTTTGATTTGTGGGAAATAATTTGAACAAGAACAAGATGGAGAGGTATTTGTGTAACACCCCCGTATGCATCAGGTGTATTAACAATTACTTAATCAGATTAACGCAGTACACCAAAATAGTGAGTTGATTAGGCCCACAATTAGTGTACACACATGCAATAGCCATGGAAAACTCAGACAACAGTCAAGAGCAACACACAATTACCATACATAATGCTTCCATCAAGAAACTGCTCTGATACCATAAATGTAACACCCCGTATGCGTAACACCTCAACTTACGATCTTGTTATTATTGATTTTTAATGAAAATTCTTTTTAACTTACTTAAGAGTACCCAATTGAATATAATAAAATTTTGCCAATAACTGATACTCCAAGAAAATTTCATTACTGAGAAATATTTATAAATCTGAAGTAATATATATAATAAGATTACAAACTGACACTGTTTCTATTACATAGTACAACTAATTCAAAACACTCTGTAACAAAAAAATATATCTTCAAACATAATCCTTTTTTTGTAGATAGCTAATAGTCTCTCTTTGCTTTTCATCTGCTCGCCTGAATAAAATCGAGGTCATAGCAGGTGTCAACCACAGACACAAAGTACAGGGTAAGTTTATGATAAATGTAATTTAAGCAATAAATATATTCAATATGCAGATATTCATAACAACATCCTCAAAGATGCATGATTCTCTTAGACTCTTATCATGATGCATGATTCTCTTAGACTCTTATCATGATGCATGATTCTCTTAAACTCTTATCATGTGGTACCAATAGTCAAGATAGCCCCATCCCAGTGGCACAGAATTGAAACGATCAGTCAGGGTACCACAGTGTTGCAATAGGATTCTCACCCACACTTCATGTGATCATCATGGGTGGCGTGATTTGCCCACTGGCGAGTCACCACCCAGCTCAAATTCCTCTTGTCTGAACACTCGAACTCAGTTCCTGCAGCTATCTGACAAACCTCCTCTCTGAGGCAACTCTTATACACACCTCCACTCTGAGGCAACTCTTATGCACATGAGACACATGAATCTGATTCACTTAATGCATAACTCTTTTCATTTTATCAACTCATATTTATTTTCAACATCAGTCTTCAATCACTGTCTCATATACTTTACTCAGAAATTAACCATAAATCAAGTACAAAACTTAGCTTGATACTCATGTACAGAAACTCTACATATCATTCATGTACAGAGATTCATAGAAACACTCAACAACACATAAAACTTCATTCAAGCACTCAATCATGTAACTATAACTGAAGTCCAACAATTTCTCAGTTACAAGTCATACTACACAGAACTTCAAGCATTTATTCAAACACAAGCAACACTTAAACTATCTTTATCATAAAACTTCCCCATACATACCTTATAACCTCTTAATAAGCTTGTCTTTCTCTTCCTAAAGGTGCTAGCTTTACACATGATTCTTCAAGGGTGAATGGAGTCTCTTTATGCTTTTGAAAAGGAAGGATAAAAATGAAATGAAAGAGATAAGAGGAGAGTAGTTCACGTGAAGGTGGGTAGAAAGGAAAACTTGAAGAATGACTTCCACTTAAGGCCTTTCTCCCTTTATATAGAGTTTGGAAAATAATAAAATATTCAAGGACATTTCTACCCTTCCTAGCTAGTTACTCCCATTTGGTTTCATTAGAACTTAGTTTCATCTCATTCCATTCCATCCTAACCAAGTTCATAATGACTCTTGCTAAATATCTTCCAACTTTACAAAAATCTTCTAAGCCATGATGACTCCTTTACAAGTGTCCTACCACTTGTCATGTGTAACACCCCGTGTGCACCCGGTGTATTAACATTATTATTATTAGATTAGCGCTTAATCACTTTACTTAAAAACTTTGCGGACGCATAAGTCGAAAACCATATTTCTTGATTACATTATGTATAGAACATATAGCATCTCATCACAAAACAACACAAACCCCTGCTGATCCAGAACCACAAAACCATAGGCAGATAAACCCAAAATCTCAACAGATATACATGAGGAAACATCAATACATAACATAAACTGGTTATGTACTTATACATCATCTGACACTCGAAGTGTCTATACAAAAGAATAAGCATCTGAGTGCTTCTGATCTTATAGATCCTTCATCACATGAGGGTATACATAGCATGTACAATAAAAAAGAAATACATGTGTGCACACACACATCTTCCCTCTACAGGGGTACAAAACATCATCAAAACACATCTGAGCCACCCAGCTCTCCCTACTATCGCACGGCCAAGCAGTCATTGTCTCTACTAGGGCCTCCCGCCCTGAGACCGCTCCTCTCTGCCAGAAGAGTCACCTGAAATAACATAAGCCCCACAGGGGTGAGAGATAGATCTCAGTAAGCTCAGGGTCCTTGGAGGCATCTCCTCCACCCTGGCTCACTTTCCATAACACACGTCATCCAGGCATCACAAACATACTGGCCTCCCGACCCTCATAACAATACAAGTAAGTGATCTAGCTCTAATGTAAGGTGGATCGCATCAACACCAAACCTCAGTGTGAGACCAGAACTCACACCCGTGCCATCCCATCAGGAGCTACCCCTTATGCATGGACGCACGTATATGGTACCTCCGAGAATAGGCAATCAACCGCGATGGGACACACCTATCTCTTAGTTTTAAGGGATCATCATCACCCTGGGATCATCATCACCCACGAGCAAACCAAACTAGGAGGTGCGCTCTTCTCCTAGGGAGGTCCATACTTATCTTACTGGCCAGAAGATCTAACAACAGGTATCACACACATACAAGCATAGATACAAGCATACATATCATTATGAGTAATGCAACAATCATCAATGCATGCATCATGAATGCAACCATCACTCCCTCGGAGTATGGTGGAGCACAAGCAGTGGGAAACATCCCCAAGGGACCAAGAACTGACCTGGCAAAGCCGAGCTCTGCAGTTCTTTCCTTGCTCTGTGGTCTACACCACTGACACCCTCGGTGTCACGCCCTATACAAGGCACACAAGCTCATATCAAAGCCACCTCAACCACACAAGGCATAAGCATAATAACACGGTTCTCAACAAGGAAGGCCCAAGTACGACTCCCCCAAGCTCGGGTTTCCACGAATCGCCGCCGTTCCTCGCCGAACTCGAGTTCTACGAACTTTTCTTGAGAAAGGGATTCTCTGATTTAGGGATTTTCTAGGGAAATAGATGAAGGATTCAAGCTCACCAAGTGTTTTCCAACAAGATTGAGGTTCAAAGGAAGTGATTTGGTGAACTAAGGTGAAGGAATGAAGCTTGGAGCTTCAACAATGGCTGCAGGTCACTCAGAGGAAGAAGAAAGGAAGTTTTCTCTCCAAAATCGCGACCTGACCCTTTTTATAGTGGGTCAGCCCGAGCTGCCGCGTCGATCGCACCACTCTAGCACTGATCGCGCCAGCTTCCAGAGCTCACAGCGCCAACCGCGCCAACTGTCGTGCGATTCGCGCCATCCTCCAGTACCAATGGCACCAACCGCTCCACTATGGCGCCACTCGCACCCCCTGCAAAGAAGAACAGGTCCTCTGGATGGTCTGGCGCCACTCGCGCCCACCTAGCGCCACTGGCGTCAACCTCTAGAGCCTCTGGCGCCACTCGCGCCAACCTGGCGCCATTAGCGTCAGGCTCCAGTGTGTACAACACCACTCGCGCCACTGTGGCGCTACTCGCGCCGTCCACCAGTGTGCATGGCGCTGATCACGCCACACCGGCGCTACCAGCACCACACCTCTGCACTCGTTTTCTGCAGAAGAACCCTGGCGCTATCCGCGCCAGGCCTCAGGGTCATTATATCATGTGTCATGAAGCTTCTCTTCCCTTCTTTAATCTTCACGTGAATCACCAAGGAATAAGAGAAGATTTTTCTTCTCTTCATGCCATCTTGTACACATGTCTTTCAAGGTTATGATGGCTTCTTATCCCTTCATCAATGGTGGCTTACAAGTGGCTAGATATTTCTTAAGCCTTCATAATTGCACCTTATCATTTAATTTATGAATCTTAAGATATTTTTCTACTTATCATGTTTTTATTTCCTTAAAGAGAAGAAAATTGTGTGGTTCTCCTGGTGTCCATATGTCACCTTTCATGAAGAAGAAGAATTCAATTCCAACATGACTTCACACATGGCATTCTTTAAGAGGAAGTAAAGTTCAGTTTGAACTCTTCTACCTAAAGGATAATATTAAATAATAGAACTCTAGAGTTTTCCAGAAACTGACTTCAATTACAGTATAAATTGCTCACAAGCAGTATATACAGAGTGCTACACAGACCTTACATACAAAACTGCTCTTATCTTAATTCTGATTGGTTCATTCTACTTCTAACCATCAAAATTACTAAACCATCTTATTGAATAAGTCTATTCATCCTACAATTAAGAGAAAATTCCACAGATTCTATTTATCATTTTTCCATATTTTTTTGATACTTGAATTCTCCTAAATAAAATTTCAAAGTTATTACTATATGAAATTCATAGAAATCCTATTCTGAGGCTTCTTGTCACAAAGTATTTTGGTAATTTGTCATCCAAGGGCACTCTGTAATTTCATCAAGCTTTCACAAAATATCAAAGGGTGTCTTGGTAATTTTTTGCCTCAAGGGTACTATGATAATTTGTCATTCACCCTAGGGGTATGATTGTAATTTTCATTTTAAAATATATCAACAAAATATCAAAGGGTATTTGTGTAATTTTGATTCAAGGGCATTTTTGTAATTTCCAAAATACCCAAGGGTATTCATGTAATTTTCACCTTAAAATATCTAACCAAAATATCTAGGAGCATTTTCGTAATTTTCATCTCAAGGACATTTTTGAAATTTCTGCTTTAAGGGAAGGGTAATATGGTCATTTCTCTTCAAACATTTTTTTGGAATATCTCTAATTAATATTTCACCCAAATAACTTAAATATAGATCAATCAAATCTCACATAACCTAACACTCATATCAAATAGTTGTGCAAGAAACATTTTGACCATACATTTGCAGTTATTGAAATTTCAGGGTGTTACAGTATGCATCCGGTGTATTAACAATATACTTAATCAGATTAACGTAGTAATTAATTTAAAATCAAATAAGTAAAAACAACGGAAGCGTTTTAATAAAAACATGACATCATCGTCATTTCCTTTCAAAACCATATTTCCTGATTCATTATGTATGGCAAGCATCCAACTACCTATTACGAATGCCAAGGCACCACAGTAAGCCTTTTCGATCCAGATAACATAAAGAAAGGCAAATAAAGACAATAATATCCAGCAGATATATCAGTAGAAACATAAACCACATATATCAATATGGGTATAAACATATGTACATCATCAAAACCACCACTGTGGCTACACAAAAGGTTAGGCACTCAGTGTCATGATCTCTCAGATCACATCCTCACAAGAGGGTACAATACGTACAACATCTGTACATCACATCCATACAGGATCCAAAATATGTGTACACACAGATCTTCCCTCGCAGGGGTACAAAATACATCATAAACATAAAACAAGGAGCTACCATGCTCTCAAAACACTGCCAAGCAACTGCATAGAGTCTGTCCCTACAAGGGCCTCTCGCCCTGGGACCCATCATCTTTGCCAGATGTATCACCTGCAAAATAAAATCCCCACACACAGGGTGAGATACAATCTCAATAAGCTCAAGGTTCTTGGAGGCTTCTTCTCCCCCTGGCTCACTTCCATGATACACAACATCAAAGGTATGACAACACCAAGCCTCCTGGGCCTCACAACAACACATAGACATCCTCTAGTTCTAATGTGTATCTGCGGTACTACGCCCGCCAAAGATGCATCATCATCAGCATCAAGACTCTCAGTCCTTAGTGAAAAACAAATGAATACTTAAAACAACCAAGAGGGGGGTGAATTGGTTGAAAAACTTTTCCCAATTAAAAGTTAAATCAGAGTAGCCACAGGATCTTTATCACTTATTAGAAATTCTTTTGATACCAGGAATCAATTTTCAATCAACTCCCCTTTTCAAGAATGCAGAAAACAGAGTATCTCAAACTGTGCTTTGAATATGATTCACAAACAATGTAATAAGCATGTAAAACTGAGAAAATTAAAGAACACACAGATTTTATACTGGTTCACCTCAAACACTATGAGGCTACATCCAGTTCTTCACTCAAAACTAGAGAGAAGTTCC
>PYAF01004756.1:294243-307925 GCA_007407185.1 Glycine tomentella | reverse complement strand
TGAATATTATATCATTTTCCAACTACTATATAAAGGGGTGAAGGCTTTGAATGGAAGTCATTCTCAAAAACACCATTTCTACCACACCTTCACTTGAGAAACACCCTCCTTCCATCTCTTTCATTTCACTTCCATCCTTTCCTTTCCAAAACATCAAATTCTAGACAAGACTTTCATTCTTTCAAGACCTTGAGGTGCATCCAAGTACTTTGAGGAATTGGAAGCAAACTTGTTTGAGGTAGGTGAAAGTTAGTTTCATTTATCATTTGATTCTTGAGATAATTCGTATGGCTGTAAGTTGAATTTTGGACTGTTTTGAAATTTCCATATCTCCATCTATACTTAACCAAACGAGATGTTTGACCACTCATTTTAAAGCTTAGGATGTTCTCTATGTGTTCCTAAAATATGGGACCAAAATAAGTAGTGAATCATGCCCAGAAATTATTTTAGCTCAGGCTGTCCGAAACTGTCCACACTTAAACAGCTTTTACCATCTGTTTTGAAAAATTTATTTCTCTCTCATTTCTTATTCAAATTAAGTGTGTGATATATGGAATTAAATATATAAATGTCAACTATAACATATAAAAATTTCAGATAAAAATATATTGTTTACTACTTGAAATCATGAAAACATTGGGAGATGTTAGTATGGAATTTTGAGACTGCTGGTAGATTTGAAGTTCTATTTGTAAAATATTATATCTAGAGTTTTATAACTCCAATTGAGGCATGTGATACCTTTTTAGAAATATTAGTAAATCTAGTTTAATATAATAAAAGATAGGGATTTAATGACTATTATATGAGTATAGATTATAGAAAGAACCGAATCATATGTAGTAAGAAATCTTGTTGTTACGATGTTCTTTGTTATGATTTTCTTTGTGATGATGAAATCTTGATGTTTTGTGGCATAATTGTTTATGTATCTTTGTATGTCATTGAGCATGTCATGTGCATTAAGAAAGATAAAAAGATAAGACCTGAAGGGTGATACAGTTAAGCCGAGCACAACCCTGATGGTGCCCAAAGGGTGATACGGTTAAGCCGAGCACGACCTTGAGGGAAAGACATATTGACCCAAGGGTGATACAGTTAAGCTGAGCACGACCCTATGGGACCCCAAAGGGTGATACAGATGAGCTGAGCACGACCCTGTGGGAGCAACCTAAGTCTAGTAATGAGCTCATTGTCTAGTTTAGGGTATTAAAGAGTAAAATAATAAAGGTAAGCTATGCATTGACATGATTGAAAATGATGCTTGCATTAATGATGAAGTATGAGATTATTTTTAAGTGTTTTTGAATAAAATGAATCTACCTCGGGTTATATGTTTATGAAATTAAAAGTCAACTATAATTGTTCACATGTTTTTTTAATAAACCGAAGTAGCTGGAATGATGACGATGACACTGTATGATAAGCAAATTTTCACCTATTGGGAATTCTTTGGAATTCTCACTGTTTTAGTATATTCCCGTGTCATTCCAAATAGGTAAATCGAAAGGAGGAGCTACAAAGTGAGGACAAGTTGGAAGATTTCTTTTAATGTTACAGACTTGTAGTGTTTTGTTATATGCTTTATAATATATGGACTTTACTATTATTGTAGGGAATATTATTTATAAGTTATTACTAAGTTGTAATTTATTAAAGAGACCAAAAAGTCTCTACAAGCTCAATATAAGCGTAATTTTCTAATATTGAGATAAGTTTTTCTTAACCAATTTTGGTTAAAAATTTTACATTAGAAAAGTTAACATCTTCTAGTTACGTATTATGACCTAGGCATAATATAGTAATTAGAAGGGTGTTACAAATATCAACTGTAGTTTCATCATTTTGGTGGTGACTGATGCCCGACGTTCTGCCACGTAACACCACATAAAATCTTCATCGCACGGATCCTGGACATAAAATACCTGTTTGGCTTGTTTTGCCAATATAAAAGGCTCGTCCTTGTAACCGACCTTATCCAGTTCAACTAACGTAAATCTATATCGATCTTCATGCACATCAGTGTTACCGTTTACCCACTGACACTTGAACATAGGCACTCTGAATGCAGTATAACCAAGCTCCCATATTTCTAGAATTACTCCAAAGTAAGGCATGGAAGCTCGAATCGGGTTGTTATCAGATGCACCACAACAATGCTCAGAAGTCGCGTCAACACTAACCCCACTGTTCTGGACATTACTATGATCGTCTTGTGCTTTTGTGTAGAAGGAATAGTTGTTGATATCGTATCCCTTCCAAGTGGGGACATTGAGATTTGGGCCAACAGCTAACAGTCTTAAATGTCTTTGAGGCACTGTCATCACGAAGAATTTGTTCTTTAAACCAAGTAACAAAAGTTCTATTATGTTCTTGCAACACCTTCATGAAGTTCATTCTTGTGTGACACTCTTTCAAATATTGTTTGTGCCTTTTTATGTAAGGCAAAGCCTCTTTCATGTTATTCAAAACATACAAATGTGCTTGTAAAACCTGTTGTCGACTGAATGTGACTACATTGTATCCTGGTGTACCCTTACCTCCCCCTGACAGCTGATGACGGGTTTGTGGAATCCCAATAGGTTTAAGTGCATTGATGTACTCAGAACAAAACTCAATACTTTCTTCGGCAACATATATTTCAACAATGGAAGCATATGGATGGTATTGATTCTTGGTATAACCTTTTAACACTTTCATGTAGCGCTCAACAGGATACATCCACCGTAGAAAAACTGGACAACACAACCTGATCTCCCTAACTATGTGAACAATTAAGTGTACCATTATGTCAAAAAAAGATGGAGGAAAAAACATCTCCAATTGACAAAGGACAACCGTAGCCTCGTTCTCCAAATCATCCAACTGTTTCGGGTCAATGACTTTGGTACAAAAAGCATTAAACAAGAAGCAAAAACGAGTTATTGCAACCCTAACTTTTTTAGGCAATATACCACGAATTGCAATAGGCAATATTTGTTGCATCAACACGTGACAATCATGAGACTTCAACCCTACCAATTTTAGCTCCGTGATGGATACAAGGCTCTTTATATTAGAAGAGTATCCTTGTGGGACTTTTATACTCCGCAAACACTAACAAAATCACAGGGGGTAAATACGTTTGTCGACCTTGCTCAATTGGATGCAATTGGTGTCATATACCCGCATCAACCAAATCTTGGCGAGATTTCAAATTATCCTTTGTCTTCCCTTGAATGTTAAGGGGGGTGCCAATTAAACTATCACAAACATTTTTCTCAACATACATTAGGTCTATACAATGTCTGACATCCAAATCGGACCAGTATTGAAGATAAAAAAATATGGATCTTTCCTTCCAAATTTTCTTGTCAAATGCATCCTTTTTTTGGATTTTCCCAAAAATAGTCATGATGTCCTTGACACGATCATGAACTTCTTTTCCTGCTAACGATGTAAGCACCATTTCCTTCTCCTAACAACCATAAAAAGCCTTCTTCAATCATCGATATGGGTGATAGGGTTGGAGGAATCTCCGATGCCTTGTATATATTGTCTTATTTCCATGTTTTAGTTGGACAAAGCTTGTATGTCTTTCACATATAGGACATGCGTGATGTCCTTTGACACTATATCCACTAAAATTCCCGTATGTTGGAAAGTTATTAATTGTACAGAAAACCAATGCATGCAACCTGAAACTTTCCTGCAGATACCCATCAAAGACATCAACCTTGTCAACCTACAATTGTTTCAAGTCTTCAATCAACGGTGCTAGATACACATCAATATCATTTCCTGGTTGTCTTGGACCCGCTATCATCATACACAACATAATGTATTTTCGCTTCATGCACAACAAAGGATGTAGGTTGTAGATTATAAGCAATACAGGACATGAATTGTGGTTATTGGCTAGGCTACCAAAAGGATTCATACCGTTAGAAGCTAGGGCAAGCCTTAGGTTTCTCAGGTCGTTGGCAAAATGTGGGTACATACGGTCAACTGCCTTCCATTGAGGAGAATTGGTGGGATGCCAGAGATTTCCATCATTATTCCTCCCATATTCATGCCAAGTAAGGTTTTTTGCATCATTTGCATTAGCAAACAACCACTTAAGCCTTGGAATTATTGGAAGATACCAATAGACTTTTGCGGGACGACCGGTGAATGAGTTTGTGTCATGACTGCCCTCATCGTCTATGAATTTGTATCTTGGGGACCCACAAGTAGGGCAACTACGCAATTCAGCATGTTCATTTCAGTACAGTATGCAATCATTAGGGCATGCATGTATTTTTTGGTACTGCATCCCCCATAGGACATAAAATCTTCTTTGTTGTGTAATGAGTATTGGGCAACGTGTTGTCCTCAGGAAGCATTTTTTAACAGTACAAGCAATTATGTGAAGCTTTTGTCACTCCATCCAAATTTGGCCTTCAAGTTAACCAAAGACAACACCGCCGACAACCGTGTAAAGGATGTGCACTCAGCATACAAAGGGATATTTGAATTAGTCTCCAGTTTTGAATATGTCGATGCATGTGCTTGCCAAAAATTTTCTTCTCCCATGTCGTGTATCATGTCTTCTATACGGTCCACATTGTTTTCATCAACCGATGTAGGTTGTGTCGCTGTTTCTTTGCCTGGAAATTCACCGTGCCATATCCACTTTGTGTAATTCGGAATGATGCCTTCACATATTAGATGAGTTCTAATGTCATCTATGGATTGGTGTCTCCCATTCCCACATTTGACTCAAGGACACAAATATTTTCCCCGCAAAGATTGTGCATTTCGGGTGGTAAATTGAAGAAATTCTTCAACCCCAAGTTCATACTGATCTATAATGCATGGTGCTTTCATCCAACTACGATCCATGTTTTCCATCTACTGTGAAACCTTTTTTTTTATAAAAAAAAACTTATATGGATGCAAATGTATGTCATCTATACAATAAAGGTGTGGCCCTATCCCATTCAAGAAGTAATATTTTACATAACATTCATACATTTACATTACATAAGGTTTGTTTAATTTAATAAAATTTTGATAGCATTTCGCATTGGTCTCCGAGTACACGACATGAAAGCGGAGGTTTTGTTCTACCGCAATCAGTATGGACCCGGAGAACAACGCAAATTGAAGTGCACCGAAATTTCATTAAATATAAAAAACCGTATGTAATGTAAATGTACAAATAATATATAAAATACATTACTTCCCAAACTGTCCAAACGGACAATTCAATATTCAATTCAACGATTAATCCAAACTATCCGTATTAATCATTGACTTGAACCTTAAACGGGAAACTAAGGTTGTAGAATGCAATGCATGTTATGATAAAAAAAACTACAAAGCTGACACAATCAATGAAAGTAGGACATTAAATTAAGATTCATAGGACATACTGAAAATATGGACTATATGATTGATTATATGAATGATGTAATTTCAGTTGTATAACAATCACAATTCGTTACTAACAATCACAATTCAGAACATTCAGTAAATTTTAAAATCACTAAGAATCCACAACACTTAACAATTAACATATCAAAATACAAATATGTCACTCAAATGTAACATACCATGTTCCTGAGCAGCAACACCACTGTAGTAATGTTAACTTTGTTGGTGTAGCTACTGGTCTGGGGCACCAGGTCATGAAAAAAGTAAAGTCACTAGTATAGAATCCTACAAAGTAAGTTTGGAGTATTGATTGTGGAACCTTAGAATTTAAATAATGGTCTCACCAGATAGTCAGAAGGAAACAACAGAACACAAGCTTATAAATAAACACAATTATAATTGCTAAAATACCACACCACCATTGTGTCTCCCAGGAATAAAAATAACCATTTAGACCAGTGGGTGAAATAGCTCAGAACTAGTACAACTATGAAGAGAAGGAGTAGAACAAAATTCAAGTGTTATAAAATAAAATCCATACGAAAACCTTCGAATAATAGGTTGTTCTTGTTGGAAGAATTGGTGAAGCAAGAGGAAATTTTTTTTATGAATGGTGAAGCCATGACAGAAATAGCCAACAGTTTCAAGAAAAAAAGTAAGTCTGATAAGAAGAGTTGCAATGTAAGCAACATGGCCTCATTGAACGATTCAAAAAACAGCTGCAATATCAAGACAAAGTGGACAACCTACATTTATGTCCACATTGTGTGTATGGCAAATCACATAGAGACAACAGATTGAGTAAGTCATACAAAATTTTGTAGTTTATTCAGACACTGTTGCACTTGCACTACAGGCATTTGCCAGAAGGTAAAAAGCACTATGGCCTTGTGAACAAGTATAATGGGTTTGGATTACATTAAATTTTTCCATAATTAATTCAAATTTCACATTGAAAGCCAAAGTAACTAACAATGTAAAACTCACATGAAAAGTTGGGTTTAGAAGGTTATACATGTTTTGTGTTAATGAATTTGACTCCTCAAACTCCTCTGCTGGATCATGATGGATATAGCATAGGATAGGACCATGAAGATAGGAATAGTTGCCATATTTTCATTTGGTTTAGGCCAAGCCTTGCTGCATTGGTAAGGTTGTAGCCTTGTGACCTAGAGATCACTGATTCAAAACCTGGAAACAACCTTTCTTCTTACAGGGATAAGACTACCCTTCCTAGACCTACATGATGGGAACCTCATGCATTGAATCATCCTTTTATTTTTATCCGTTTGTTCGATAATTTCCTCATTGAATTTACGGGTATAATAAGGCTTCTTTAACATCCCAAGCATTATTGAAACTGTTTCGATTTTATGTTTGAATGAAAAGCTATGCTTATTATATTTTCACTCACCTTTCTTTGCCCTAAAATGAAAAACAATTTTCATTACCTTCTATCCATGCAGATGGGAAGTCACAGGGAACTTCTCTTAAAAGATGGTTTGTATGCATGGTGTAACGACCTAAAATTATTCTAGATATTGTATTTTTATTAGGGTTAAATTTTTAAGAATCGTTAGATAATTTTTATTACTATTTTATTTTTACTGAACTGGTCCTAGTATAAATTCTAAAACATATAAATTATAGAAGTTGTTAAACTGATATATATTATAAGTAGCCACAGTCCTTGTTACAAAAGTCATTATTAAACAAGTACAGGATTTTCCATACACCATCCTAGTTCTTATCTTCATTCCTACACCACCACCAATCCAGGGCATCAAGGAAATTGATCACAGTTGCCATCTAAAAAAAAATGAAACAAATCTAGTGATATAAAAAAAAATAAGATCATTACCACTTAGGCATGACCTTTGAATATCCTCAAGATATAAAAAAAAATCATGTTAGTAATCTAACTAATAAACCACAATATATCTCTAAAATAATTTCTAATTCCTTTAAACCTTCACAAGAAAAGATTAAAACCTAGCATGCATCGTAATCTCCTTTCACCTGCCACGTTGCTACTTCATCCTCAAATTTAATCACTCAAGCATTTGAACCATTTAACTACATACCATTCAACCTCTACTTCTAAAAATTAATACAAAAGAGTCTCATAATAAAAATATGAACAAACAGCCCAAATATCATCAAAATCACTTTCAAAGATCACTAAATATACTTTCAAACATCACTAATATTTCAGTCTATAAATCATCACCTATCCTATGGTTTAAATCAACATTTTCACATCATAAAATAACCTTCAAATGACATGAAATCACAGCCTAATTAATAGCCATAAATCTGTACATTTAAACATGTAAATTAGTCCAAATAATTTCTTAACTAGAGATTGAAGCCTAGCCTACCTCAATTGGATTTGGATTTGAAATTGATTAAGTGGCTGCTTCTCTTGGAGATCCTCTAAGGAATTAAGTCTTGAAAAGAAGAAAATTTGATGTAGAGGTGAAGCTATGGTTTGAAAGTAATAAGAGAAGATAAGAAATGAAAAGCTAGGTGCAAGGAAGCAAATAACCTTGGAGGTGTGAAGCTAGCAATTCCTATGTGCAAAATTTTTCAATACCCCTAGCTATTTATATTAATTTAATTACTTAGAATGGAAAGGATTTAGTTAGGTTTCGGCTTTAGTTAGTAGTTAGTTTAGTTATAACTTAACTAAGTAATTATGACTTTGGAAGATATTATTCTAAACCTTATCTTTTTCTTGGTCAAGATTCTCTCATTTATGGACTTGGACAGCTATGTGGAACTTGGCTGGAATTATCTCATGCTCTTGAGTTAAGTAGCTACCACATGGATAGTTCCAAAGAGTGTTCAAGAATCTTAGACATCTTGTCTTATTCATTGACTTCACATTGACTTTGGGTTTACCAAATTTTCTTTCTATTAGATCACTTAGCCAAGCTTATTCCATAGATGTGGCATGTGAATACACTTCGAAATAGTCCAAGTTTGAGCTCAATATTTGATTCCTTGGGCCAAAATTCCAAAAGTTACAAGTTATGCCCAATCCAAATGGTCCAAAGGGCTAGATACACTTAATCAGATGAGGTTCACTCATTGTTTATTCTGTACCAATATACTAAGCCATAAATCCTCATATTTTAGTATGTTAAACTAGACTTCCTAAGCTTTATAACAAGGTATTACATGCCTTATTTGGAGTTTTAAAACACTGGCTATAACATTTTTAATCTAGACTTCCAAAACTTCCATCGAATTCATCTTAGGACACCAACATACCTTAGTGTTTTTGTTATTGCATGCAGTAATCAATCTAGATTGATCTGAAATTTTAATATGTTGTTGTAGACATATAGATCTTTAGTTCCATATATCATACACTTAATTTGAATAAGAATTGAGAGAGAAATAAATTTTTCAATTTGGATGGCAGATATCGAAGTTTTGGGTAGCTTATGTTCAAATAACAATTTATCCTATTTTTCTTATATCCAACTACCATCATAGGTGTTTCTCATGTGATAATTTTTCTCATCATATTATCACATGATGTGAAACTATAGCTCATGATATCTTTAGATATTCATGCAATTTTCTTCATTTCTACTGTAAGTTTTATTTACTTGCATTTACTATATTGGGTAGTAACATTTAGAGAGTTATCTTCTGTCTTACCTAATCATAAATTTTTGGCTAGTCTAGGTACTCCTATTTTCTCGTGATTTTTATCTGTTACTAAGGGTAATTGTAACGCCACATTCAATCATCAAGGTCATTACCAAACATCAATCAACAAACACATATATAATCATCAGAGTTTAAGCAGTTTGGAAGCATAAACTAAGAATGACGTCATCAAAGGTCACTATCATAAACATTGTACACTATAATATGGTGAATATACATAAGTTCTCTGTTTAAGTACAAAACTGTACATATGTCTCCCCTTAGGGTACAAAATAAAACCAAAGGCGAATACAAAACATTAGAGCCATAAGCTCAAGTCATCTCGGCCTAAGGTTTACAAATCATAGTTATCCCTGCATAGGCTTCTTGCCTTGGGATTTATCTGCTCCCCCTGAGGATTCACGTGCAAGAATATAAGTCCCACAAACAGGGTGAGATATAAAATCCCAGTAAACTCAGGGCCCTTGAAGGTACTTCCTTCCCCTGGTTCACTTCACACATATACATGGAAATAGTATATCACATCAATCATTATCAACATCAGTGAATCACTCAGTCAATCATCATGCACCATCAATGCACATCTACCTGACGACAATCAGGCTATACTCATGACATACAGCCATTCATCACATACATCACTATCCTGCAGAGGCTATATCTATGTATATAGGAACATCTCCACCCAGGGAGGCTACATCTATATACTAGGAACATCTCATGGCAGGATCTCAATACATCTATCAGAGGCTACATCCGTATATATAGGAACATCTCCACTTAGGAGGCTACATCTATATAACGGGAACATCTCTTTATAATGAGGCTACATCTGCAGATATAGGAACATCTCCATCCACCCAGGAGGCTACATCTATATTGCAGGAATATCTCATAACCTATCTCAATACAATTGCCTGAGGAGGCTACATCTGTAGATATAGGAACATCTCCATTCGGGAGGCTACGTCTATATCACAGGAACATCTCACATCAGGTCTTACTCAATCTCATGTCATCTATCCTACTACCATAGGATTCAACAATCAACCATGCAGGTCATAAGCTAAGCAATTCATAGCCATACATATCAACCACCCATCTCAGGTGCAACTCACAGATCAAACATCTCATATCAATTCACATCAATCACCCTCTCACAGGGTACAGAACACCATTCAACAGTCAATCATAACAACATACAATTTCCACATACATGCATATAATCACAACAGAATCATCACCCTATTAGGATCATGGTGGAACACAGTAAAGGACGCACATGCAAGAACCAAGAGCTTACCTGCTCTAGGCAAAATACCGGCTCTCCCGATCTCGTGGTCACCACCACTAGAACTATCAAGCTCACGTCCTACATAAAACAAATACACAATGTATCAGTAACGGTCCTAAACCGTTAGATCGAAAGGAAACTACAATTCCTTCCACATAACCCATAACAATCACTTCACAAGTGATTCTCAGACCCTCAGAAGGAACCTACTCAGCCTACACAAGGCTCCAGAGCCTCTACTAAGACTCTGATCACGCTAATATAAAGCATACCCCTGCTTTATCCAGATCAACTTCAAGCTTCTCATTACCACCAATTCCAGCTCACAAACAACATCTATACTATTTCATGAGCAACTTTGTCAACTGCTCTAAGGTTCATACTAGCCAAATAATCAGCCTTTTACCTCTGCTCATACATACTCAGAGCCAAAATCAAACCTCATCAATAATGCTGACTCAAGGCTCTAACTTCATCAGAGTAACCCTATGAACACAAAACTCTACAGAGTCCAAGCCTAATAACGGCTCTAACACCTCCAAAAACACCTCTCAAGGTACTCAAAACCAACCAAAAACCCAAACACATAACCAACGGCTAGAGCTCGAGTTTCTTACCTCTGTGCAGTCAAGACACACCAGGGAATCACTTTCCCTAAGGTAGATCGCTCATGCAAAGCCTCATTCGCCTCTGGTTCTTCGATTCCAAGGACTCCCTTAGAAATCTCGATCTCGCCGTTTACCGCCTCTTGTCGAGAATAAAGCTGGGTCTCTAGCTTATCTCGAGGTTCTGAATACTTTCTCAGTTGGGTCGGGGGTGTTTAGATGAAAGATGGAGGAGATATAAAGCTCTTCTGGTCAACAATGGCTTCTCTCTCTCTCCCTCTCTTTTCCTTTCTAATTTTTCAATCTAGAAACAACTCTTATAAAACTGACCCGAAAGTTCCGCGCGGCTCGCGCCGCTTCCACGCGGATCGCGCCATCAGTTCGAGTAACCCACGCTATTAGGGCCAAATCCACGCTGATAGAGCGAGATGGCCGAAAGCATTGGCCTGATTCAAACCTTCCACGCGGATCGCGCCATATCCCGCGCTGGTCGTGCCACAGGTTCGAACCATCCACGCGAGTAGCGCCGTATCCACGCTGACCGCGTCAGAAGGCCGAAAGCACTGGCCTAACTTAAACCTTCCGCGCGGATCGCGCCAGATCCCACGCGGATCGCGCGAAAGGGCCGAAACAGCCTATTGCTTTCCTTTTAGGGCCTCTAATGCACGATTATAACTCTTAATCCTAAGTGTAACACCCCATAGGCCTCCGACGTGTTATCATTAATAATATCAGTTTAGCGCTTAAAACATAGTTTATAAAATTCAGCGGAAGCACAGAATCGCTTTTCTTGATTCATTATGTATGGAGTAACACAAACCACTAAAAAGTCACACACAAAATACATAAGGCACACCCCTGCTGATCCAGTTTCTCATAACATAAACCATAAAGACAGATAACTAACAGAGTTAGGCAGATTCATCAATATACAACAGCAGTACTCAGGAGAACATGTCTCATATACATATCATAAATAGTTCTGTACAACTATACATCAAAGTTCACACCACAACGTGTGATATAAAAGAATAACAGTCCTCACAGAGGGTATACAGAACTATACATCATCATCTGGTGTACATACACACCATCCCTTCTCAAGGGTACAACATATAGCAAAATAATCCAAAAATGAGCCTATAAGCTCCATCTGCTGCCATCAGCCAAACAGAAACGTCTCTACTCGGGCCTCCTGCCCTGAGACTGCTCTCTTCGTCCGGAAGAGTCACCTGAAAAGCATAATTCCCCACACGGGGTGAGATAACAAATCTCAATAAGCTCAGGGTCCATGGAGGCT
Source organism: Glycine tomentella (assembly GCA_007407185.1). Classification (NCBI taxonomy): domain Eukaryota; kingdom Viridiplantae; phylum Streptophyta; class Magnoliopsida; order Fabales; family Fabaceae; genus Glycine; species Glycine tomentella. Next base: position 295,642 of record PYAF01004756.1, on the reverse strand, counting down.
TCTCCTCCACCCTGGCCCACTTCCATAACACATACATCAGGCAATCACAAGCAAATGGCCCACTGGCCTGGCCCTCTGGCCCTCATAACAACATAAGCATAGCATACAAGCATGGCGGAGCTGCCTCAACGCCTAGCGGAGCTACCTCAACGCCTATATCAGTGGGAGTCCGGAACTCGCACCTGTGCCATCCCATTGGGTGCTAACCCTTCGCATGGATGCACAACATATGGTACCTCCGAGAAAAGAAGGAGCTACCTCAACTTCTAATTCCCCTGGCCTGTGGGAACTAATCCCCTGGGAGCTACCTCAACCAAGAGCCAGCCATGCTAGGAGGAAAACCATCTCCTAGGGAGGTCCATATCTATTTATTGGCCAACAGATCTATCACAGTCATATCACATCACAAAGCAAGCACAGATGCATACATATATCATTATGAGGATGCAACTACCAATGCATGCATCATGAAATGACCACCACTCCCCCGGAGTGTGGTGTGGCACACAAGATGGGAAATCATTCCCCAGAGACACTGAACTTACCTGGTAGGGTCTCAGTCAGCAATTCCTTCCCAAGTCTGTGGCTCCCGCCACCAACAGTCTCACAATCAAGGCCTAATCAAGGCATATGCAGACTCATATCAAATATCCAGACCATAGACATGCAAGTCACAATATATCATAACAGATTTCCCCTATCCTAGGGTTCAATCACAACAAGCCTGCACTAGGCTTCTCACAGACCATACAAGGTCCATCAGGATGGAATACAATCCATCTGAGTCATTCTAGACTCACTACATATATATATATAACCTAAGCTCTACTCAGCCTCACAATTCAATTGTCATCAGAAAGGGGCTGAGGTCTACTCAAAGCCCTGCTCCACTAGCCTCTTAGCTCAGAATACCACAATCAAGGCTCTAGCCTATCAGATAACCATTAACAAGTGACTCTACATAAGTCACACAGGCATATACAGAGCCAAGATTCAAAGTTATCAGAATCAAAAACTGAAAGCTAATCCTTCATCTATTCTAAGCCCTGAACAACTTTCTCAACTGGACCCTGGGCTAATTCTAGCCCCAGCTCATATGGGTCACTATTCACAGGGACCCCCAGATTCAAAATTAAACGGTGAAACTTAAGTTTCTTACCTCAGTGGCGACTCCAACAGCCTCAGAACAGCTTCCTCTAACTTCTATGTTCTAATCACGCTGTGGTTCTGCGCCCAGCTCAAGTTCTCTGAGCTTTTTCTCTGAGGTTCCTCTTCTCACTTAAAATGGGGTTTTCAAGGAAAAGGATGAAGGATTCAAGCTTTCCAATCGGTTCAATCAAGATTATAAGTCTCAGGAAGGTGTTTAGGCTAGTATATAATGTCCCTAAAAGCTTGGGAG
>PYAF01004756.1:270433-283994 GCA_007407185.1 Glycine tomentella | reverse complement strand
ATAAACGATTCGCCCTCACCACGGTACAATTATAATAAATAAATACAGTCCATGATACAGTCCCAAATACAGTATCCAAAATAATATACATACTATCTAACACAAATACATGCCACAGAAAATTACAAATCACAACATGCAGTCCATCAAAACTTCTTTCTCATTCTTCTTCAATATCCTTTACAGCTTATGCTTTCCTATTCCTCTGCTCGTCCAAATAAATTGGGGTCATCACAGGTGTCAACCACAGACACAAAATAGGGTAAGTCCATGACACGCATAGTTTGAATAAAACATACATAAAGAAATATATACTCACATGGTTATAATATTATTTATAAAATAAGCGACAAGCATAATCCCCACCTTAGTCAAATCACCCCATCACAGCACACAGTTTAAATCATATTAGCTACACACCACACAGATATACAATAACACGGTCTTATGCCCCCGCCAGGCAAAATATAAAATAACACGGTCTTATGCTCCCGCCAGGCTTCAAAAGAAAATTCTATACACAACATCCTAATTATACAACCACAGTCCACTTCCTAGAGTTCTCAGAACAAGCCATAATTTTTCACAATTCAATTAGTCATCATAATATATATCATTTCAACCTAATTCTAATATCATAAAAAAACATACTCAAGGTACTTATTTTAACAAGCTATATCACTTTATTACTCCCAATAAAACATCTAACTCCCTTTATATACTACCATTGAAAGCAATTACATATAAATTCAAATCAACATAATTTTAGCATCAATTAAATATATAAACTCATGAAATCATAAAATACTTTTAATCCAACATATGTTTGTAACTAAGTCTTCTATTAAACACTATACTTCTAAGTAATTATTTCTATATAGTTGTAGATCATTTTAGCTTCCATTAATTAGATTAGGTTCAAGTTATCTATTCAACAATTATCTATAACTCTAAAAGCAAGTTACTAAATCAAATAACCATTCATATAGCAATCTTTGTTCTTTGAGGCATTTCATCAAACACCTAGTCTACAAAGCTTAATTCTTCATGAAATCAAGTGAGGATTCTCATATAATTAATATTCAAACTTGGCTTATCATAAACTTCCCCATACGTTGCTTTTCTTAAGCTTTTTGAACAGTTTTCCCCCTTTGAACTTGAATGATTCTTGCTCCTAGGATGGCTAGTGCTTCACGTGAGGTTCCAAGGTATAGGCTTTTGTTTTGTGTTCTAGGCAAAAGGTAGATTTAGAAAGAAATGAGATGGAAGGCTTTTGGAGTGAATTTGCACGGCTAAGCTCTCTTAGAGCTCCCCAAAATCTGATCTTATTCCTTTTTATAGGCTAGGTGAATTGGCTTTATGCTAAAATATCTTCAAAGCTTATGATTTCCTTACTTTCTAGGTGGTTTATTTTTATTGGCTAAGGCTTTTCCACCTTCCAAGTGTCCTTGTTCATGAAATTTCCACACCATTTTCTTACCATCTAGCATTGCACGTGGCCTAGCATGTTTAGGGTGCATTCCCTTTGATTTTTATTCATTTACGTGGGATAGCTTTGCCTTGATAGATTTTTGTTGCATTATTTCCAAAATCATCATGGTTTATCTTTCCAAATGGTCCAATAGCATGTTACCTAACTTTTAGCCATACAAGTGTCCGAGTTCTTGATTTTTCTAAAGCTTTCTCCATTTATCTCCATTTGCACGTGGAGTTCAAGGCTTGTAGGTCAAGTCTTTAATTGCTTTCTTATATGGATTGCTAGCTTTGTTACTAATTTTCTTCCAAAAACCCGTTTTATGAAAATACTCATTCTGGATTTGTTAACCGTTGGATTTCCTTAAAATTTTAAAGGTATACTCCTATCTCACATATCTAATAATTGACCGTTGGGATTTTTGAAATAATGCTTAGAACTTCCCACGTGTTCTTCCTAAGGAAATAAGATAAAAATCTACTTAAATTAAATTTTCACCATACAAATGGACCAATGGCAAGTTTCCAAGCCTCTTAACCATCCACGTGTTCATTCTTGAAGTTTCTTAAAGTTTTTCTCCATTGATCTTGTATCATAAGGTCAAGGCTTAATTTAGAAATCCAAATCAATAAATTTTCCTTTTATTACTTATTATAGCTAAATTCTAATTTCTTATTGGTCCGTATTGCCTCGAATTATTAAAATTACTAAACTAACTTATTTGGGAAACCTATTCCTCCCATAATTAAAAGAAAACTCCCTAGATTGCATCCATTATTTTCCTGAGGTTTCCTGATACCTGAGGTAGTTTAGATTAAGGTCTTTTCAAAATATTTTCTAAAATTCATAGAAATTACTATTTATGGTTCTCTGCCACCAACCATGTTGATAATTTGTTGTCTAAAAGTATTTTATCCAATACTCAGGTCCCCACAAATTTCTAAAGTCATCTGGTCATTTTTTGATCTAAAGGGCATTTTGGTAATTTCACCACTCACCCTAGGGGTATAATCGTCATTTTCAAAAATGCTCAGGGTATCTCTGTAAGTATCATCCTAAAGATATTCTTGGACATTTCAGGATATTTATAAAATTTCCTTCTTAAAATATCTTGCTAAACTACTTAAGGGTATTTTGGTCATTTCCAAAATGTTTAGGGACATTTTTGTCATTTGCCCTAAATTTTTCTATTGCCTCTCGTTAACATTTTATTTTAGTAATTGACTATAATTTCCAAAGTTTTTGGGATGTTACACTTGACATAAATAATTCATTCTCTCTCTTATTTAATTAGAAGTATTTTTAATATAAAAATAATTAATACAAGAAACATTGTAGATTAAATCTTATAAAAAAATAAACATACAATTTTAATTTTAAATCTTATAAACTGAAACATAAGAAATACTCAGAGCATACATAATTTGAATTTTGCCATCACTCTACACACAATTAAAGAGATTTATAACAGTTCATTTTAGTTTCGAAATGGATGATGATCCAATTGATCTTAAAGCAGCCATAATTTTGAGTTCTCTAATCGAACATCTCTCATTTCATATTTCTATCAAATATTTGTTTTAGATAGCCTAATCCAAAGTATGTTTTTCAGCTGTTACTAGCTAGAAATCTCATTACGTACATTAATCAAGGAATTTTACGCTAACCATTTGACTTTTAATGTACTTACAGGGAGTTCTCGATCATCATTCTTAGACACCAAAGCCTCGTAACCTATGGGATTAGTTGTTGCTAATTCACGATTAGGATGGCCTTGAAGATACCCCATGTGTCTTTCTCGTAGGTCCAAATCCTTGACAATCTAGAGTTTCAATGAAAGGTAAACATTATTAAAAAAATAGATAGGTGCTAGCAAGATCACTCATAAGTCATGACAGATCAATCATAATAAACCAAAAATCATAACTTTAACTAAGAAGGGATATGCTTATAATTTTGTAAAAGAAAAGGCCCCAACTATTCTTTATTGACATTAATCTTTTGTTACTATCTAAGGAAAAAAGATTAATCACTGTTTATTTTATAAATACTTAGAAACAGTAAAGATTACTTCATGCATAAAGGCACTGCAAGACTGGAACATCAATAAACCAAATGAACCGAATAATTCTATCATTGAGCATGTTAAAATGGAAATCATGAATGATTAGGCTATTATGTAAAATATGTTTTCAGTTATTATACTTTCGGTAAAAATTGATATTTAATTCTCATACTTTGATCAATTTGATTCCTAAAAAAAAAAACAGTGATTTTTGTCCCACATTACAAAAATGTGAGGAAGGACAAAAATTACTAATTTGTCTACAAGTTAGGAACACTAGACATCAAATATGATATTTAAAGACTGTACAATTCAAAATGGTAACATGTGACCATTACTGTGGGTTACTGTACACATGACTACCCTCTGTGTCAATCCTGCTACAGTAATGATGCGCATTTACTTTCTAAGTGTCAACTCGGACACGCTTGTCTGCCCTCCGTGTCAGTCTTGCTAGGAGCGCGGATGTCAAACAGTGAATATCTCCTTACCAACAACATATCTATTATGTCTTGTCATTCAAACTGGTGCAACCACCTTATCTCCTAATATCTCTCAAGTTATCTACAATTTGTTAATTATCTATAAGTAACAACATATCTCTAAGGTACATATTATCTTTTATTCAAATTATATAACTGTATGCTATTATCTATTATTTTATCAAATGATTAATTAACAAACAAAGGCTCAAGGCTCATACTCCACGCTATAAATACAGGTTCTCTAAACCTTTACTCATGTTCATACACATTACTATTCACTCCATAGATATCACTGTCCACCCTTGGTGGTCATCCGTCTGAGACACTCTCAGAAACCCTTTACTCACTCTCACCCACTTAGTTATTTTCCAATAATTGATGTACTTACTTGAGCGTCGGAGTACCTTTCCTTTGTTTTGCAGGTCCCCTCCTTAACAAAGATGATTTACCATTCGATTTGAAAAGTTTAGAACTCACTCATCATCATACGTGGAATTTCCAGATTTTGGTAAGAACATTTGGCACCCACTATGGGGTCGCGGTAAAACATACCTTGCGGCCTCGCACCCAGACATATCATCAAAACACATCAATGGTCAATACACGTTCCAGCATCAGACGCGACACTTTTGTTGGGGCATCCAACCCCCCGCAGACGACCATGACCAATGCAGACACCATTCAACAACTCCAAAATCGCATGGCGGAGATGGAGCGAAGATATGAAGAAGAGATCCGAAGGCTAAAGGCTGACCATGATCAGTAAGGGACCAGAGCGAGGCATCTACAGGGAGACGAGTACTCCCCCGATACGAGAAACGAAAAGACTTAAGACGAATCACATCCCCGACAACATGTCAACCCTCCGGGCGATCCCAGTTCCACACAGGTATACCAACCCGAAGGGCACATTACACGATGACATCCTTTTGTCGACCATATCATGGAGGTCGATCTTCCTCCTAGGTGGAAATGTCTCTACTTAGAGAGGTATGAAGGCAACACCGACCCAGACGAACATATAGATTCTTTCCTCACCCAGGAAAATGTATATACAAATAATGACACTGTGCTATGTCGAGAGTTTCCTACTTCTCTCAAGGGGCAGCTTTGGCATGGTACGGTGGTCTCCCTCCACAGTCCATAGACAGTTTCGACACCCATGTCGAAAAATTCAATGCACAATATGCGACCATCCGTTCTCATAGGTTAAGCTCTGCAACACTAGCCACTCTTCGTCAAGCTGATGACAAACCTCTTTGAAAGTTCATGGAACGGTTTGGGCAATTAACTGTACAGATCAGAAACCTTAACCCTGATGTAGCATTACATTCCATGATGTTGGCCCTACGACCTGGCAAGTTCGCGGATAGTCTATGTAAGAAATCTCCCTCTAGTATGAATGAGATACGTGAATAAGCTAAAGGTTACATACAGATGGAAGATATGTCAAAATTCTGAAATGAAGTTCGACAAGTCGGATAGAAGCAGGAAAACATGAAACAACAAAAGTCGACCCCTAGAGGCTGGACAAAAAGCAGAAGATGCACAAATAACAACTTCTCCCAAAAAGACCCAGGTATGAGAGGTATACTCCCCTGACGGTCAATTGGGACACGATCATGGAAGAAGCCTTCAATACGGAAGTACAGGTAACACTACCAACTCCCCCATCGTCCCTTAAGCCTGGAGCAAACCCGAACAAATACTGTCGGTTTCATTGCAACAATGGCCATAACACTGAAGAACGTTGGACCCTGAAAGACAAGATAGAAGAACTCATCCAAGCGGGTCACTTGTCATGGTTTATGAAAAAGCCTGGCAATACCCCAACAAAGAACAAACATGGGGGACAACAAGGAGATCAATTCAGAAATCGAGATGTCGATAGAAGAAGGGATGGAGCAGAAGACAAAGGGAGACAGAGACAACAACAACCCAGACAGGAGCGTTAACTCCCTCGCCAACAAGAGAACAAGTCTGCCCAACACATTCACGAGGTAATGAACACCATCGTGGGTAGCTTATCGTGTGGAGGATCATCCAACCAGTCTCGAAAGAGGCATTTACACGCCATATGAGACGTCGATATAGACTGTTTCGATGCTCTTTCACCACAGAGTCTACCTCCCATCACATTCACATATGCAGATTTCAAGGGAATTGATCATGTCAACCAAGATGTTCCAATGGTTGTTTCCCTTATAATCTCTAATTTCAAAGTGATGAAAGTACTCATTGATCAAGGTAGCTCCGCCGATATCTTATATTTGAAGACTTTTCAGAAGTTGGAGATCTCATCCGACATAATTCAACCTCACCTCGGACCCTCTTGGGCTTCGTAGGAGAAAGGGTAGAAACTCGAGGACACGTGGACTTTATGACCACCTTCGGTCAGGGTTCACTTTCAATGAGTTTTACTCTTAGGTATTTAATTGTCGATTCGAGTTGTCAGAAATTGACATTCAGTACGAACCACGTGGTCCCATGAAGACACAGTTCATGGCAACTTCCTAGCGAAGTTTGCGGAAAGATAGGTCTACCTCAAATTCGTGGAATCTCTATGTGGACAGAGTGTCCAATGTACAAGGAAGTGGAGCAGGTATTATTCTTGAGGGACCTGGCAACATCTCGCTAGAGCAAGCCCTTAAGCTTAATTTCAAAGCTTCAAACAACCAAGTCGAGTACGAGGAACTCATAGCAGGACTGAAACTCGCAAAAGAAATCGGGGCTGAATGTCTAAGGTGCTACTCCGACTCTCATCTCGTCCACGGATAAGTAGTTGACAAGTATCAAACTAAAGAAGCCATACTCCTTTTGGATATAGGGGGAGCATCATGAAGAGTGGAGGACTTTGATTCAAGAAATGGTTTTGAGCTTTCAACATGCTTGAAGTATTGTAATTGATTTAAGTGTAAGAGAAAGGCAATCTGATTGATCCTTGCATTGCATTGCATTCATTCATTATTAAGCTTAAATGGTTTTCAATAAATCATCAAAGATTTTATCTTCTTGGTTATGATTTGAATCTGATTAAAAGGTTTTTGGAAAAATGTTTTTCTTACTGTTTTAATCGATTACTTAATGAAATAATCAATTATTATGTTCTTCGTTCAATCTGGAAAAACATTTATGATCAAATTAATCGATTACCTATTGGATAATAGATTATTTGGCCTTTGATTGAAAATAAATTGCTTTGTTAAAGGTTTTAATCGATTACTTACTTAGTGTAATCGATTACATAGTTAAAAGACTATTTTAAGCCTTGTTGTGATAATCGATTACCATTATTAGTAATCGATTACATAGTTCACTTGGAAAATGCATGCTTTCTGATTTAATCGATTACTAAAATTCGTAATCAATTACACAATTTATTTTGTGAAACACAGCTTTCTGTCTTAATCGATTACAGCTTGGGTTAATCGATTATTTTGCTCGTTGCTGAAACCCAGAAAGCTTCTTTAACATTTTAATCGATTAAGTGATAATTTAATCGATTATATAAGAATTTTAATCGATTATTAGGCGCGATTAATCGATTACAATTAGTTACAAACTCTGTTATAAATAGGTTTGAAGGCTTGACTTGTTTTACAACTTGACCACTTCGTATTTCTGAGTATACACAAGCCTTCTAAAGCATTTCTAAGTGATTTTCTCAATGTTTTTACTTATTGCTTCATTCAAAACATCAATGGGTCTTTGAATGATTCTTAAGCAAGATTCTTTTCAAGATTAAGGAAAAGCATGTTCTAATTTAGTTTGCTTCTCAACCTGATTTGGTAATTCATGTGCATAACATTCATTGGATCATCAAGTTGTCTCTCTCCTTAATCTTTGTGTGTAAATTTGTTTTTAAATTTCTGTTGTAATTGGCTATTGTAAATTGGGTTCTTCTTGCTTGGTTCTAGAGAAAGGTTCTCTAGCTCAAGAACAGAGTAATGTTCTCTGGTTCTTGCTCCTTAGATTTCTAATAGAGTTTTAGATTTCTATTCTTTATCTAGTGTTGATAAAAGGGAGGTTTTTGTAAAAGCTTGTAAGAACAAAAATTTTATAATAGTGGAACTCTAATCTAGTGTTGATGAAAAGAAACAAGATGTAGCTTCAGTTGTGAAGTGAACCAGTATAAACTGCTTGTGTTTTTTATTCTATCTCTTTATCTCTCATCTTGTTCATTAGTCATTGATTCTTTGATTCATATTCATTGTTCAACAAGTTCTATTTTGATCTATTGATTTCTTGGGCTGAGTTATTTGATTAAGTAAACTTATTTCTTGGTTTTTAAAGTGATAAAGATCCTAAACTCTAATTTGAATTATTTTTTAAAATACCAAGGTTTTAACTAATTCACCCCTCTCTTGGTTATTGTGGGTATTCCTATAATTTTCAATTGGCATCAAGAGCTGGTTCATGAGAGTTATTCAAGATCACTATATTTTTTCTTCAAAAAGAAAAATGAATACCTCACAAATTACCTTCAAAGAAGGAGCTTCTCTCAATCATCCTCCAATTTTTGAAGGGGAGCACTTCAGTTTTTGGAAAAATAGAATGAAAATCTTTATTCAATCAAATGACCCAGGTACTTCGAATGCTATAGAAAATGGTCCTTTTATTCCAAAGAAAGCCATTGGCAATGAAATGATTCCCAAAGAATGGATGAGATGACAAATGTTGAACAAAAGGTTGTCCAATATGATTTTAAAGCTAAAAATATGATCACCTCTGCACTTTCTTCTGATGAATTTTTTAGAACAGTGAGATGCACAAGTGCAAAAGAAATGTGGGAGATGCTAGAAATAACTCATGAAGGAACTGAACAAGTTAGAAGACAAGAAAGCATGCCTTGATCCATGAGTATTAGATGGTCAAGATGAACACCACAGAAAGCATTTCTTAGCTACAAGCAAGATTCACTCATATAGTCAATCATCTTTTGGGTCTTGGGAAGATCTTTGATACTGAAGAACTAAATATCAAGATCTTGAAGTGTCTTACAAGACCTTGGCAACCAAAGGTGACAGCAATCAAGGAATCTAAAGAACTATCCAAGATGTCTATGGCTGCACTATTTTGTAAGTTACTTGAATATGAGCTTGAAATGTCTCAACTAACTTGTGCTGAAGATGCAGAAAAGAAAAATAAAAGTATTGCATTAAAAGCTGCATCATCAAAGTCAGAAAATGTGGAAGATTCAAGTGAAGAGGATGAAGAGGACAACATGAACTTGGTTGTTAAGAAGTTCAGCAAGTTCTTGAGGAAAAACAAGAACAAAAAGTTCACAAAGAACAATAAGATCAACAACAACAACAACAAATGGATTGACAACAATTTTACTTGCTTTGAATGTGGAAAACCTGGCCACATCAAATCAGAATGTTTAATCTTTTTGAAAAAGAAACAAGGTGACAACAAGGTGAGGAAGGAAGGAAAATCTAAAAGAGCCTACATAGCTTGGGAAGATAATGAGTCAACAACATCAGAATCTTCAACTGAAAATGAAGAAGAAACATGTGTCTGACTTCCACAATCAATGAAGAAGATGATGATTTATCAAGTGATGGAGATGAGGTAAATTTTGAACTTGAACAAGCTATTAATGCTTTCCAAGAAATGCATGAAGAAGCCCAAAAGCTTGCAAATCCAATAACAAGCTCAAAGGAAATCTTAGATGGCATGTTGCAAAAATTACTGAATTGCAAACTGAAATTTGCAACTTGAAAGAAAATGAAAAACTTGTTTCAAGTTACAAATTGAATGGATGTGTATGTGCTTCTTCTTCTACTAATGTTGACAAATATAACTTGATGCAAAAGGATTTTGATGATTACAAAAGAAGTCAAGGAGAAAAATACATGTTACTCTTATCCAAGAATAGTGATTTAATTGATCTTTTGAGAAAGCTTTACAAAGGAAAATGCAACTTGGCTGAAATGTTAAGTGTGCAAAAGTATGCTGGAGATACTTCTAGTTTGGGGTACAAGTAGGGCTCAAAATCCTTGGAAAAACTGTATTTGTGCCTCCAAAATAGAAGAATCAAAAGAAGTTCAAAAACTCAAAGATCAATCAAAATGCTTTCTTAAGAAAATCATCAAAATCTGTAACATGCAACTATTGTATGGAAAAAGGACATACATCTTACAAATGTTATGCTAGGAGGTTCTATGTGCCTAATGGAGATTGCATTTGGGTTCAAAAGAAAAAGAAAGTTGCTAACCCCTATGAACCCAATCTCAATGGGTACCTTCATTTATAAATTGATTTGATTTTTGCAGGTATGTCTAAGAGCTAGATCCTAATTATGGTACCTTGATAGTGGATGCTCTAGACATATGACGGGTGACATGTCTATGCTTACAAATCTAACTCTTAAAGATGGAGGATATGTCACTGATGGTGATAATAACAAAGGGAAGATCATTGGAGAAGGCAACATTGGAGATAACTTCAAAACCAAAATAAAAAATGTTCTTTATGTAGAATGGTTGAAGCATAATCTCTTATGCATAAGCCAACTCTGTGATAAAGGATTCAAAGTCTCATTCAATGAGAATTGCTGCATGATTTGTGATGGGCAAAGTGATGAAGTGATTCACATAGGTAAAATGAAAGGTAACATTTATTTTACTTTCAATTGATCATGCATTCTTTCACAACACTTCATGTATAATAAGCAAGATTGATGAATCTTGGCTGTGGCATAGAAGGGCTAGCCACATTAACATGCATCATATGAACAAGCTAATTAGAAGGGATTTAGTAATTGGTTTACCCAAACTCAAGTTTGAAAAGGACAAACTTTGTGATGCTTGTCAAAAGCGGAAACAAACCAAAAATTCTTTTCAAAGTAAAAACATTGTTTCCACCTCTAGACCCTTGAATTACTTCACATTGACTTGTTTGGTCCTTCTAGAACTATGAGTTTAGGAGGAAATTATTATGGGCTTGTCATTGTAGATGATTAGTCTAGATTTATTTGGACTCTATTTTTGAAATCCAAAAGTGACGCTTTCCATGCTTTTAGAAAAATGGCCAAATTTGCACAAAATGAAAAAGGTAGCAAAATTATCTCAATAAGAAGTGATCATGGTGGAGAATTCCAAAATGAACATTTTGAAAAATTTATGAAGAAAATGGAATTAACCACAATTTTTCAGCTCCAAGAACACCTAAACAAAATGGTGTTGTGGAGAAGAAAAACAGATCTCTTGAAGAATGAGCTAGAACTCTTCTTAATGAGACAAATTTACCAAAATATTTTTGGGTTGATGCTGTAAGTATTGTTTGCTACACTTTGAATAGATTACTTATAAGGCCTATTTTAAAGAAAACTCCTTATGAGCTATACAAAGGTAGAAAACCTAACATTTCTCATTTGAGAGCTTTTGGCTACAAGTGTTTTGTATTGAACAATGGGAAAAAATCACTTGGAAAATTTGATGCTAAAGCTGATGAAGCAATTTTCCTTGGATATTCATTACATAGTAAAGCATATAGAGTTTTCAACAAAAAAACAACGTGCATGGAAGAATCTTGCACACAATCACACACTTAGCATTATGTCTGGTCTACTAGCTGTCAAATATAATAATGATCCAATCATTCCTCTGAATTTTGACTCATCAACCCTCTTTCCACTTTCATCTTAATCAAGATAGGTTGATGTTGCCATTGGGGTTGCAGCATCTTTACTGTTCTCCATTTCAAACTTTTTGATCACTTAAAGGCAATACTTGGATTGGTTGAGAAAAGTTCCATTCTTCATTTGCTTCACTTGAAGTCCAAGAAAGAATGTTAATTCTCCCATAATTGACATTCCAAATTCTTTCTGCATAGCTTTAGAAAATTAATTGCACAAAAAATGGTTAGTTGAACCAAAAATTATATCATCAACATATACTTGAACTAATACGATATCACTCTTATGCCTTTTGATGAACAAGGTTTTGTCAACATGACCTCTTGTGAAAGATTGTCCAAGCAGAAATTTGCTTAGTCTTTCATACCAAGATCTGGGAGCTTGCTTTAAACCATAAAAAGGTCTTTTTAAGTTTAAAAACATAGTTTGGATGTTTAAAATTAGTGAAACCAAGAGGTTGTTCAACATATATATCCTCCTCAATGTATCCATTTAAAAAGGCACTTTTGACATCCATTTGGAAAAGTTTAAAATCCATTAAACATGCATATGCAAGCAACAACCTAATGGCTTCCGATCTTGCAACTGGAGCATAGGTTTCCTCATAATCAATGTCTCCTTCTTGGTTGTAACCTTTTGCAACCAATCTAGCTTTGTTTCTGACTATGATTCCACTCTCATCAAGTTTATTTCTAAAACTCCATTTTGTGCCAATGGGTTTGAGAGAGGATGGTCTAGGAACAAGTTCCCAAACTTCATTTCCCTTGAACTGATTTAACTCATCATGCATAGCATGCATCCAATGTTCATCAACTAAGGCTTGATCAATATTCTTAGGTTCAATTTGAGAAACAAAAGCCATATTACAACATAGGTTTCTTAATGAAGATCTAGTAGATACTCCCTTTGAAACTTCACCTATGATATTGTCAAGTGAGAAATCTCTTGTTGTTCTCTAATCTATAGGCTCTTGAACAGGTGTTGATGGTTTTATTTCAGTACTTGGTTCTTCTTTCTCTTTATTTATGGAATCATTAAGCTGAATAAATTTTTCCATAGGACCTGCATCTACATCACACTTTTTTTCCTCTTTAAAGGGATTAGATTCATCACAAATCACATGTACAACTCACCTAACAACAGTCAAAAGTGTAACACCCCAAAAAAATTAGAGAATTATAGACAAATACTAAGAGTAAAATGTTAAGGAAAGGCAGTAGAAAAATTTAGGGCAAAATGACAAGAACGCCCCTGAACAATTTCAGAAATGACGTTTATGTCCCTAGGATGAAAATGATAATTTTGCCCTGAACAACTCTGGAAATTGTTATAACCATGCGTTTAAAGCTTTGTTTTTGGCTTTTCTGAGGTTCCACGCTTGGGGCGTGGGGTCCACGCCTGGGGCGTGGGAAACAGCTCAGAAAACCAATTTCCTCTAGAGTCCCACGCTTGGGGCGTGGGAACCCATGCTTGGGGCGTGGGAGGTCCACGCCTGGGGCGTGGAGTCCACGCCTGGGGCGTGGGAAGCAGCCCAGAAGTGCAATTTTGTCTGCCAACCCACGCTTGGGGCGTGGGATCCCACGCTTGGGGCATGGGAGTCGCGCAGGGGCCTATATAAGGCCCAGAAGCTCGAAAACCATGGCCATTTCTTCCCTTCTTCTTCCTCCTTCGTCCAAACCTCCATTAGAGGAGTTTGCGAGCTTCCTAGGACCTTAGACACTAGCCTAAACACTTACCCACGACATATAACTGCGATTGAACCGATTAGAAAGCTAAATCCTTCATCCTTTTCCCTGAAAACCCCATTTCAAGGTGAGAAGAGGAACCTCAGAGGAGAAGCTCAGAGAACTTGAGCTTGGCGCAGAACCACAGCGTGATTAGAACATAGAAGCTAG
>PYAF01004756.1:233444-261602 GCA_007407185.1 Glycine tomentella | reverse complement strand
TTCTCCTAGTAAATATCTTACTAAAATATCTAGGGATGCATTGGTCATTTCCAGAATTGTTCAGGGTAAAATTATCATTTTCATCCTAGGGACATAAACGTCATTTCTGAAATTGTTCAGGGGCGTTCTTGTCATTTTGCCCTAAATTTTTCTACTGCCTTTCATTAATATTTTACTCTTAGTAATTGTCTATAATTTTCTAAATTTTGGGGTGTTACAACCAGACTGGACAAATCTAAAGGTCTCTCGAAGGAAGAGCTCCTCAACATACTATGGGCCTACCATTGTTAACCTCAAAGTACTACAAAGGAAACTCCTTTTCGACTCACATATGGCATTGACGCTATGATCCCCATTGAACTTGGGGAACCATCAACGAGAAGAATACTCTTCCAAGAACAACACAACAAAGAGAGCATGAGGGTCGAACTAGAGACTACTAAAGAAGTTCAAGATGTAGTCAGAATAAGAGAAGAAGCTGCCAAGCTCCGCATGACAAGAAGATATCATTCCAAGGTTCAACCCCGAACCTTCCAGCCAGGTGACCAAGTCTAGCATGTCCGGGGTGAAGCTAGAAAAGATCCCTGCGCAGGCAAGCTTGGACCTAACCAGGAAGGCCCATTCAGGGTCATCACCAACCTGGACAATGGTGCTTACAAGCTATAGGAACTAAGTGGTAAATACATCCAAGAACATAGAATGCTACCCACCTAAAGTTTTATTACAGCTGATAAATTGAAGACCGAATGGAGTACTCATTTTCCTACTCGAGTTTTTTATCCTTATAAAATCAAGGTTTTGGCTTGAAAGGTTTTAACGAGGCCCATTTGAAGAACAATGAGGGAATATGTACTTTAATTGCACTATTAATAAAACATATTTCTCTTTTTTTATCTACTCGTGTCAACATTACAGGAACACGACAAAAGCAGGACCAACGCTCGAATACTGTCCAAGGTCCAGCTTTGATAAAACCTAGGACCATGTCCTAGTACTACTCACCAAGGTCTATCCTTGGTAAGCCTCACCAAAATCCAGGGCGGACGCGTCTTGGTACTTTCCAAAGGTTTGCAAAACCCTAGGGCTTCCCTAGGCCGACCTTCTGCAAAATCCAAGGTAGCCCCTTGGTCAATTACAGGTTCTTAATATCCATTACTTGGTGAACCTCTATAAAACCCATGGCCAGTCCCTAGTACTTTCCAAAGGTCCATAAACCCAAGTCTTGGTAGACCTAAACCTCAAAAACCCAGGACCAGTTCCTGGTATTCTCCAAAGGTTCATAAAACCCTAGGGCTTTCCTAGGTGGACTCCAGTAAAACCCAAGGCAGCTCCTTGGTCGGTGACAGGTTCATAAACCTAAGCTCTAGTAGACCGTCAAGATTTATAAACCCAATCCTTGGTAGACCTCTAATTCAAAAACCCATAACAGACGCATCACTGTATATCTTTAATGATACATAAAACCCAAGACCAGCTCTTGGTAAATTACAATTTTCAGCAAAAACCCAAGGTCCACCCTTGGTCATCATTGTTATCACCAACTCTTAGTAACTCATAATTTCAACGAAGCCCAAGGTCCGTCCTTGGTCAGCCTCGTAATCACCAAGTTCTCCACAATGGAAACTTAAGGTATTTAAAGCCTATCCTTAATGATTTTCAGTGCACATAAATTCCATTTGCGCAGGAATACATGCTAGAGAACCCAAGGAATCACCTTTGGTATACTAAAATCCAAGGTCCTCCCTTAACATGTGAAACCCAAGAAACACTCTTGGTACACTCACTCCGTGGGAACCTCAACAAACAAGACCAATGATTATTTGTTTTGCAGGAATAGGTGTCCAAGGTCCACCCTTGACAATTCAAAACCCAAGAAACACCCTTAGTGTGTTCATCCATTTGGAACCTTGACAATAGGGTCCATCCTCAACATGTCAAACCCAAAAAACACTCTTGGTGCTTTCACTAATATAGAACCTTGACAAGCAAAGCTAAAGACTTAGCCATTTGCAGAGTCAAGAGTCCAACACAGATGCCAGTAATCAACCTTCAACACCTCCAAACCTAAGATATACTCTTAGTACACACAAGCATTTGGAACCTCCACAAGCAAGGTTAAATACTTAGCCATTTTTTGTGAAAACAAGAATCCAACCTTAGCTCATGACATGCAAAACCCAAGGTACTTCAATTACTTTAAAAATTCAGCAAGCAAAGTCCATGCACCAAGCCACTCATTTTCGAAAATAAACAAGACAACGTCTTACTAGTTGGATGACAACATTATTCAAGTTACTTATACTTATCGACATAAACATGCATATAATACAAAAAGCGATAGATAGAAGACTGAAGAGGTCAAAGAACAATGAATATTTTCATTAAGTTGATAAAAACTTTACATGGCCTTTACGGCCAAAAGACAACAAAGAAACAAAAACAAAGCAGTCTACACATTGGCCACATCACTTACACTCTCCTCAGCAGAGCTAATCTCTTCCTCATCGACCAAGACACCACCTTTCCCATCTTTGAATGGGTCAAACAAACCCAAGTCACTTTTGCGAAAAGGCCAGCCTGATGAACAACCTTGAGGAAACCCTTCTCATGCTGCTCCACTGCCTTTTTTTTGTAGACAACCAGCTCTTCATCAAATTCCTTGCTGACGTCCATCTCTTAGCAAGCCCAACCTCAGCCTCCTTTAGCTTCACCTGCAATTTAGTCACTTTCTTGGCCAGTTCTTCCTTCTTAGCAGCAACCTTGTCAACCTTGACAGCCAGGTCCACCTTCTCCTTCAGCAAAGCCTTGCCTTGGGCGACCAATTCATCACCGTCAAGCCTGGTGTGATTGGGCATTTTTAGTTAAATATTTTTCTATTCTTCTTAGCTTATTTGATTTCTCTTGGAATTTTATTTTCTCAATCTAATTCAGTTTTTGTCGTAGGCAATCAAGTGTGCTTAATTGCTAATTGTTTCTTATTTTTGGAATTTTTTTTTTTTGCTCACTTGACCTATCTTCCTTGTACAGGACCTACAGAGCTCTATAGAACTTTGAACAAAGCATATGAGTAGTCCTTGGAAGGATAAGGAAAAGATCTACAAGTTTGTCAGAGATAAGTCGAGGCCAATTCTGTCATTTGGAGGGTCATTTTAGGCTTTGAAGTCAAAATCACTGCACTTGAATTTTAGGCTGCAAGTTGGATTTTTATTGGTGTAAATAGCATAATTAATTAGAATAGATGGGCCTATTCATGGTCCATTCTTTCCTTTGGACTTAGTCACTATATGCTAGTGAAATTAGTGAGTGAATTTGACACTACATTTTAGCAAAAACACAATTTACATTTCTTTTTTAAGTTTTCAGAATTAAAATCTTTTCTCTTATTTTTCTCCCAACTGTTCTTCCCTGTTCTTCATTTTCGTTTTCTGTTCTTACATTTTTGTGCACCAATTTCGTGGGGCTTTCATTGATGATGATCATGGGAGGCTAAACAATCAATCAATCCAAGATCCAGTCCAAGCAAATGAGAATTTGAGTTCTGGTTTAGTATTTCAAATTCTGTGTGAATGTTCACTTTCTTCTTCAATCTTCTATTCAATTTTCATGATTATGGATGTGTTTAGGATTGAAAACATATTAGGTTATGGATTCATTTCCTAATTTCGAATTTTAATCACAGATTAGTTGGATGATATTTTAATTATGTTGTGATTTCAATTAATTTAGGAGTTAATTCGATTGAATTGCTTCTAATGATATTGAATGAACTTTCATAGCAGAATCATTATCTGAGAACTATGATAATTACCATTGCTTGGTTTGGTGAATTGGATTGATGCTCTTTAATCTATTTTACATTATCTCTTATCAATTCGCATTAGCTTATACGTTTTTTGCAATTTTTACTTATCGCATGCAAACTATTTAACAAAAATCCCCTATTGGTTTATTAGTGAATTGAAGTTGGAACCATATTGATAGTGTCTTTGAGTCGACCTAAGTTAATCCTGTGCTATAGAATTAGTATAGTTAAATTGTTTTGAAGCGATACAACATCGCTTATCAAAACTGGCGTCGTTGCCGGGGACACGGTTCATTGTGTGCTAGCTTTAATTCACTAATAATTAGATAAAAAAAAATATTTGTATTCATTCACTGCATATTGCCATTTTGTTGCACAATTGCACTTTGTTACATATTTGCATTGTTCCTATTGTTCGTTATTAAGTGTGGATGATGTAGTGGATGTAGTGCTTTAAAAAAACAGAGTGAACAGTAAAAAACAGAGTAGTGGGGAGAGAATTTGTATAGTGTAGTTGTTTGTAGGTGGTGCAATTTGTTGTCCAAAATTTTCAGTCCTATAGAGTTTGATTCTGAAACTTGGTGTCCAAAGTTTAACCCCCATTCTAAGCAAAATTAACGCCTTTAGGGGTTTGGTGTGGGTTAAAATTGGCAAATTCGACCTCTAAGTAGGAGTTTTAGCAGTTTTAGCACAAGGGCATTCTGATGATTTCACAGCAAACTATCTCTGATTGAGCTGAAAATTTACTAGAATGTGGAGAAAATTAATACATCAAGGTGACCTGTGAAGGATGAACACGATCAGGGGGGTCCGAATTGCCAAATTCATTTATCTAGACCACTTTTGAATTTATTTTGTGTTTTCATCATTTTTAAAATTCATAGATATTGGGAATAGATATTTACAGTGGTGTTTTTGATTTCATCACAAAAATCAAGCATGATTTGTAGATATTTACTGTGGTGTTTTTGATTTAAAAAAAAAAATTTGAGGCAATTTTCCATTTTCTATTTCATTTCAGCAGATATTTGGAATAGTGTCTTGGTAGTGTAGTTGTTTGTTATTCCTGTGATTTTTGTCTTTGATGAGCTGAACTGTGCACGACTGGGTCCCAACCAAGTGATTTGCATTCATTTGATCCTGAAATAGATAGGACATTTCACAGATTGAGCAGGCATAATAGATGACTTTGATAGTGTAGTTTTAGATAGTAGTGTAGTGTTTTCCGAATCTTCTATTTCTGAGTCTAGTTCTCATTCTGCACATCTTGATTCTGAAAATTTTGTTGACACAATGGCTGATAACAACTTAACTCTTAAGGAATTGGCTACACCTGATGTTGTTTATCAACCTTGGTGCATTCAATATCCTGAGACTGAGATTAGTTATGAGCTCAAATCTGGTCTGATCCATTTGCTTCCAAAAAGTTTCATGGACTTGCTGGTGAAGATCCACATAAACACCTTAAGGAGTTTCATGTGGTGTGTTCCACCATGAGACCACATAACATTCCTGAGGACCTGAGGATTATGTCAAGATGAAGACATTTCCTTTCTCTCTGAATGGTGTTGCTAAGGACTGCTTGTACCTTCAACCAGATCCTATCAACATTTGAACAGACATGAAAAGAAGATTCTTGGGGAATTTCTTCCCTGCCTCCAGAACAGCATCTATCCGGAAAGAAATTTGTGGCATAAGGCAGCTGCCTGGAGAGACTTTGTATGAGTACTGGGAGAGATTCAACAAGTTGTGTGCTACCTGTCCTCACCATCAAATTAGTGAGTAATTACTGATCCATGATGTTGATGGACAGAAGTATGATAGATGCAGCTAGTGGAGGTGCTTTGATGGACAAGACTCTTCATGCTGCAAGGCAGTTGATATCGAACATGGCAGTCAATTATCAACAATTTGGTACTAGAGGTGCTGCAACAAGCAAGGCTGCTGCAAATGAAGTTTTTGTTTCCATGGTTGCTGATAACCAGAGGTTGGAGAATAAATTGACAGAGTTGACATTCGTTGTGAGACAGCTTGCTATTGGTCAACAACAGAATGTGATGGCAGCTAATCAGCCAAGGCTGTGTGGTATCTGTTGTGCACCTGATCATCCAACAGATTCATGTCCCACTCTCCAAGAAATAAAACAAGTTGCTAAAGTTTCTGCCATACAACCTGGACAACCATTCAGACCTCAACAACACTATAATCCTTACTCTAACACTTATAATCCTGGTTGGAGAGATCATCCAAATTTGAGGTATGGTCCTAGTCCACAAAGCCTACAGCAGACACAACAGCAGCCGTTCAGACCTCAGCAATAGCCATATCAATCTTCCTCCAGCAAATATCAACCTCCCGTATTCAGACAACAACCACAATTCCAGCAATCTGCACCTACACCTGCACAACCTGTGCAGACCAGTTCTGGACCTTCCTTAGAGCATTTGATGAAGCAAATGGCAACCAGCAACATTCAATTTCAACAAAATGTCAGTGCCACTATCCAAGACCTGCAGATTCAGATTGGATAGTTAGCTACAACTGTCAACCAGATGCAGCAGCAAGGTTCTGCTAACATTCCAGCACAACCAGTTATTAATCCAAAGAATGTGAGTGCTATTACCTTGAAAAGTGGCACAGAGCTTCCAGATGCTGGTGCTAAAATTAATGCTAGTGCTGGTAACAAAATTGATGATGGTGCCAAAACAGATTCTGCACCAAAACAGATTCTCTTACCTTTCCCTTCTAGAGCCATTTCTGCAAAGAAAGTGGTGGAGCTTGATTCTGATCTGCTAGAGACTTTCAGGAGGGTGGAAGTCAACATTCCTCTCTTGGATGCCATAAAACAGATTCCAAAATATGCAAAGTTCTTGAAGGATTTGTGCATCCACAAGAGGAAGCTTAAGGGAAATGAGCAAGTGAAGATGGAAAGAAATGTTTCCGCACTGATACAGGGCAAAACTATTGATGCCATTCCACTATCCACCTTGCCACAGAGGTGCAAGAATCCTGGCACTTTCACTGTCCCTTGCACCATTGGAGATTGTACTTTTGCATATGCCATGTGTGATCTCGGAGCTTCCATTAATGTCATGCCCACATCGGTTTACAAATCAATACATCTTGGTGATTTGAAACCCACTAGTGTTGCCATTCACTTAGCCAATAGGAGTGTTGCGCTTCCACTTGGACTTATTGAAGATATGCTGGTGCGAGTAAATAATCTAATCTTTCCAACAGATTTTTACATTTTGGGCATGGAGAATGAATCTTCAAGCCATGGTTCCACATTGATCCTAGGGAGACCATTCATGATGACAGCTAGGACCAAAATTGATGTGTATGCTAGAACTCTTTCCATGGAGTTTGGTGATGACGTTGTCCAGTTTAACCTTTTTGATGCCATGAGACATCCTTAGAGGAGCATTCTGTTTTTCTTGTTGATATCATTGTGTTAGCTATGAGGAAGATGAAGATATGGAATCAACAAGAATGAAGAATGCAAGTT
Source organism: Glycine tomentella (assembly GCA_007407185.1). Taxonomy (NCBI): domain Eukaryota; kingdom Viridiplantae; phylum Streptophyta; class Magnoliopsida; order Fabales; family Fabaceae; genus Glycine; species Glycine tomentella. Next base: position 254,292 of record PYAF01004756.1, on the reverse strand, counting down.
TTGATATTTCACATGTCCACTCAATTGATGGCATTTGTAATTTATTGCTTAAGCTTGTTTCAAGTAGTTAAACCTTCATAATCCTCACTAGCGTCAAGTAATCGATTAAGATAGACACTCATGTTTTTCCAAATGCACTGAGTAATCAATTACTGAATTTGGTAATCGATTAAGACAGACAGACCAATATTTTCAAATGTACTATGTAATCGATTAAATCAGCAGAACATGTTACCCATAGGCATTAGATGTAATCGATTACGAATTTCTGTAATCGATTAAGACAGTCAGTATGATTTTTCCATTTTAGCCTATGTAATCGATTAATTCAATATGTAATCGATTACAATGTTCTTGATTTGTTTTCCAGAAGGCACGAAGAACAAAATAATCGATGCCAATAATGCTGTAATCGATTAATGCAGGAAAAATTCATTTTTCCAAAAACTTTGATTTTAAAATGCCTTACTTGTTAATTGCTTTTATTTAGACCTTCAATCTAACAATCCTGGATGAATGATTATGCATGATATGCTAATTGGATTATCAGATAACACATCTTCCCTTTTACATGAATCAAATTGATCTTCATAGCTTCTTTGGCACATTTGCAATGAGGCATGTTGAAAGCACAAAACACCAAAGCTTGATCCTTGTTCATTCATGCATGACTCCTCTTGAATCAACAATCTCCCCCTTTTTGGCTTGAAACATGCCAAATCTTCAAATTTGATTAAGCTCAGATACTTGGAGATTAATTGAGGTTTTCATTGATGAACTTCAAGCTTAAGAACCTGTAAAAATTTCAAATGCCTTTTGCCAAGAAACAAGTGTTAAAGCATATGTGATTCATGAAACTTCAATTAAGCTTTATACTAATTTATTGAGTTCCTTTTTACACCTTTACTCCCCCTAAATTCCAGCACATTTTGCCATCAAGATTTTGGGCAAAAACTGAACCAAAAACAGGGGCAAATAGAGGGTATTCGAATTCACTCCCCCTTAATCAATTCTCCCCCTATTTGGCTTGTTAAAAGTCAAAAACAATGTAAGCACAACGGATATTGAACTGGAAATACATATTTCATTAATCGATTATTTCGCATCCTGTAATCGATTATTTCGCATTTGTAATCGATTATTCCAAGAATGTAATCGATTAAAGTGCTCCTGATATGTTCTGGGTTTGAGCTATGAACAATGTAATCGATTATTCCGTTAAGTAATCGATTAAGACAAACACTCATGTTTTTCCAAATGCACTGAGTAATCGATTACTGAATTTGGTAATCGATTAAGACAGACAGACCAATATTTTCAAATGTACTATGTAATCGATTAAAACAATATGTAATCAATTAAATCAGCAGAACATGTTACCCATAGGCATTAGATGTAATTGATTACGAATTTTTGTAATCGATTAAGACAGTCAGTATGATTTTTCCATTTTAGCCTATGTAATCGATTAATTCGATATGTAATTGTTGCGAACAAATTCGGCAAGTGCACCGATCGTTCTCAAGTAATAAAGTTAGGTAAGTAAAGTATCGTTCTCCACAGGGATTGGGGTAATTTCACAGCAATAATAACCAATATGATTGAAATTTAAAACAGAAAATACGCAGAAAAGTGTTGTTGAATTGTTTGGTTGATTTGTGTAATTAAAAGACAAGAATTAAAGAAATGTGCAGTAAATTGATTTAGGAAAGTTACCAATGGACGATTAATTGTGGTCAGGCACAATCCCCTTTGATCACTACTCCTTCACTTGACTGGTTATTTAACATTAACATTCACAAATGATGAATCTCTCCTATAGTTGTAAATCCTAGATAACTAGCGATTTCACTCTTTAATTCGATCGAGAACCCTAAGCCCATAGCGATTCTGTCAAACTAAGCATGAAGAGAACACGTCATAAGAGGTTCCTGTTGTTAATTGTTCAGAAAATAAGCCTTTCCTAGGTTAGCTAATCCCTAATTCCTTAGTGAATTAACCCTTTAACCTGAATCGAAAACCTAATTCCTTAGTGAATTCTATCAGATTAAGCATTCAAAAGATTCTACTATAAGTTTTGCAGCCACGCATCCCTATCCTAGGTGATGAACAACTGTTACTCCAATCAGTTCAGAAATTAGAACCCCAACGTTCCCATTGCGAATCCTAACCCTATGTACTTAATTGAATTGATCAAGTTCAAGTAAGAGTAGAAAGAAGTGCAGAATGGAGTAAAACAATTAAAACATATTATTCAATACCAGTCAAATTACAGAGAAGCTTTCATAGGTTCATGACCTTCCCACAATACAAGAATTAGCCAGCCATAGGTCTCAAATACATCAAAGCTGTAATGGAATTCATGGTTGTGCAGAAACTCTGGCCTTGATGCTTGATTTCTAGGGTTGGTTGAATGGAAGATGAAGGAAGGTGAAAGAGAATGACCTAAGCAAGTGTGTGTGTGTCCACTGTACTTTCTGAAGCTCTCTATTTATAGACAAGGCTAATTACGGTAATAGGGCGCTTTTTCCGTGCAAAATTCGAAACAAATCCTTTTATTTTTGGCAACAGAATAATCTGGCGTAACCCGCGCGCGATCCGCGCGGTTAGCGCGACTTGTTCGAGAGTACGGCGCTGATCGCGTGACATTCCATGCTAACCACGTGGAATGTTCGAGTTGAATTGGCTGGATCTGGTCTTCTGTGGCGCTGATGGCGTGGGAGTGGCGCGGTCCGCGCGGTTAGCTCGACCAGTTGACGCTGATCGCGTGGAACTGGCGATAACAGCGCGATGTCTTCGTGCTGAATTAATGTTGCAGGGGCCTTGGCGCTGGTGGCACGGCCTTGACGCTGATAGCGCCATGCTTGCGGCTACTTAACGCTAGTCGCATGGATACTCACGCTGATCGCGTGAGTTCTTCAAGAATAACTCTTCATCCCTGCACTTGGCGCGACCCGCGTGGCCTCTGGCGCGATCCGCGCAAGGTTCAAATCTTGCTTTTCTTCTTTTTCTGCTCTTGAAACTTTTCTTTATACCTGAAAACACTCAATTGGTATTGAATAGGATTAAAAATAATAAAGTAACAAATTTGATTAATTCTAAACTAATTTCCTAAGTATTTAACTAAAATATAACCTAAAACTATCCTAAAACTAAGATGTGTTTGCAACACATCAGTAATCGATTACAATGTTCTTGATTTGTTTTCCTGAAGGCACGAAGAACAAAATAATCGATGCCAACAATGCTGTAATTGATTAATGCAGGAAAAATTCATTTTTCCAAAAACTTTGATTTTAAAATGCCTTACTTGTTAATTGCTTTTATTTAGACCTTCAATCTAACATTCCTAGATGAATGATTATGCATGATATGCTAATTGGATTATCAGATAACACATCTTCCCTTTTACATGAATCAAATTGATCTTCATAGCTTTTTTGGCACATTTGCAATGAGGCATGTTGAAAGCACAAAACACCAAAGCTTGATCCTTATTCATTCATGCATGACTCCTCTTGAATCAACAGTGATTACTTCTTTACCTTACCCCGCTTCTGTGCGGGAAGTGCGTTATTTTCTTGGACATGCGGGTTTTTATAGGAGATTCATTTAGGATTTCAGTAAGATTGCATTGCCATTGTCCAAGCTTCTCCAAAAGGATGTAGACTTTATTTTTGACCAGCCTTGCAAAGAGGCATTTGAGGGATTGAGGAAAAAGCTTACTATCTCTTGTTGGATTCAAGGGGAGCTACTTAAAGAATGCAAAGGATTCAAGCATTGGTTTTGAGCTTTCAACATGCAATGGATGCCTTGAAGATTGATTTGTGTTAAATGTCTAGAGAAAAGCAGTCCTGGTGATCCAAGTGCATTGCATTCATATCATTCTATAATTCAATCAAATTAGTTAATAAAAATCACAAGGCTTTAGTAAAGTGACCAAGTTTTTTATTTGAATCAAAGGTTTTTGGAAAAATGGTTTTTGCACTGATTTAATCGATTACCTTAAAGGTATAATCGATTATTTTGTTCTTGGTCTATTCTGGAAAAATTTCAAGAACAAAGTAATCGATTACCTATCGGAATAATTGATTATTTAACCTTTGTTTTATATAAACTGCCTTGATGAGCATTTTAATCGATTATTAATAGATAGTAATCGATTACACAACTATATATGATTTTAAGCAGTGCTTGAAGAATCAATTACCAAAGTGTTGTAATCGATTACACAGGCTTAAATGAAAAAGCCATCTTCCTGTCTTAATCGATTACCAAATTTAGTAATCGATTACACTATATGTAAATGCTTACAAGATTTGCTGCTTTAATCGATTACCACATATCGTAATCGATTATTTAGTTCAATCTGTTTTTTTAAAGCTTCCTGCCTTAATCGATTACCAAAGTTCGTAATCGATTACATAGTGCATTTTGATATTTTGAAGCTTCATGTCTTAATCGATTACAAGACGGAATAATCGATTATTTTGCTCGTTGCTCATGCCCAGAAACTTTGTTGAACACTTTAATTGATTACAAGGTTAATTTAAACGATTACATGAGTTAAATAATCGATTATATGGAGCGTTTAATCAATTACTGACAGTTACAAAAGTTTGTTATAAATAGAACCATGGCTCAACTTGTTTTGTAACTTGATCAATTCATATTCTGAGCATACACAAGCTTTCTAAACACTTCCAAAGTGATTTTTCTGGGTTCTATGAGTTCTTGCTTCAACTAAAATATTCATGGGTTTTTGAGTGATTCTTTAAAGCAACAAGTCTCTTTCAAAGGTTAAGGAAGAAGAATGTTCTGAGTTTGTTTTTGTCTTTCAACCTGAATTGTTCATTCATCTGAATGTTATTCACTGGATCATCAGGTTGTTTCTTTCCTTAACTCATTGATTGTAATTATGTTTACAAATTCTGTTGTAATCAGCTATTGTAATTGGGTTCTTCTAGCTTGGTACTAGAGAAGGGTTCTCTAGCTTAAAGATCAGAGTAGTGTTCTCTAGATCTTTCTCCTTAGAAGTCTAATAGGGTTTTAGATTTCTGTTCTTTATCAAGGATTGATAAAGGGGAGGTTCTTGTAAATGCTTGTAAGAATATTTTATAATAGTGGAACTCTAATTCAGTGTGAATTAGAAGAAACTGGATGTAGCTTCATGTTGTTGAAGTGAACCAGTATAAATTGCTTGTGTTCTTATTCCTATATCTCTATTCTCATCTTATTCATTGATCTTTAATTCTTTGAATCACATTCATTGTTCAACAAGTTCTATTTTGATCTATTGAATTCTTGGACTGAGTTATTTGATTGAGTATGAGGTTTCTTGGTTTTAAAAGTGATAAAGATCCTAAAACTCTGATTTGAATTTGATTTTAAAATAACAAGGTTCAACCAATTCACCCCCTCTTGGTTGTTGTGAAGTATTCCTATTATTTTCAATTGGCATCAAGAGCTGGTTCTTGAGAGTTATTCAAGATCACTAGTTTTCTTCAAAAAGAAAAATGAATACCTCACAAATAACCTTCAAGGAAGGTGCTTCTTTAAACAGACCTCCTATGTTTGAAGGGGAACATTTCAGTTTTTGGAAAAATAGAATGAAAATCTTTATTCAATCAAATGGCCCCGGTGCTTGGAATGCTATAGAAACGGGTCCTTTTATTCCAAAGAAAACTGTTGCCAATGAATTGATTCCCAAAGAATAGGATGAGATGACAGAAGCTGAACAAAAGGTTGTTCAATATGGTTTTAAAGCCAAAAATATGATCACCTCTGCACTTTCCTCTGATGAATTTTTCAAAACAGTGAGATGCAAAAATGCAAAAGAAATATGGGAGATGCTAGAGATTACTCATGAAGGAACTGAAGAAGTTAGGAGATCAAGGAAGCATGCATTGATCCATGAGTATGAAATGTTCAAGATGAACACCAATGATAGCATTTCTGAATTGTAGACAAGATTTACTCATATTGTCAATCATCTATTGGGTCTTGGAAAGGTCTTTGATACTGAAGAATTAAACATCAAGATCTTGAAGTGTCTAACAAGGCCTTGGCAACCAAAGGTGACAGCAATCAAGGAATCTAAAGATCTATCAAAGATGTCCATGGCTGCACTATTTGGTAAGCTACTTGAATATGAGCTTGAAATGTCTCAACTAACTTGTAATGAAGATGAAAAAAAGAAAAATAGAAGCATTGCATTAAAAGCTGCAACTTCAAAAGCTGAAAAAGAGGAAGAAACAAGTGATGAGGAAAAACAAGAACAAGAGGTTCACTAAAACTAGCAAGAACAACAACAACAACAACAAGATTGACAACAATTTTACATGCTTCGAATGTGGTAAACCTGGCCACATCAAATCTGAATGTCCAATCTACTTGAAAAAGCAACAAGGAGAGAACAAGATGAGGAAGGAAGGGAAATCTAAAAGAGCCTACATAGCTTGGGAAGATAATGAGTCAACTACCTCAAAATCTTCAATTCAAAATGAAGAAGCCAACATGTGTCTCACCTTTACTATCAATGAAGATGATGATGATCTATCAAGTGATGGAGATGAGGTAAATTCTGAACTTGAACAAGCTATTAATGCTTTCCAAGAAATGCATGAAGAAGCCCAAAAGCTTGCAAAATCCAATAACAAGTTCAAAGGAAATCTTAGATGGCATGTTGCAAAAATAACTGAATTGCAAACTGAGATTTGCAACTTCAAAGAAGAAAATGAAAAACTTGTTTCAAGTTACAATTTGAATGGATGTGTATGTGCCTCTTCCTCTACAAATGTTGACAAGTATAACTTGCTTCGAAAAGATTTTGATGATTACAAAAAGAGTCAAGGAGAAAGTATATGTTACTTTTATCCAAAAACAGTGATTTAATTGATCTTGAGAAAGCCTTACAAAGGAAAATGCAACTTGGCTGAAATGTTGAGTGTGCAAAAATATGTTGGAGATACTTCTGGTTTGGGGTACAAACAAAGCTCAAAATTATTTGAAAAAACTATATTTGTGCCTCCAAAACAGAAACATCAAAAGTGGTATAAAAACTCAAGGATCAATCAAAATGCAGTTTTTAGAAAAACATCAAAATCTGTCATTTGCAACTATTGTATGGAGAAGGGACACACATCATACAAATGCTATGCTAGGAGACTCTATGTGCCAAATGGAGATTTCATTTGGATTCCAAAGAAAAAGAAAAATGCTAACCCCTATGGACCCAACCTTAATTGGGTACCTTCCTTTGTAAATTGTTTTGATTTTTGCAGGTATGTCTAAGAGATAGATCCTCAACATGGTACCTTGACAGTGGATGCTCTAGACATATGACTGGAGACATGTCCATGCTTACAAACTTAACACTTAAAGATGGAGGATATGTCACTTATGGGGATAATAATAAAGGCAAGATCATTGGAGAAGGCAACATTAGAGACAGCTTCAAAACAAAGATCAAGAATGTTCTTTATGTAGAAGGTTTGAAGCATAATCTATTAAGCATAAGCCAACTCTGTGACAAAGGATTTAAAGTCACATTCAATGAAAATTGCTGCATGATTTGTGATGGGAAAAGTGGTGAAGTAATTCATATAGGTAAAAGGAAAGGTAACATTTACTTACTTTCAATTGATCATGCATTCTTCCACAACACTTCTTGTCTTATAAGCAAAATTGATGAATCTTGGCTATGGCATAGAAGGGCTAGTCACATAAGCATGCATCACATGAACAAGCTTATTGGAAATGATTTAGTAATTGGGTTGCCCAAACTCAAGTTTGAGAAGGACAAACTTTGTGATGCTTGTCAAAAGGGGAAACAAACTAAGAAATCTTTTCAAAGTAAAAACATTGTTTCCACCTCTAGACCACTTGAATTACTTCACATTGACTTGTTTGGTCCTTCTAGAACAATGAGTTTAGGTGGCAATTATTATGGGCTTGTTATTGTGGATGATTACTCTAGATTCACTTGGGCTTTGTTTTTGAAATCCAAAAGTGATGCTTTCCTTGCATTTAGAAAAATGACTAAACTTGCACAAAATGAAAAAGGTAGCAAAATTATCTCAATAAGAAGTGATCATGGTGGTGAATTCCAAAATGAATACTTTGAAAAATTCTATGAAGAAAATGGAATTAACCACAATTTTCAGCTCCAAGGACACCTCAACAAAATGGTGTTGTGGAGAGGAAAAACGGATCTCTTGAAGAAGGAGCAACAACTCTTCTTAATGAGACAAATTTGCCTAAATATTTTTGGGCTGATGCTGTAAGTACAGTATGCTATACTTCAGTAGATTACTTATAAGGCCTATTTTAAAGAAAAACCCTTATGAGTTATACAAAGGTAGAAAATCCAACATTTCTCACTTGAGAGTTTTTGGTTGCAAGTGTTTTGTATTAAACAATGGCAAAGAATCACTTGGAAAATTTGATGCTAAGGCTGATGAAGCATTTTTCCTTGGATATTCATTACATATTAAAGCTTATAGAGTATTCAATAAAAGAACAATGTGCATGGAAGAATCTGTACATGTAATTTGTGATGAGACTAATCCCTCTAAAGAGGAAAAGAAGTGTGATGTAGATGCAGGCCCAATGGAAGAATTTATTCAGCTAAATGATTCCTTAAATAAAGAGAAAGAAGCCAAGTGCTGAAGTAAAACCATCAACCCCTGTTCAAGAGCCTAAAGATTGGAGAACTACAAGAGACCTATCACTTGACAACATCATAGGTGAAGTTTCGAATGGAGTATCTATTATATCTTCATTAAGAAACCTATGTTGTAATATGGCTTTTGTTTCTTAAATTGAACCTAAGAATATTGATCAAGCCTTGAATGATGAACATTGGATGCATGCCATGCATGATGAGTTAAATCAGTTTAGGAGAAATGAAGTTTGGGAACTTGTTCCTAGACCATCCTCTCTTAAACCTATTGGTACAAAATGGGTTTTTAGAAATAAACTTGATGAAAGTGGAATCATGGTCAGAAATAAAGCTAGATTTGTTGCTAAAGGTTACAACCAAGAAGAAGGCATAGACTATGAAGAAACTTATGCTCCAGTTGCAAGATTGGAAGCAATCAGGTTATTGCTTGCTTTTGCATGTTTAATGGATTTCAAACTCTTTCAAATGGATGTTAAAAGTGCCTTTTTAAATGGATACATTAAGGAGGATATATATGTTGAACAACCTCCTGGTTTTACTGATTTTAAACATCCTAACTATGTTTTTAAACTTAAAAAGGTCCTTTATGGTTTGAAACAAGCTCCTAGATCATGGTATGAAAGACTAAGCAAATTTCTACTTAAACAATCTTTCACAAGGGACCATGTTGACAAAACCTTGTTCATCAAAAGGCATGAGAATGATATCTTATTGGTTCAAGTTTATGTTGATGATATAATTTTTGGTTCAACTAATCATTTGCTATGTTAGGAATTTTCCTTAGCTATGCAGAAAGAATTAGAAATGTCAATGATGAGAGAATTAACATTCTTTCATAGACTTCAAGTGAAGCAAATGAAGAATGGAACATTTCTCAATCAATCCAAATATTGCCTTGAAGTAATTAAGAAATTTGAAATGGAGAAAAGCAAAGATGTTGCAACTCCAATGGCAACATCAACATATCTTGATTCAGATGAAAATGGAAAGAAGGTTGATGAGTCAAAATTCAGAGGAATGATTGGATCTTTGTTATACTTGACATCTAGTAGACTTGATATAATGCTAGGTGTTTGCTTGTGTGCAAGATATCAAGCAAATCCCAAAGAGTCTCATCTTACAGCAGTCAAGAGGATCCTCAAATATCTCAAGGCTACACCAAAAGTTGGTCTTTGGTATCCCAAAAATGCTTCAATTAATATTATTGGATATTCTGATTCTAACTTTGCAGGTTGCAAGTTAGATAGAAAAAGTACAAGTGGGCACTTGTCATCTTCTTGGAAGTTCATTAATCTCATGGCATTGCAAGAAACAATCTTGTGTTGCTTTGTCAACTGCTGAAGCTGAATATATCTCAGCTGGAAGTTGTTGTGCACAAAGCCTATGGTTGAAGCAACAAATGCAAGATTTTGGTGTTGAACTGAAAGAAATACCTTTGCTATGTGACAACACAAGTGCTATTAATATATCAAAGAATCCAATAATGCATTCAAGGACCAAGCACATTGAGATAAGGCATCATTTCCTCAGAGATCATGTTCAAAAAGGTAATATCATAATTGATTTCATTGATACTCATAACCAACTAGCTGATATATTCACTAAACCATTGGCTAGAGATAGGTTTTATACACTTAGAAACATGCTAGGTATTCTTGATGAAACCAATATATGCTAGACTGTTTAAAGTGTGCCTTTCCATGCGAATTGAACTTCATTGTTCCCTTCATCACTAAAACTACCGAAAATTCGTGTTGATCTGCAAAATGCTCTGAATTCTGATAAATTTACTGTAATAATCGATTACACTACGGGTTAATCAATTAAATTCATTAAAATCCATATTATTTGTGCTAATTGAGCTTAAGTAATCGATTACAGCAATCTTGTAATCGATTATTTTATGTTTTGAAAAAATTGATTCTTCCTGGAGTAATCGGTTACGTAACGGGATAATCGATTACCAAGAACAAAATGTGTTTTTTAGTTTATATGTTTCACTGGAGTAATCGATTACAACCAATTGGTAATCGATTACATACGTGATTAAGATTTTAAACTCTTCTGGAGTAATCGATTACCAATCGGATTAATCGATTGCATAAGCTCTGAGACTTGATTGAATTCCCAAAATTCTGATATAATCGATTACATTGACATATAATCGATTACAAGTCGTCTTCTACCTCTGACTGGTTAAACAAATAATTGATTACCTTACTGGATAATCGATTACTATGTGTTAGTTCAGTGTTCTAAATGTGCAAAATAATCGATTTCAATTACCATTTAATCGATTATTTAGTCTGTTGTGCATTTTCTGACAGTTTTTTCTTTGGAAATGTAACTGTCCAACCAAATCAAATGGGTATCTTTGATCACTAAAGTGACTTTACTACCTCCAACGGCTATATTTTCAAAAATAAGAACGTTAAGAGCATTAATCAAGCCTATAAATAAGAGCCTTGCATCATTGAAAAGCCTTGCACCTTAATCTCTTCTCTCTCTGCTATTTTTTCTGAGTTTTTCTGTGTGTTTGTGTCTAAACCTCTTTTAAAATGTCTAACCCCACACCTAAACATGCTAGATCTTCCAAAAGAAAGGTAGAAGAGTCATCTTTTAATCCTCCTCCTCCTCCTCCACCAAACAGGTTAGACTTATGGTTCTCCAATGAGTCTGATAAAATGAACTATCTGCAGTTCAATGCCATAAAACTTGTATCTTCACCCAATACCTAGACCTGAACTGGTTTATAAGGGAAGGATTTCAATTCCTTGCTTACCTAGAGGCCCAAGGTCTTAGGAGATTCCTAGAAATGAAGGGTACTTTTTACCTTGATTTGGTGAAGGTATTCTATACCTGTGCCAAAGGTTCTATGAATGGGACCATGATTTCCAAGGTTAAGGGTGTCACTATGGAGATCACCCATGAAGTCTGGGAATCACTTGCTGGAGTGATGTGTGAGGGTGCTAGAAAATTTGATGAGGAACCAGAGGGTTATAACAAATTAGACACCTATAGGGAAATGCTTCATGACCCACATATGCAACTTAGAAATAGGCTGGGTACTGGACCAATGAACCCTGAGGATAGGTTGCTCCATTATATAATTACCTATGTGATAGCTCCTAGGGACACTAATCATGCCTAAGCCACAGAGGAAGACCTACAATTGGTGTATGGTCTGAAGAACTCTATTCCTATGAATCGGGTTCATATATTTGAGGAAATTATGCTCAAGTCTAAGAGACTAGTCAACTATCCTTTTCCTTATCTTGTACTGGTATCTAGGTTCATTGATCACTTCAACATTGATGTGACAAAAGAGGTTGTGGACCATACCAATTCCAGTAATAGCCTCATTAAAGGAAAACACCTCACAAAGCTTGGAATGCAGAAGACACCACAAGGATGGGTAATGGCAGGCCAACCACAAGTGCCTCCTCCTTCTGCTGCTGCTGGTGATCAAGTGGAAGATTCTAAAGATGAAGGAGTGGATCCAACTCAGCCATTGTATTCACAGTTTGAATCTCTTATGCTGCAGAAGATGGATAACCTACTGCACATGCAACAAGAATTCAAGGCTGAAACTAATGTAGTATTAGGTGAAATAAGGGATAGGCTAGATACAATAGAGGCCAACATCAAAGATGATGCATCTGTAGAATTTTAGGCGTATGTTTATTTAAGTTTTTGTACTCTATTTTTTAGTTGTTAATTTTTATGTTTTAATTTCCTTATGTAATGGCTTCCCTATCATATATAAACTTTCATTAAGTTTCTATTTCAATTATCCGTTGTGCCCTTTATGTTTTTGACTTTAACAAGCCAAATACCACAATTTTTCTGCTCCTAGAACACCTCAACAAAATAGTGTTGTGGAAAGGAAAAATAAATCCCTTGAAGAGGGTGCTAGAACTCTTCTTAATGAAACAAATTTGCCAAAACATTTTTGGGCTGATGCAATGAACACTGTTTGCTACACTTTGCATATACTTCTTATAAGGCCTCTTTTGAAGAGAACACCTTACGAGCTATACAATGGAAGGAAGCCAAACATTTCACATTTAAGAGCATTTGGCTGCAAATGTTTTGTTTTAAATATTGGTGAATTATCCATTCCCGTATGCTGTGTTGGTGTCCAGATTCATTGATTACTTTAAAGTAGATGTAACCAATGAGGTTGTTGACAACACAAATTCCAACAACAGCCTCATCAAAGAGAAACATCTTGCCAAGCTTGGAATGGTCAAGACTCCATATGAATGCCAAATGGCTAGTCAGCAAATCCCTCCTGTTGGTGAACAAGATGAAGCTGGTGGAGAAGAAAAAGAATAAGCTGAAGGCTCTGCTCCATCATCCTACATCCCTTTTGAATCTCTCATGATTCAAAAGATGGATGCTCTACTATCTCTACATCATGAGCACAGTGCTGAAACAAATTCATCTTTGGAAGAGATGAAATCAAGGCTAGAAAACATAGAAACTAGACTTATCCTTGATGATTCTGAATCCTTTTAGGATTTCTATGTTTTCTTTCTATTTGATGTTTTCTGTGGTTTACTATGTTTTTTATACTGATTAATGTAATGCATCCCTTGAATTAATGAAATTTTTGTTTCTCATCTTCTTATTTTCTCTCTATTAGTTTTTGTTTTGTCTTTGATAAGCCAAATAGGGGGAGAAATAATTGTTCTATCACTAGTAATAATGATAAGGGGAGAAATGTTATAAAGAAATAAGTATGACTGCCCAAGTGAAGGGGAGCACTTATGAGGAATGAAATGAATTATGCTTATGCTTGTTCTTGCAAAAGGCTGACTTTGATTTCAGGATTATCAAGTAATAATTTTCCTATTCTTCATCCCTTCAAATGCAATCAAAAGATACACAATTGAACAATTTGAAATTTGGCATGCTCAAAGCCAAAAAGGGGGAGATTGTTAGATTTAAAGGAAGCTGCAAGAAGATTGAAGCAAGGATGACTTGAAGTTTTAGCTTTTTACATGCCCAATCATTTTGATGGCATTTGTAATTATCTAAGTGGCTCAAGTGCATTTCCTTATGATCCTTCAGTGCATTTCCTTATGATCCTTCAGTGCATTTGCATTTTCATCCTCATGCATACATGTCTTTGATTAATTAACTAAAGTTTTTAAATGATTTTTTTCAAAGATCATGTTTCATAGTTGAAGTTTTGAAAAAATGAAAACTTACTGTTTTAATCAATTAACTCAGTATTTTAATCGATTACAAGCCTTTGTTTTAAATCTGGAAAATGCATGAAGAACACATTAATCGATTACAATGTTCTTGTAATCGATTACATAGTGTAAAATCAAAATCATGCATTGCTGCTTTAATCGATTACCATTTATTATAATCGATTACATAGGCTTTACTTGGAAAACATGTTATTCTGCTTTAATCGATTACCATTCATTGTAATCGATTACATAAGCCAAAAAGAAAACAATGCCTTGCTACTTTAATCGATTACATGTTGTAATAATCGATTATTCTATTCATAAACTTTTTCAAGAAAGTTGAGGAACAATTTAATTGATTAATTAGAAGCTTTAATCGATTACATAAGCAAAATAATCAATTACATCATCGATTTAATCGATTATTGTTAGTTAAAACTATTTTTTAAAAGGCTTGTTGAGTCTGTTTTCTATAAATAAACCCAGTACAAATTCTTTGATATACATGAGCGAATTTCACAAAGTATACTAAGCTTTCTAAGAGTTCTAAAGATTGATTTCTGAGTGAAAAACACATCTTGTGAAGATCAAGATTTCTGGGTTTTTCTAATGAATATCTGTTGAAGAAAAAAGTTTTTCAAGATAGTGATTCTAAGTGTTAGAATTCATTCAACCTAGAATGTGTGGTAATCCATTTTCATTCTCATTCATTCATACATAAAGGATCCCATGTTATGTTTATCTTGAACCTTTCTTTTTAAGAGTTTAATGGTTTGTTCTATAATTCTTTTGTGATAAATCAATTTGATTCTATCAAGAATTCTGGAGAAGGCTTCTCTAGAGGGTAGAACAGAGAAGTGTTCTCTGGTTCTTGGTCTTAGAAATCTATAGGGTTTAGATTTTGATTCTTTGTTTGGGTTTGACAAGAGAAACCTGTTGTACATTGCTTGTAAAGAATATTTTGATTTAGTGGAAACTCTGACCTAGTGTTGGTTGGAAGACACTGGATGTAGCCTCCATGTTTGTGAGGTGAACCAGTATAAATTGTTGTGTGTTTGAATCTTTATCAGTATATCTTTCACTATTCTTGATTGGAAATCAATTGACAATCAATAAGAGCTATTTCATTCATTACATGTAGTTCATGGTCATATTAGATTGAAATAAAATTTGTTTTTTATTAAGAGTGTTTGGTGATACGATCCTTGTATTAATTCCGCAATTTGTTTTCAAGAAAAGTTTTAAAACTTGGTAATAACCAATTCACCCCCCCTCTTGGTTAATTGAAAAGTGTTCATTGTATTTTCATAAGGTTGGTATAAAAAGGTAGGACCCCCAAGTAAAAACCATTGTTCATTGAATGCGCATTTATTATCTGTATTTATGCTCTGGGCCAAACCCTTACTTGAGCGTTGGAATACCTTTTGTAGGTACCCTCCTTTCGGATCACGCCATTCAGACAAATTGAAGAAGGAAGAGGAAGAATAAGGACCCTTCGACATAAGGAGTAATGTTTAGTCATATTGTGACATGAAAAATTCCTTATTTCTTTGTATAATTGTGGTGATCTCTACAGCATGAGGAACCAGTTTACATTTTTTTAGAAGGACAAGGAGTAGTGTTTGGTCATGTTGTTCCAAGAAGTTGTTGTCATTCACCTTCCTTGTTTCAAATCTGACCATATAGCTCTTTTTTTAAGCCTATGGTGGAAAGAGGGCACAACTATCATCGAAGGCCTTTCAGGTTCTTAGCTTCATGGATCACTCACAATAATTTTCAAAGACTTTTCCGTAGTATTGGAACCCCTTCATCCCCTGGAATAATTTTATAAGGGAACTTCAGAGGTGGAACAAAGAAGCTTTTTGCAATACTTTTGCTAAGAAGAAGAATTTGATTAGGAGATTGGATAAGTTGAATAGACAGTTGGGTGGTGGTGGAAATGTGCATTCTATAGATGAGTTGATTTCTTCTGTGTGGAATGAATATGAGGAAGTTTTGTTTCAAGAAGAGATTTTATGGTTCCAAAAATCTCGCTCTAAGTGACCTACCTTTGGTGATCATAATAGTAAAATTTTCCGTGGTACTATAGTTATTAGGAAGTGATGTAAAAAAGTTCATATGATCCAACATGATGTTGGTAACTAGATTTTAGAACCTTCTCATATAAAGGAACATGTTACAAATTATTATAGAAAATTGTTTTTTGAGGAAGAAAAGTATGTAGAATATCTCGTGACATGTATTTTTACAACTGTGGATAATCATGTTCTGAATGCTCTTGAAGATAATGTTTCTTTTCAAGAAGTTTACAAAACAGTTAGAAGTATGGGTGTCCTTAAGGCACCTGGCCTTTATAGCTTCTGAGTTGTGTTTTACTAGAGCCAATGGGATATGGTGGGCGAAGCACTTTGTAGTCTTGTGCAGAAGATTTTTGCCGAGTCTCAGTTGATTGGGGAACTTAATGAGACACTTATATCTCTTATTCCCAAGGTGGAAAATGTGAAGATGAAATATTTCATACCTATTAGCCTCTGTAATGACTCTTATAAGGTGATTACAAAGATTATTTATAACGACTACGTTTCTTATTCGTATTTAATTGATTACGCTGGTTAATTTTACAAAAAGAAAATTTCTACGTAATTTCGTTTATGTAAAATTAATTATACGTAATAATTCATTTTTCTAACGCGTTCGCAAAATTGTCAAAATATACAGTTCAAATATAATTTAAGATACAGTCCGGATACAACACAATCCCAAATAGTCTGTTTAAACATAAGATACATACAGCATAGCATAGTATCAAATACAGACAAACAGAAAATCACAAATAAAGCATATAGTTATCCAACAGCACACAGAACATCCAGCTCCTTCCTTAATGCTTTCCTCAACTTACTGTTTCTCTGCTCACCCAAATAGATTGGGATCATCACAGGTGTCAAACCACAGACACAACTCGGGTAAGTATTTAATAAACACGATTAGATAATTGACAGAAATTGAAATAACATCACAGACAATTAACGAATAAATCATCATTTATAAACAGAACCAGATTCATGGAAAATGATGCATGATTTCTTTGTTGAATGATGCATGATTGAGATCTCAGATTATCACCACAGAGTTCCATAAACAAAACAGTTTCACCCACTCTAGTGAAACCTCCCTCCACTCTGAGGGGTCAAAGGGTACTATGATCAAAATAGTTTCACCCACTCTAGTGAAACATCCCTCCACTCTGAGGGGTTAAATGAAAATGATGCATGGTTTGATTTTTTTCTTTCAGTTCCTCTTTTACCATTAATTTATTTCTCAAAGTCTCATGTCTTGGCACTATAAATTTTTTAATCATCCATCAATATCAAAGATAAGTGCCCACAATTTTCTTAAGGAATTAATCTTAACAATATATAATACAAATCTTTAATCATATATCCATGACCTAATTTCTAATAGAATAGACCATAGAAACTTTATCATAGCTCAACATCAAATGAATAATAAAATAATATACAGCATCATCAAATTACAAAATTAATCTACAACAACCTAATAAAATAACATACAGCAATCATTAAGTTACAAAACTAATATACAGCAACATAATAAAATAACTTACAGCAATATTAAGTTACAGAATTAATATACAGCAACATAATAAATTAACATACAGCAACATTAAGTTACAGGATTAATTTACAGCAGCATAATAAATTGACATACAGCAACCATTAAGTTACATAATTAATTTACAGCAACATAATAAATTATCATACAGCAATCATTAGTTGTAAAATTAATATACAGCAACCTTAAGTAATAAATTACAATTGTTACAGCATTAAATAAAAGGATACAGCAAATAACCTTTGACCACAAAATTTAAATAGTTAAGTTAATTAGTTACTTCCTTATTAATCTAAATTAATTAATTTTTAGGTTGGTTAAAATTCTCTTATACAAATTATAACTCATGTACTAAAGTAATTTATTGTGACATTTTAGCAAACACTTGGTGTGCCTAACTTATGTCTTGTATTAATAAATGATAACATGGATAAATCATGTAAAACTAAAGGATAGCATATTCTAATCAATTATCTAATCCATGTACACCAAATACTCCCCATACCTTAGCTTTTCTTTGCTTGAAATTAAGATACCTTCCTTCAAGATTCTATGCCTTTCACGTGAGCTTCTAAAAGAGTGTGGGCTGTTGTGGCTTTGGCTGTTTTGATTTTTAATTCCAAGTGAAAAGGATTGAAAAAGAAAGTGGGAAGCTGTCCGTGTAACTTCTCTTGGTCCCCACCACTTCCTCTTTTATATGCTAAGTTTCTTTTGTTTTTTATTTGAAAAAATCTCCTAAACTCATTATGGCTTTACTTTCTACTTGCACTTTCCTCATTGGCTAATGTTTAATGATCCTACATGTGGCTGATTTTTTGAAAATTCTGCAGCTTCTTTTAGCCTTAACCGTGTTACTTCAAGCTTGGTTCCTTGCTTCATTTTTCTTCACGTGGGATGCTTTGGATTTTATTAGATTTTTGTTGTTTCGATGTCACTATCTAACTTTCCAAGTGGTCCATTATCTTGCCTTTTAATTCCTAACTGTCCAAGTGCCCCTTCTACATTTTTCTAACACTTTCTTCATCCATTTTGTAGTGCACGGTCATGTTTAGTGTTTTAAGGCCAATGGGTTTCACTTAAACTTGTTTATGTAGTTTTAATTATACCTTAAAGGATTTAATACTTTAATTTTTTATTCTTTGTCTTATTATAAACTTATTTTCCTAATTTATGAATCCTTACTTCAATTGGTTTTGTTAAGAATAAAATTCTAAAATTGGTTAAGACCTAATTTTAGGTTTTAGTAATGATTTTATAATGTTGTTACTTCATTTTCTTCTAATAGTTTATCAAATTTCCTATTGGTCCATTTGGTTTTTAATTAGTAAAATGTCTAAACTACTTATTAAAGAATCTATTCCTTTCATAATCAAGAGAAAATTTTCCGAGATTACATCTTTTCTTTTTCTATGTTTTTGTTAAACTCAGATTAGTCTGTATTCCATTCTTTTTTTTAGTTATCTTTCAAAATTTCTAAAAATTCTATTTCATAGTTTTCTTTACTAAAAATGTCACTAATTTTCTATTTAGTAGCATACTAGACTTTTGTCAGGCTTCCATAACCTTACTGAGGTTTTCTGGCTTTATCAGAGCTAAAAGAGTATTTTGGTCATTTGGGTAAATGTTCAGGGGCATTTTAGTCTTTTACCCTAGGGACCTAACTATCATTTGTGAAATTGTTCAAGGATATTTTGGTCATTTTCAAAAGTGTCCAGGGGTATTTATGTCATTTATTTAGAAATGCAAATTTACCGGAAAATGCACAGATATATTAAATTTGAGGGTGTTACATTATTTCTCAAAGGTTAAGGCCATTAATGGAAGACCTTGTTAGTTCTTGCCAATGCAGTTGTATTCCTAATCGTCAAAGTAGGGACCATAGGTTGGATGGCTATCAAGATTGATTTGGAGAAGGCTTATGATCAGCTCAGCTGGCAATTTATCAAGAATACTCTTTCTCATATTGGATGCCCAGATAAGTTCACTAATATTATTTGGCATTGTATTTCTTCTTCAAAAAGGCATATGCTTTGGAAAGGTGAAGCCCTTGAAGAGTTCAAAACCAAGTGTGGTGTGAGACAAGGGAATCCCACTTCTCCTTATTTATTTGTCTTATGCATTGAGAGATTGTTCCAACTAATTTAGATTGAGATTGACAACAAGTCCTGAAAGCCTATTCAAAATGCTAGGGGAGCTCTTAAATTGTCTCATTTGGCTTTCGCAGATGACCTCCTTATTTTTGGAGAAGCTTTTGATAATCAAGTTATGGTAATTGCTTCTATCATAAATCTTTTTTGTAAAAGCTCTGGCCATAAAGTGAGTCATGAAAGACTAGGATTTTTTTCTCCAAAAATGTTGGTTGGCGAAGGAGACAAAATTTAAGTCAATTGTTGGGTTTTAATTATACTAATGACTTGGGAAAATATCTAGGCATACCTATATTCCATAAGAGGGTGTCCAAAGATAATTTCCAATTTATTCTCTCCAAAGTGAATCAAAGGCTTCCAACTTGGAAAGGACATCGATTATCATTTGTCGAGAAAGTAACCCTTGTGAAGTCAATGCTTCAGGCTTTACCTTCGTATGTTCCGCAATCTATTTTCCTGCCAAGATTTATTTGTGATGAATAGGATAAACAGTGCAGAAAATTTATTTGGGGTGACTTGGATAGCCCGAGAAATATTCATACAGTGGTTTGGAATCAAATTTGAAAGCCTAAGAATGCAGGAGGATTGAGATTACGGTCCTCTAGGAAGGTTAACTCAACCTTTATGATGAAAGCTAGTTGGGATTTGTGCTCAAAGCGTGATGATCTTTGGGTGAGGATTTTCATATCAAAGTATAAATGTGGAGACGGCATTTTACCCTGCATTGATAAGAATAAACCTGGCTCTAATCTCTGGCATGGTAGTTGTCATAGTTGGGAGTGAAAGTTTGAAAAATGCAGCACCTTGGTCCAACCACGGTGTGCTCACATGAAGGTAAAAACAAAATTTTTTTATGCGGAAACATAGTGTAACACCCCCATATTTCCCTGTATCTGTGTATTTTCTTAGAAAAATGCATTCTTAGATAAATGACATAAATGCCCTTGGATATTTTTGGAAATGACCAAAATGTCCTTGAACAATTTCATAAATGACAAATAGGTCCCTAGGGTAAATGACTAAAATGCCCCGAACATTTGCCCAAATGACCAACATATCCTTATAGCTCTGATAAGGCCATATAAGCTCTAGTAAGGTCCTGGAAACCTGATAAAATATAGAGTAATCCTAGATAAGCAATTATCGACGTTATTTGCGAAGAAAAACCCTAAGAT
>PYAF01004756.1:219363-233344 GCA_007407185.1 Glycine tomentella | reverse complement strand
TGGGCGAGCAGAGGAACAGTAAGCTAAGGAAAGCACTAAGGAAGGAGCTGGATGTTCTATGTGATGTTGGATGTTCTATGTGTTGTATTTGTGACTTTCTGTTTGACTGTATTTGACACTATGTTGAGCTGGTTGTATCTTATTTTGTAACAGACTATTTGGGACTGTATTGTACTTGGACTATATCTTAAATTATGTTTGAACTTTGTATTTTGACAATTTACTCGTTAGAATAATAACCAATTATGGATAATTAATTTTAAGTAAACGAAATTACGTAGGAAATTTTCTGTAAATTAATAAGCGTAATCGGTTAAATACGAATAAATTAATTAAATACGAATTAGAAACGTAGTCGTTATACATAGACCATCTATGCACCTTATGTATGTGTGCTTAGGAATTACTCATTGAAACACGTTGGGGTTTTAGAAATACCTTTATCACTTGAAGGCTCAAAGAAGATGATGCCCTCCAATGGTGATCCACACAGTTATCTCCTTCTTGCAAGTGAGAACTTCTTCTCCTTGATTCCTCCTTCTCCTTGATGGCTTGCCAGGCGCATGCAAGGTGTGAGGCTTTCAAGTATTTGGTTTCTTTTTCTCAAGACTATAATGGTGCCTTGAGGTCAAGTTAAGGTGCAACAAAAGAGGAGAGAAGGTGAGGGAGAGGAAAAGCTAGAACTTGGTTCAGAATCAAGAGAGGAGGGGACGAAAATTTCTACTCTTAAATCCTCCCCACATAGGCGTTTATTTAAGGTCAGATGAGGTTGTTGCATTGCATGATCCTCTCACTCCAAATCAACCCAAGTTGTTGGGAAAATTTTTGAAAAAGAATCTAGCAAGATTCTCTCCAAAAACCGCCACCCTCTCTCCCTCTCCTCCCTCCAAAGTTTGTTGCAACAATAACTCATTTGAATTCAGAATTCAAATGAAAATGTTGTTGAGAGAATCTTCATCCAATCTTTATTGGATAATTCATTTAGATAATATGAACTATCCTCAACAACCAATTTGTTGAGAGAATCTTCATCCATCTTTATTGGATAATTCATTTAGATAATTTAAATTATCCTCAACAACCTAACCTCATACAATTTCAAATTCAATTTTAAATTTTAAATTCAAATTCAAATTTCAAATTTTAAATTTAAACTTAAATATAAATTCAATCTTATCCCAGTTTGTGATTTGAATTTGAATTCAAATTCAAAATTTCAAAATTCAAATTTCGAATTTGCCCAAAAAACTTATTTTGGTCAAGTCAACTCCTTGACTTACTAGGATTCATGGCCCAAGGTCTATCGGGCCTGTCAATACATTTGGGCCCATTAGTAAAGAAACCAATTTCACCACTAATGTCCCAAATAGGACGCATGATTCAAGTGGGCTTGAAGTCCAATACTAACCCAATTTAACTCATAGTCTTGATAAAGTCCAATAACTAATTATTGGCCCAAACTCGTTATAACTTGCAACAAAGAATAACCTTTGTGTATGACCCATTAGGCCCAATTAGTCATTGGCATAAATAAATTTGGACAAATTAAACTCTTTTAATGGGCCCAATTCTTTTAATTACCACATAAGACACTAGTAATGCTCTACAGTCCCAGAACTAATTGAGTTGATCAAGTGATCTACCTTACTAATTTGGATACCGTGTCTCCATCATCCCTCACATCGTCATTCACACATTCACATTTAGTCAAGAGCAAGGATAAAGTATCATCTCTCTTTATTGATTAAATATAGCTTTTCACAGGAACTAGGAGTCTTCTTCTATTGACTCTAAGATAGATCATGACTCTTCATAATCTCTTACTATGCATAGATTCCCGAGTCAACTAGAAGTCATCCAAGCCCTACCGGTCTTATAAATGACTAATCCCTTGTAAAGGATTGTGAGTCCTTTCGGCATGTCCATCTATACTCATGTATTCAGGTTATACCTAAGAGTACATTGTTCTCCCCATTTTCAGGCAGATAGAGTCGTACAGTCAAAGTATAACCCTAGAACACAATTTTCAATGACATCCTCAAGTCTAGGACAACCCGCACTGCCAAACAATGAGAGACTTTACAAATCCAATGATATTTTAAAGAATTCTTGTGGAGTCTCTCGGGGGTCAGTTCAGTATCATCTGTTCCCCAATAGGGACCCACGACATCAGCTAAGACATCATGCCTACATTCCATGAGGTCCCTACCTTGTATCTCTATACAAGTAGAAGATGTTGTACTAATCTTATTGAAATCATCAATGCCTTTTCTTGATGATTCAAGACTAGGAACAAGCTTTAGGCAATAGACATGTAGTGTCCTCGAATCCTCATGATCATGATCCCTATCATAGATCCTCGAGTGTACACTTGTTCTATTCCTAGGGTCTTTATCTTTAAACACATATTGCTATAAATATAGATGAGACATAAATATGATAAAGATAAGGTTTGCTCTTATTAATTATGAAATAATAAATAGTACAAGATGTTCAACTGATAAATTAGATTGTCTCTAGAACACCTACATACTAACAGGAAACAAGTTCATAAGAATGTTAGATGGAATATAGGTAATGACGCTTCTGTTGAATTCTAGAATCACTGTTGGGTTCCCCATGGAGGAAAGCTACTAGATAGAGCTGTTAATAATGTTCCTGAAGACCAAAGTTCTAACTTGGTGTGTCAATACATTAATATTAATGGAAATTGGGACTTGCAAAAATTACAGCCTTATCTCAGTTCTTATAATATTGATTGTATCAGAGCTATTCACCTCCTAAAGTTTCAAAAGATTCTGACAAGTTGGCGTGGGGAGGAGCCACAAATGGGAAATTCAGTGTTGGTTCATCTTACACGTGTGACTGGGAATGATGATTTGTCAATTGATCCAAGTTTCAAAGTCATATGGTCTTGGGGAGGGCCTGAACGTGTTAGATTTTTGCTTTGGAAGGTTTATATTAACGCTTTGCTCACCAACCAGGTGAGGCACTCGAGACATTTAACTAATAATTCTTCTTGTCAAGAGGGTGGTGCAGATTTAGAATGTGACGATCATACTTTTCGAAATTGTCTAGCATCTAGAGCAGTTTGGTATTTGCTTCTGTGGTATCACAGGTCCTCACACACACTAGTGCACTCGCACAAACACACAACAATCTCTCTGGTAGAATACTTCTGATGTATTTAGATAAATGTCTGCCAAGCCACACATTGGCCTTTTACATGAGATGCTATTTATAATACGACATGACTCTTCACCTAAAGACATGACTCTTCACTTGAGTAACTCTTCATCTAGGGACATGACTCTTCACATGAGTAACTTCTTCACTTAGGGACATGACTCTTCACATATCTAATTTATTATTATTAAAGTTTAATCCAACAAAATCCCCCCATAAACTTTAAATATTTCTTTCGTCTTTCATCCCCAACATATTCTTACAATTTTCCAGCAGCAATGTCGGTAATGGCTTCGTGAAAACATCTCCGACTTGATCTCGGCTTGCCACATGAAATAACTCCACCTTCTTTCCTTTTACTTGATCTCAGATGAAGTGGAATCTGACGTCGATATGCTTGCTCCTTTCGTGATTGATCGAGTTCTTAACTAACTCGATTGCTGACTTATTATCTACACGGATCTCGGTTGGACTGTCTTACTTTGATGGGATTAAACACACAATTCTTCTCTGTTGGGAGCAACACCTCAACCAACCACAAACACTTGGGAGTCACTAGACTCAACCAACAATAGCTTTACGTGGGAGAAAACCTTCAAAAGGAAAACCCATGGGACCTAGTCCAGAACAATCCACTATTCTCAATAATAATGGTTACAATCACTCTCAATGGCCTTCAGCCGGAGACACTCAACCTCACCAACAACAATGGTGGAAACGCTCTCAACAAGGGTTGCTCTCAACCTCTCAGAGACGCTCTCTCAACAGCCTAATGCTGGAGACACAAACAAGAATCCTCTCCTCCCTTTTCTGGAATTTTGAATCCTCTCTTCCACACTAAGAATATTACTTTTTAGATCAGGCACGTAATAGACATCTTGGATGCGCCTAATTCGTCCATATTTATGCAAGAAACAAATCGTACCTCGACCTTTGACATCAACCTTTGAAGCATCTCCAAACGAAACATGTCCGGCTTCTATTTGTATCAGATTATTGAACAAATGCTTATGCCCACGCATATGATTGCTTGCACCAGTGTCTAGATACCATTCCATCTCGGATCCCTGGTTGACTTCACTTCTAGTCATCATCAGAATTCCTCCATCTCTTACTTCTCCTTCTGTAACAAGGTTTGAAGTTTCATTTCTTCTTTCATCTCGACAATCCTTCGCAAAATGTCCGACTTGACCACAGTTGTAACATCTGTCCGAGTTGCAATCTCCCGAGTAATGTCCATACTTTCCGCATTTAAAACATTCTACATTTGATTGAGTTGAATGTCGGCCTCTTCCACGACCTCGGCCTCGCCAATTCTGCCGACTTGATTCAGCATGCTCCTTATTCCTTCCTTCTTGACTGTGGCCTTTACTACCGCGACCATCTCCTCGACCTCCATAGCCACGCCCTCTTCCTCGAAAGTTTTGAGAATAGAGTACCTTTTCGTCCTTGATTGAAGCTTTTGTCTGGAGTGCTTGCTCCAATGACTCTTATTTCTTCTTTTTCTTTCTTTGTTCATGCACCTCCAAGGAATCATCAAGTTCGTCAATAGTGAGCGTTGCTAGGTCCTTTGACTCCTCAACCGCACATACAACATTCTCGAAGTCGTCAGTGAGAGACCTCAGAATTTTCTCCACCACTCTGGAATCGGACAACACCTCTCCATTTCTGTTTAGTTGATTTACCACGGTCTGAACCCGGGTGATGAAACCGGATACCCCTTCTCCTTCCTTCATTTTCATTCCTTCCAACTCTCCACGGAGAGTTTAAAGTCGAACCTGTCTGACTCGATCGGCACCCTTGTAGACATTTGCAAGTATGTCCCACGCCTCCTTTGAAGTCGTTGCACCAGCAATCTTCTCAAACCCGGAATCATCAACAGCCCGGAATAACATGTACAACGCCCCTTTGTCTTTCAACCTCGTCTCCTTCAATGTCTTGTTCTGCGCTGCCGTATATCCTGCTGTGGATGTTGGTTCCTCGAAACCACCATGGACAACCTCCCAACTATCATGGGCTCCCAAAAGGGCTTTCATCTGGATACTCCAGTTTTCGTAATTAGCCTTTGTAAGGCGGGGTAATGGCAAACTACTACTTGGCCCACTCTCCATTTTCTCAATGCTCTGATACCAATTTGTGGTATCACAGGTCCTCACACACACTGGTGTACTCGCACAAACACACAACAATCTCTCTGGTAGAATATTTCTGATGTATTTAGATAAATGTCTGCCAAGCCACACATTGGCCTTTTACATGAGATGCTATTTATAATACGACATGACTCTTCACCTAAAGACATGACTCTTCACTTGAGTAACTCTTCATCTAGGGACATGACTCTTCACATGAGTAAC
Organism: Glycine tomentella; assembly: GCA_007407185.1. Lineage (NCBI taxonomy): Eukaryota > Viridiplantae > Streptophyta > Magnoliopsida > Fabales > Fabaceae > Glycine > Glycine tomentella. The sequence continues at coordinate 227,801 of PYAF01004756.1, read as the reverse complement.
TTCTTCACTTAGGAACATGACTCTTCACATATCTAATTTATTATTATTAAAGTTTAATCCAACAGCTTCTTCCCGCAGCTATGCACTCCTTTCTTCCAACAAGATTTTAAGGTTTGGTTGGTTTCTAATCTTAAGAATGAGGAAGTGATTAATGGAAGAGAATGGGGCCTCATTTTTGCTGTTGCGCTGGACTTGATTTGGCAGAATAGAAATAAAGGTATTTTTGAGGGAATTAGAAGGCAACCTATGGAGATTGTTGGGCACCTTTGGAGGCAGGTAGGTACAATATATGTCCAGCAATGATTACGTTCCAGCTTGATGCTTAGGCCAAATTGTAAGAACAACATTGTTAATATTAGTTGGAGACACCCTCCTTCTGATACTTTCAAGCTAAACTGTGACGCTTCTGTCCAACCTCAATGCAAGAAAGCTGTTGTTGGGGGCGTTTTCCGCAACCATTTCGGGAATGGCCATTTTTTGCTTATTCTGCTGACATTGGATCTTGTTCGGTGTTAATAGCTGAAACTTGGGCTATTTTGATTGGCATTCAAACAGCTTAGAGTCGTGGCTTTAAAAGCTTTATCGTGGAGTCTGATTCGTTGTTGGCCATTCAGCTGTTGCAGAATGGATGTACTGATCATCATCCTTGTTATAGCATTTGGAAGAGTATCTTAGAATTTAGCTCTAGGGGACGCTCCTTCCAATGGACGCACACTTTGCGTAAAGGAAATCAAATTGCAAACAGTCTTGCCAATTATGGATTGTCTTTAATTAATCAACATAGAGTTTTTTATGTTGACCCTCAATTTCTTTATAGCCTTATAACTGAGGATGTTGCTTCAACCGTGTTTCTGCACGATTTTTATTTGTCTCGGGTTTTTTTTCCCTTTCTTTTAAAAAAAAATCTTGAATAAAAAAAAGGGTAAATAGTTATTTTCGTCTTGAATGTGTAGAGTAACGACAAATTCGTCTCCGAAAAATGGAAATTCAAATTTTTGTTTCTGAAAGTGAAAAAAATTACGACAAACTCATATCTGTTAATTTTTGTCTGTTAACGTTAATTGAAAGAGCCTACGCTGACAAGTTCATTCTGAATTTGTCAGCTTAGGCTCTTTCATTATCATTAACGAATAGAAATTAACAAATAGATGAATTTGTTGCACTTTTTTCACTTTCAGGGACAAAAATTTGAATTTCCACCTTTCGATGATAAATTTGTCAGCGCTTTACACATTCAGGGACAAAAATGACTATTTACCCTAAAAGAACACACTTCAAAACTTTACTGGATGAAAAAATACACTTCAAAATTTAAGCCTTTTTTCCTCTTTTAAGTCACAAATATTAGTGGGTGTTTAAAAGTAGGCCGGAGCATAAAGGTGAAAAGGTTGAATAATTATTTTAAACAAAAACGAAATCGAGCAATTAACTTTTTTATAGTGTTTTTAAAATTAAAAATAATAATTTTAAACATATATATAACAAAATCAAATTAGAACAACATACTTTATATATAGTTAAGATCATCTAAGTAATTTCAAATTAGGGATAATCATAAACACTAACGTCTTGCTACTTGCTCCATTAATAGGTGAAATAGAGAATATTATATATCTTATTTACTAAATAATTGCTAAGTTATATTTTAATCTATAGAAGGGTTTACTCATCGGTGATACTGTTTTTTTTTTGTCACCCTTAAATTAGTCAAGTTTTTTTTATAAGGAAAATCATTAGTCAAGATAGACAGTCTAAGAAGTATCTCATTATGCATCAAAAGCCAAGCCTTCATCTAAAAAAATATGTACCACAATGCCTAATTAGCCCATTATCATAATGGTCCTTACAAACTTCGTTATCATTAATTTCACTCAAAAATAATAGTCATTCCATACTTCTTTGATTCCCCATGCTAGAACTCACCTTATTTCTAGGAACCCACCTTATCCATATAGGTATTCAACTTAGATTTAGAGGCCTCAATTTGTGCCTATAAATACTAAGACCACTCGACATTAGTATGAGTTTTACCTATATACATATATTTATATCACTTTATACTTTCGTTGACTTAAACATCAAAGTCTTTACAAGTAAAACCACCTCACTCGTGTTCCACCACACTCCAAACAATCCTTCGACCAACAACTACTTCGAAGAACACATAAGTGTAACCCTACCTTACAAAGAGCACTTAGGATTAAAAATTGTGCAAATTATAAACTAGGATTAATATAAATATACATTTACATTAGTTTCCATCTTATTTTCTTCTTATCACTTTTCGTTTCACATCATCCTTTTTTTTTCTCTTGCATCCTTCCACTTTGATCCATCTGATAACAGGGTAGGTGTCTATTATTTTCTTATAAACTAATTTAAATTTTATAGGAAAAAAAATATCTAGATGTAGTCAACATACAAGAGTTTTTAGTTAATAAAAAATGTTAAAAAGGTACAACTTGCTTCTTGACTCAAGAGTGAGTTTAAAGAATTTACCCATGTCTATCTTGAAGGAGTTTGAGAATTAACACATTTTCTCTACCTCTAATCCCAAACTTGAGTTTGACAACCTTGAAAAAAAAAAAGGTAAATATATATTGCTTTTGTTTCAAAATAAGTGACACATTTAAGTAAAATGTTTCAAAATAAGCGTTATGTTAACTTTTCAATGTAATATTAATTACTTTTTTCTTTCAAATACTCCTAATAAATATCATTTTAACTTTTCAATGCTAATGTTAATTTTGTAAAATTATTATTCTCTTTCATCTGTATAATTTTCTTAGTCTATGTAAAAAATCTAAGATGATAATTATTTTAATACGGAGGAAATAAAAAATAATAAAGACATTAAATTTATAAATATATTAACGTGACTTCTACAACCGTCCTTATTCTGAAGTATCTTTCCCTGTGTAAAACTGCTCTCGGCTAAAAAGCATACACTCGCACACAGGATTCAATTCACACAGCATAATATATAACCAAGTATTTACAAAAAGACACGACAAAGGGAACCGTCATAAACTATAGTCTTCATAGGTATCTCACATGAACATGCAACGTTCCGACAATAGTCTTAGGAAATCTCAAATGACACGGTTTCAACAGATATTGTCGCCGCATTATATTATTAATCCACTCACCGTCTCATAAATGGATAACACAATCTGAACATCTTGCCTAACCAAGGTTTCATCTAGTCAAACGAGGAACAGAGAATCATGTACAAAGAAAAAGAAGTGGAAGGGGACGAAAGAATTATTCTGGAAGCTGCAAAAGCAGAACTAGACAAGGCAAAGGAAGAACTCAATAAAGCTAAAGAGAGTTCCATGCAATCATGGCTCAACTCCGAGCCTCTCATAGATGAACTTGAGAAGCAGAAATCCAATCTTGCTAATGCTCAACAGAATTCAAATGCATCAAAAGCTGCCATTGAAGAGTTGGAATCCCAGCTAGAGACCATCCACAAGAGCATCAAATCCAAAAGAGAAGATCAACTCAAGACAGAATTGATGATCCATGACATCCAAAATGCTTTGGATCACACGCATAATGACATGGAAAGGCTCAAACTTGAGGCAAAGAAAGAAAAGCAAACACTAGCAAAACTGAGGCAAACCCTGCATCAAAGGAAGCAGACAGTTCAAACCTTGCAGCTCACTCTTCAAGCTGTGCTACTGGAGTCGGATGCTGTGGAAGAATCTTCTGCCAAAGCACTTCAACATATCAAGTTTTCAGAAAATCACAGAGATGTTGTGCAGCTTACCAATGAAAACTACTATGCCCTAACAAGAAGAGCCAAAGCAAAGATTTCACAGGCAAATTCGCGTGTTTCTGTTTCCATGGAGCAAAAACTTGCAGCTGAGGCTACCCGTGAGTTGGTGTTATCAAGATTGAAGAAGATTTACTCCAGTAGATCATGGAGCCTGAACAAAAGAAACACTATGGGGCAACCGTACACAGAAAGGAACGCAAAAGGCCAAGACATAATTGTTGAGGAGGAAGTGATAACTAAAATAACAAGTACTTCACCCAAATCCTCTGCTGAAGAATCACAACCCAAGTCCAAAGGGGGAAAACTACAACAGTCCAGAAAATCAGGAAGTAATAACATGAAAACTATAAAGAAAAAGCCATCCATTTTGTATAACATGAGAAAATGTCTTTATGGAAGTTAAGGGAATCAGGTGGATGACTCCACATATTCAATCAATAAAGCAACGATTAAGTTGCAAACACCAAAATGCAATCTTTAAATTTTAAATAAAGCTAATATCACTTAAATTCAAATCAACAAAAGTTGAGTTTTACTGATTTGTTCTGTCTTGAGATTAACTTGCTGTCATAAACACTTCTGATTGTGGACGATAAAGGAAAAGAAAATCAGGAAAAGTGAGTTGGGAAGTCTCATTCTGAGATGTCTCAATCTGCCTGCTCTTTTACAAAAAAATCACCAGTTAACGGTTGATGATCGAAGAGTTTGACAGAATAAAAGAAGTATGAAGATATGAATACTATCACAACTTCACAATCTAGAAAGCATAAATTCAAAAACATACACTATATCTGATGTTTTCATAACTACAGACAGAAAAATCAGAAATTGTTTACTTGTAATTGACATGCCCCCACAAATATCTGATTTTTCAGCCACATGTACCATTACTGCAAAAACTCTATTTGAACATTCTAGAATAAGCTTTTTTCTCTAGATCACGTCTATCAGCAACCTGTACCAAAAACAGCAATCAGAATAAATTTAATAAATCATATTGAAATAAATGGCACGTAAAATGATAAAAGAAAACAAAAGGTGAAATGACTAACCTTCCTCCTGGCAGTGGCATACTCTTTTTTAATCCCTCCTGCAGAACATTGCAGCAACTGGATTAAGCTTTATTAGAAATATCATAGGTTAACTTCACAACACCAGTAAACTTTAAATATCAAAGAGTCAAGGTCTAATGATTAATCGGATCTCTATATGTTCGCTTTGGTTTCACGTTATAATACGACATCAAAAATCATAATTTTTTTAAAGTAAACATCAAGTCCATTCACACCGATATTTTGTTTCTTTTCCAAGAGACATCAGAATTCAGCTGAAGTGATTGCGGAAAACGTGATTTAGAGGATTCAGTTGCCCAAACAGGATGATTTTATAATACTGAAAACTGAAAGGGACTAAAGACAAACATCATGAAATGGAAAGAGTAATTTATTATAGCCAGAATAAACAGTACAACATGATCTCATTTTAGCATTGTATCGTATTATCATGGACAACTTCACCCTGGTAAGACAAACTATGGTCCTAACTGAGAAAAATCTACTCAGTCCAAACAACTTCATCAAGAACCCAGGATATTTGCTCCTCAACAATATCTTCCCCCGTGAAGAAAAATAAATCCATTGATTTGAGAAAAGCAATTTCTACAAAGCATGTATGACATGAGCTCAAGCCAGGAATGAAAATAAAAACTCAGAATTTAAATAGACAACTACCATCATTTGGCTCCAACTCTAATGCTTTCTTGAAACTTTCAACAGCAGCATCTAGGTCGTTGAGTAACATATATGCCTGAGATTAAGCAAACAAAACATAAACGACAAATGACCAGAACACATGCCAATGGTTCAGCTCGCAAAGTACATGAACGATGTATCCCCTATGTAGTTGGTACTTAAAGGTATAACAATGCACATAAGCAAACAGAACAAGGACGCACACACAGTTCAGACACCTAAAGGCTTAGGTCTAATCAAAATTAGCATAAAACAAAACACAAATATAGGAAGCGGGAAGCACCATCATAAATTCAAAAGCACAATGACAGATTAAAACAGTTTAAAGAGTAAACAATTCAGTAGCCAGTATCAAGCACTTCCATCATCATCCTATTTTCTACATTGGAAGATGTCAACTAACCTGGCCTTTGCGAAACAGAGCTTTCGCATTATCTCCATCATGCATCGCAAAGTCTGAATCCAGTAATGCTCCTTGTAGATCACCTAATTTCAATTTACAAGCCTAAAAATTCAAACAGAAGTACTCCGGTCATTAGTGTAAGATACCTGATCAAAGAAACTAATATACAACAAAAAAGAAGAAGCTGAAAGGCTTCCATTATGCTTCTAGCACACCAAGTCATAGGTAAGAAATAATTAAAACACATTTTCATGGTTATATCTATTTTTATTATCTCCATTCCCTTATCCTCCCCAATCTGAATCTGATCCTGACTCCCTGAGAGTAAGTTTTCAGGTAAAAACACATGCATGATCCTAATAAAACAATCATTCATAGGTGGTGCTCAAGTTAACAATCAATCATCAAATCAGCTTGTTATAATTGAATATACATCATTAGTGATTCCCTAGAGATATACATCATTAATCATGCCGAGCCTCTACCTAAACAACTAGAGCTTTTTGCATAGCTGGTCCTTGACAATAAACAATAATGTTTTAGCCTTAGCAACTAATGGCAGAAGAATTGTTTACTTACAGAACTGTTAGTAAAGATTTGAGATTTTGTCTTCCTTAAGGCAGCGCTATTCTCTGCTAAGTCAGAAAAGAAAAAAAAAATGAAGATGTGAGATAATAAAGAATAAGCAAAGCAGTAACCAATGTAGTCCATCAAGAAAGCAAGAAACTAACAAGGTTGACCTTGGTCAATGTCCTCCTTCTCCCAACACACATCCAAATAGCGCAAAGCTTTTCGATACTTTCTGAGAGCCATCTTATAATCTTGCTTCTGTTTTGTGAGAAACAAGCAAATAAGACTCAAACATTGGAGTTCAATTTCTATGCACTATCAGTATGAAAAATATTATACACTGAGTGATCAGCTAACAATGTAGAGTGCATAGACTATTTTCTAAAAACAATTTCTGGTTGGATGACAATGTTAATTGCATAGAGTATTTTATCAAAAAATTGCACTATAATACCATACTATATCACAAAATGTACAATCATAATAACAAAAAAGCTTTAACCTTATACTTCTCATTCCCAAGGGTTTTGATAGCATCCACAGCACTCATCCACCAAGAAAGTTCATCGGGTTTGACATCGAGATCAGTGGGCCAATCGGGATAGGTGTCACCATCCTTAAAGAAGTTAACAACTCCATCATCTTCCCCTTCAGCAATTTCCCCACAATCAACTATCACAACATCCTGAGTGGGACGGTCGTTTTCCCCGGTAACAACATGTTCCGCGGAACGAACGATGCCCATCCCTTTCAGAACCTTCCCGAACACGACGTGCTTTCCGTCCAAGTGAGGGGTGCGGGTGGTGGTGATGAAGAACTGGGAGCCGTTGGTGTTGGGTCCCGCATTGGCCATGGAGAGGATTCCCTTCCTCTCGTGCTTCAGCTCCAAGTTCTCGTCTTCGAACTTGGCGCCGTAGATTGATTCCCCGCCGGTGCCGTCCCCGGAGGAGATGTCGCCGCCCTGGATCATGAACCCTTTGATCACGCGGTGGAAACACACGCCCTGCATTAAACAAAGACGAAAAATCTAGAGTGTGGATTTTGGACTACCTCAACCCTACAAAATCAGCTTGTAGTATTAATGAATGACCTTGTAGTGGAGGGGGACGCCGGTGTTGGGACCGATGCCCTTTTCGCCGGTGCAGAGGGCGCGGAAATTCTCGGCAGTTTTGGGAACGACGTCGTGGAAGAGCTCGACAACGATCCGGCCTTCTAACTCGCCGCCGATGCTGACGTCGAGGAAGCATCTAGGGTTCACCATTTTGGGAAGGCGGAGAGAGATTGAAGAGAATTGAAAGAAGAGGAAGTTGAAGAGAAATGAAAAAAGAGAAAGAAGCAGGTGAGTGTGGACCGTGGAGTGCAAAACCCTAATCCCGCTTTCTAATTTCAAACTCCTTTGTTTTCGTGCCGCCAGCGACAAAACCTCTACGGTTAGCCGATACACGTGTCACTGATCGCGCCTTTTCTTTTTCCCTTCTCTGCACTAGAACTAGAATACGAATAAACAAAATATTTTTGTTAAATCAACCCAAGAGGTAAATGTTTATGCACACAGCACACAAATTGAGTTACATATTTGATATAAATTATCATTTAAATTATTTTAAAATAATTATTTTAAAAATTAATAAATTTATTATATATAATAATTTATAATTTGATAATTGTATAAAAAATTTACGTTATTAATGTATAACTTTTTTATATATGATTGTTAATTAAAAGATATTCTCTTTTATAAAACTTGGATAAAAAAGTCGATACACATTAATTAATTAGGTAGAAAAGAATTAAATAGAAAAAAATATAAGTTTCATTAATTTTAAGGATAATTTGAAAAAAATAATACAAATTATTAATAAATTTAATATTACTTCCTCTAGATTGAAATATAAACAAAAAAAACCTACAACAACTTATATAAATCAAAAAA
>PYAF01004756.1:180271-209006 GCA_007407185.1 Glycine tomentella | reverse complement strand
TAATATTTTTGTATATATATTTAAATTTTGTTTATCATGACTTACCCTCTTTTGTGTCTTGTGGTTGACACCTGTGATGACCCCAAATTATTTGGGCGAGCAGAGGAACAGTGAAAGAGACGATGTCACACTAGAAGTTGTAGCTGTTGTGATTCTCTGCTTTTAATGATCTATGTTTGGATCTGTATCATGGACATTTGATATATGAGACTGTGGATTTGTAATGGACTGTATGCTATGTAATTGTGTGGATGGATGTTATGGATAATGTTAGGAACTTACGCGTAAACTTTTATATTCCTTGAGAAGCTGTTTTAAAAAACTTAACCAATTTAATTTGGACATTTATTATTACTATTTTCAAAAAAAAAAAAAAAATTTCAGTCACAAATTAAGAAATAAAAGTGGTCGTTTCAATTTCAACTAAAATAAATACGTAATAGAAGCGGTGGTTACATCAGAAGTATGGGGTTGTGCATAGAGTTGCTACAGCTTATCATCCCCAAACTAATGGGCAAGCAGAGGTTTTTAACAGAGAGATCAAGCAAGTGTTACAGAAGGTGGTGCAACCCAACAGGAAAGATTGGAGCAAGCTTCTTGAGGATGCTTTATGGGCTCATAGGTCCGCTTACCGCACACCTTTGGGGATGTCTCCTTATAGGGTGGTTTTCGATAAGGCATGCCACCTTCCAGTGGAGATTGAGCACCGTGCTTATTGGGCGGTAAAGAGTTGTAACATGGCATTTGATGAAGCGGGTATGTAAAGGAAGCTTCAGTTGGAAGAGCTTGAGGAGATTCATTTGGAAGCCTATGAGAACTCCAAGATTTACAAGGAGAAAGTGAAGAAATTCCATGACTCTAGGATTCTTAGAAAGGAATTCCATAGTGGCCAAAAAGTGTTATTGTTTAATTCTCGCCTTAAGCTTATTTTCGGTAAACTTCGATCTAGATGGGATGGACCTTTTGTTATTACTAATGTTTTTCCCCATGGTGCAGTTGAGATTAAAAATGAACTACCGGCAAAGTCTTCAAGGTCAATGGTCACCAACTCAAAGCATTTCATGAGAGCCCTCAAGTGGAGGAAGAGCTTGTGGAGGACATCTCTTTGGTCCTGCCAATTTTGTGTGAAGATGTGTCTTGAACGACATTTGGGGAGTTTCCTTTTCCCTTCTTTTATTTGTTGTCTCTTTGTTGCATTTCTTTGCATGCTTACATTGAGGACAATGTGCATTTCAAGTGGGGAGTGAAGGGTCCTTAAAATTTTTGAAACTCTGGTTATTTTCTATTTTCTGTTTTCTGTCTGTTTATGTTTTGTTGCTGTCTGTTTGTCAGTGTCTGTTATTTTCTGTTTATCTGTCTGTATATATTCTGTTTGTCTGTTTTAGTTTTTGAGTCTGTATGTTTTTGTTGTCTGTTTCTGCTGTTTCTGTTTGTTGCTGTTTTTATCGAATTTAGGCACCGTTTCATGTTTTTCATAGGATTTCTAATTTGCATAAATTGTGAGAAATGTTAAAAGTTGGTTGGATTGAGAGGTTTCATACTTGATGGGAATCATTATTGTAATTGTTGAAGTAATAAGTAGGCTTGAGAATAGAATTTAAGATGAACCATGTGTGGTAGAATTATGCCTTGTGAGTTTTTGAGCCTTTGTGAATATGTTCTTTCATGTGTGATTTCACCCTTATGCTAGATTACTCTATGTTTTGCCTTGCCTCTTTCGACATTCCTTGTTGCACATGCTTTGATCGAGATGATTTAGGCTTTCTTTCTTTTAGCTACTAGCCAAATAAGCCTATCCTTGTGTTGATATCCATTGTCACCCTCTTTGAGCCTTTAGCCTTTTCTTTCTTGTTTAGCTCATTAAAAGCTAAAAAAAAAATGATGGAAAACCATGTTACCCTAGCTTTAGGAAAAAAAGGAGCTTTGAAATTGTTTTGGGAGTGGGTTTCAAACAAGTGTGGGGTGTTTGTCTTTTGTTTTGTTTTGAAAGAAAAGAAAAGAAAAAGAGAAAAGAAAGAGTTCAAATAGCAAAAGTTCAAAGAAAAGAAGAAAAAGAAGAAAAGTAGAAAAAAATTGTGTATAAGCAAAGAAAAAGAAGTTCAAGCAAAGAAAAAAAAAATATATATATGCAATAAAAGTTGTTATAGTTCATTTTCATCCTTGTAAATTCTTTTAAATTTCACCTTGCTTCTACCCTTCTTTTATCTTGTTGGCTTGCTCCCTATTGTCCCTCTTTTTTCTTAAGCTTTAGCCTAAATATCCTTTTCTTATCCACCTTTCCCTAAGCCATTCATTACAAGCTAATAAAGTCCTTTTGATCTTTTGATGCATGTGTATTTCAAGTTGAATGAATGAGAGGTTTGTCAATGCTTGGATGTGCTAGTTGTATGTGGTGTTTGAGTGTAAATACAAGCCATACACATCATGTGAGGTTGAATGCCACCCTTTGAGAGAATTCTATCACCTTGGTGCATTCTTGATTCTAAACTTGACTACTTTTTCACTTTGTGCTTTGTGATCATGTTTTCATGGATTGTTGTTACCTCAACATTATTCTTCCATCTTTCATCTCTCTCACTTTTGTGCATTTTTATGATCCATTAAAAAATATGTGTGCCTTGTTCATACCCTTTCTTTAAATTTTTGGTTTACTTTAGTTTGAATTTTTCTCTTAGTCTTTCTTTTAGTTTTGCCCAGGAGTGTAAAAGTTTAAGTGTGGGGTATTTTGATAGAGTGCTTTTAGTTGAGCATTTTTCTATCCTTCTTAGCTTATTTGACCTCTCTTGGACCTTTATTTTCCTATTCTAATTCAGCTTTTGGCCTAGGCAAGTAAGTGGGCTTAATTGCTAATTGTTGCGTATTTTCAGATTTTTGCTCACTTGACGTATCTAACTTGTGCAGGACCTATAGGGTGCTACCAATCTCCGAATGGAGCATTCTAGGAGTCCCTGAAAAGATAACAAAAAGATCTACAAGTTTGCTAGAAATAGCCCGAGGCCAATTCTATCATTTAGAGGGTCATTTTAAGCTTCGAAGTTAGCACCTCTGCACTTGTAATTTTGGGCTGCGAATTTGACTTTCATGGTTGTAAATAGCAAATAATTAAATTGTTGGGTTTGTTTGTGGCCCATTTTATTTTCAGAACTCAATCACTACATATATTAGTGACTTTAGTGAAACTTGAACAACACACTTTACAATTCAATAAACAAGTTTTACATTTCTTTTCTTTAGTTTTTAGAATCAAAAGCTTGTTCTTCATTTTCTCTCATTTGTTCTTCATTGTTCTTTATCTTCTTCATTTCCATTTTGCTATTCTTCCATTTTTCTGCACTCATTTCATGGGGCTTTCCTTGGTGATCATCATGGAAGGCTAAATCATTAATCAATCCAAGGATCTAACTCAAGCAAGAGAAGAATTGGAGTTCCGGTTCAGTATTTAGAATTCTACTTGAATGCTCACCTTCTTCTTCAATTTCTATTATGTTTTCATGATTATGAATGCATTTGGGATTGAAAGTGAATTAGGATTATGGATTCATGTCTTAATTTCAAATGATAATCACAAGATTAATTGAATGATATTTCATTTAGGGTTGTGGTTTCAATCAATTTAGGAGTAGAATCGATTGAATTGCTTCTATTGAGATTGAATGAATGTTCATGTTAGAATCAATTTATGGGAATGATGATGATTCAAATAGCTTGGGTTAGTGAATTGGATTGATGCTTTCTAATCTGTTTTACTTTACTCTTTGATAATCTTGTTAATTTTTGCATTGTTCTTTAATTTTAGTTTGTGTTTTTGCATGTTTTACTTTACGCATACCAACTGTTTGAAAAAACCCCCCCCTTATTATTATCAATGATTTGAAGCTAGAACCATATTGATCGTGTCTCTGAGTCGACCTAGGTTAGCTCTATGCTACAGAATTAGCTTAGTAAAATTGTTTTTGATGCGTCTCGACAAATCAATATCACATTGCTAGTGTCTTATGTGGTCATTAAATGAATTGGGCCCGTTAAAGGAGTTTAATTGGTCCAAGTTCATTTATGTCAGTGACTAATTGGGCCTAATGGGTCACACACCAAAGATTGTTCTTGATTGCTTATATCTAACAAGTTTGGACCAATAATAATTATTGGACTTTTTCAAGACTTTGGTGTAATTGGGTTAGAGTTGGACTCAAAGTCCAATTGATCATGCGCCCCAACTTGGCCAAATGCAAGCATTGTTGCGACTTCTCTCCCTTTTTTTGTTGAACATTGCATTATATCTTACATATGTGGATTTTACTAGTGCACCTATTGCCAGATTTCTTGATTTCTTAGTACGAAATTAATCGACTCAGCAAGATTGGTGGTCATGTGCCCCCATCGTCGGTAAATATCCCATGCGAGAGTCCATTTTTCTCGTGGAATCTCATTGAGCCAATTAGTTGCTCGATCAACATTTGCTTCCTCCCTCAACATGTTGTAGTAGTAATTGAACGTAAGCTTCGTCTTTGAATATGTTGAGTAGTTATAAACACACAATTTCATTATCGTGAACAATACAAAATGAAGTGACATTTAATATGAAGAGAAAGAAGTTTGACATTCACCCATATTGATAATTAATTTTTTATGGCGTTGTTCTTGTACCTCCTCATGTAATTCTATGCAATGTGTCAAATATATAACACATGCACAAAATTCTGTGTCATCCACCCACTATCACGTCTTGAGTATACACTTTTGATTGACTCTTGTCTGTCTAAAATCAAACACATACCATGTTGTGGGGTGACATGCCTTTTTAGATTTAAGACGAAGAACAACCACGCTCTTGCTTATTCAATCTCGACTACAGCGAAGGCTATCAGAAGGATTTTATTGTTTCCATCTTGTGCAACTACCACAAAGAGGGTCCCCCTGTACTTATCATACAACCATGTTCCATCGACTTGAACTATAGGCTTGCAATATTGAAACCCATTGATACCCTGTTTGAATCTCCAAAAAAAGACAATGAAACATGACGAAACCCTCTACTAGTTGACCTCTTTGTGGTGGCACTGGCAGTGTTTTCTTCTCCACCACATACCAGGAAGGAATTGTTGTATAGCTTGCAACAATCTCGATAGATCGTACGATCTTTCCCAGTTGTCGTAGATGTTTTCAATAACCTTTTGCTTTGCCAACTATGCTTTGCAGTATGCGGTGGTGTATCCTTCAGTGCTTTTGATGTGTGTTATCAAGGTTGGGACTAAAGTTGATGGATCATTTTTGATCATGATGTATAGTTGAACCCATTAGCCATTAGTTTTCCCAAATCTACCTTGCAATGAAACCCAATCTTCAAGCAAATTTCAAGAACACAAACTTTCGTACTTTCACGTGTATATGGGGCTATTTAGAAGCTTTTAGTTGCAGCAATGGAAGATGGAAGAAAGGTTAGGGATAAAGGGGAAAGACACCACGGAGAAGCTCTGCAATAAGTCTAAGAAGAATCACCATAATAACTTGAAGCCATTGATAAGAAACAAGAGGTTCTTGCACAAGAACTTGAGTGAAACTCTCACAACAATTTTCAGAATTGTATTCAATGAACCAAAGTTAGTTACATTCAGTTTTGGACCAGCTTATATAGGCCCCGAAATTACAAAGCAAATACAAGTGAAATGCAAATTCAAATGAAGCTTGTAGTGCACACTAATGGAGCCTCATGCAAGCTTAATGAAGCTTATGGTGCAAGCTTCCCTAAGTGACCCTTGGCTGTCCCAAATTCGTGAAATGGTGCAGTATTTTAGCTTCTAAGTGCAACCAACTAATTTACTAAGTTGCTACACAAATTACATACAAGTGTACCTACACCTCTTTACACAATTGCACTAAAAATCCTTTTTATTATTTCTACTTTTGCTTTTAACAAGTGCTGAATTTAATTGGAATTTAATTGAACTTAAGACATCAAACTACAGCCCTTGTTGTCCTTGAGTTGGTGTGCTTCATGCTTGTCCAAATTAGCCTTGATGTGATCTTGAAATGTTTGAGTTCTAGCCCTTGTCATGGGTTCTTTAAAGCTCACCAAAGGAAGTGCTTCAAGCTCTCCTTCTAGACCTTTAGCTTGTAATGGCCTCTATCAGATCATGTTATGGATGCTTTTACTGATCAACAAATACGACAACTTTGCATGATCTTGTGAGATTGAAGGATTTGAGCATGTGTGCGGTTCACAAAGCTTTCTTATTTCCTACTACTTGGAGGCAAGGATGTATGATGCCCTGCACCTCCAAGCACAACTATCGTCATTACAAATGACAATTAGCTTTGGTGGGTTCGATAGTTGTGTCTTATAATTAGCTCTTTTGCTCACATGAAGCTGCTGCAAAGCATTTTATACGTCTTGTTTTGTTAGGAAACACATCCCTTCGAAGAGACTACCCATTGGATGTTGGACTTCTTTGCGATCCAAGCGATGTCCGTATTCAAAATCTTGAAAATAGGATTCTTCAAAATTTTGCATATGGGGTGGTACGGTTGTGATTGGTGAAACAGATCAGGCTTCTTCCTCATTATCTTCCTATTGGGGTTGATTGAAAAGAATTTCATCTCCGTCCTCACTAATGAGATCGAGTTCTTTGTTAGGTAAGTCTGGCTTTGCTGTGAACTCAGACTTGTTTGGTCGGATTGATGAGGAAGGCTCTTGATAAGTGCCATATCTTAGTAAAATTAGGGCTATAATGTTGGCACTTATCTTTTGATTTTAGTAAATTTATTGATTAAATTGCCCTAAACCTAGTTGTTTTATATTTTGTGTAAATATGTAGGGTATTATTCACATTTTGGAAGATTCATCCACTCAAATCCGGTGTTTTAATCGGTACCAATTGTATCCGGAACATCCAAAGCAACCAAGGCAAGTACAAAGGGGCAAAAATGTCAATTTAGGAAGATTCAAAAGCAAATTCGCCCAGGACTCGCCCAGCCCAACACCTTTCTTCACTGTTGGGTTTTTAACTCGCTCGAGCGAGCAAAACAGGCACAAAACACTCGCCTGGGCGAGTGGCTTGCTTCACTATTAAGAGATTAACTCGCCTAGGTGAGTGGAACTAGTGCATTTGGGTCGCCTAGGCGAGTGGAGGTTTCTAGAAAAATATATTAACTCGCCCAGGCGAGTGAAACAGGGCCAAATTGCTCGCCTGGGTGAGTGAGCCTAAGCAGGAGACCCAAATCTATCAATAGCCATGCAAAATTGGAAGAAATGATGGTTTTGGACAATTTTGAAAGCTTGGAATGTGAGTAGTGAGTTTAGGAGCTTAGGGAGAGTGAGAGAAGTGAGGAAATTAGTGTGGAAACTCTGTTGGAAAGAATCGGTGATGGCTTTCTTCATCAATTCTTCTGTTGATCATATGCTCTCCACAATGATTGGCTAGCTTCTCCTAAGGATTGGATGTAATCTTCTTACCCTTATGTATCACCTTTAATATTTACTATATGCATGAATCTTTTCTACTCCTTATTGGTAATTTCATTATGTCCTTAATGCTTGATTCTACTTGATCATTAGTTTCATGGAAATTAAATTCTAAGTTTGACTAGAAAGTACTCTTAGAATTGGAACTGAATGATTTTACTCTTTACGTTACGTTGCTAGGAATAGTACATAACATTTTAATTGCAAATAGCACGAGATTATGATTATAATGTTGGGATATTTATTTGATATGCAAGGATCAATATTTTGTAAATATCCTTAGGATTCTCAAATGTGAGGGATCGATTTGGGGTAATTTAACGTGTGCATCAATAAGGATAGAAAATGATTTATACATGGTAATGTTAACTAAATACTAAGGGTATAAATGATGAAATCCAACCCTACACTTTTCTTGAATTAACTAAACTCGTTTTATTTGTTTCCATAGTTTCCGGAATATCAATGTACTAAATCCGTTAATTCCACATTTTCTTTATATCCGTAGTTTCTGTTATTTCACAAACACATGAAATTCCGCTCATACTCATTGTACATAGCTATTAAACTATTAAGTTTTATTTGGAGTAACTGAGTAACTCAAGTCCCTATGGAGACGATCTTTATAAATTCTGTAACCTGCAACGACAATTGGTATGCTTGCCAAGAGTCTAACAAGTTTCTGGCACCGTTGCCGGGGACTTGAGTCATTTAGTAGGACTTTTTCTTTACTTTCATTATTTATATATATTTTAAATTTTGTATAATTTCTCTTTTTATATTTTGTTAACCTTGGTGCTTACAATATCTTGTAGTTTGTTTTTTCCTTTATGCGAGGTAAGTTTTCTACAGATAAACCTTTGTTTGATCTAGAAATTACCAAAACAGAAAGGAAAAACAAGAAGAAAAAGAAACAAGAAGCCAATAAGCCACCAAGTGAAACTTCGTCTATCGATTATCCTTTATCAGAAAAATCACTTGTACGTATATGGCTGACAGAAGGGAGAAGGAAATAGACCACCAAGGAGGACTCTTGGTGACTATGCATATCAATAAGGACCAAAGCACTACAATAGCATAGTCATCCTTCCTTTCAACAATAAAGTTGTGGAATTGAAGCCAGGATTACTCAGTCTCATTGGCTCAAGGATCCATGCACGCGCTTGTCTACATTCGTGGAGCTATGGAGTACCATGGGAGCCTCAGACGAAGATGTTGAAGTTGTTTACCTCAAAGCTTTTCCATTTTCTTTGACAGGTAAAGCTAAGACTTGGCTCCAATCCCAACCAAACAAAAGTCTCAGCACGTGGGAAGAAGTGGAGGAAAAATTCATTGCTAGATTCTTTCCTCCGTCCAGATTCATTAGTGCAAAATCAGCCAATGCTACTTTTTCCCAAGGAGCAAATGAACCTTTATGTGAAACATGGGAGAGATTCAAATCATTACTGCGAAGGTGCCCAAACCACAGTTTTGATGATGCTACATAACTACATATTTTCTACAGTTGTTTGAGACCTCAGACAAGATGATTCCTAATGCCTCAACTGGAGGTACTATGATGTCAAAAAGCCTGGAGGAAGCCATTGTAATCATTGACTCCATAGCAGCCAATGATTACCAATCCCACCATGACAAATCTCCAATACAAAGGAAGGGTATAATGGAGCTTGATACTCAAAATGCCATCCTAGCTTAGAATAAATTGTTAACTCAGCAACTAGAGGCCTTAACTAAACAAATAGGCCAACTTCCTCAACAAATTCAGCAAGGAGGATCACATAAAACACACACAGCACATCAAGTTCAACAAATCCTGAGATGTGATTTTTGTGGTGGAGAACATCAAAATGGCCACTGTTTAGCACCTGGTGATTGTCAACCAAAAGAAGAGGCTAATTATTTGCAGAATCAGACTAGAACTCAGTAGAATTATCAAGGAAATTACCAAGGTTACCGAGGTGGTCCAGGTTCAAATCAACCTTATGGTTGGAGACAAAATAATAATGCATATACTGCTCCCACTAACCCTCCTTTTGCAGGTCCCACTAACAACTCATATGCAGGTCCTTCTAATAATTCTTATGCAGGTTCTACAAATAGGGGTCCACAACAGCAAGCTCAGTTTGATAGATTGTCAAAAATGGAAGACACTTTAACTCAGTTTATGCAGATGTCCATCACCAATCAAAAGAATACTGATACATCTATCAAAAATCTCGAAGTTCAAGTTGGACAACTCACAAAACAACTCTCTGAGCATGGAGGTGGCTCTTTCTCAGCAAACAAACAAGTCAACCCAAAGGAACAATGCAAATTTATTACAACAATGAGGGGGACTGTGGTTGGTTTGAAGAATGATGATGAGAAAAAGAAAAATGAAGGAGTTGTAGAAAAAAAATGATGAAAAGAAAAAAATTGAAAAAGAAAATAAGAAAAATGAGGAAGTGGTAACAAATGAAAAAATTGAAAAGAAGGTGATGAGTGAAGAAGAGAAGCAGAAAACAATTGATAAAGGCAAAGTTGTGCTAAACCCACCACCAGTTCAACATATGCCTTATCCACATGTCCCATCAAGGCAAGCAAAAGAAAGGTAGTACAAGCATTTCCTAGATATTTTTAAACAACTGCAAATCAACATTCCTTTTTCTGAAGCATTGGAACAGATGCCAACATATGCCAAGTTCATGAAGGATCTACTCACAAAGAAGAGGACATACATGGATGATGAAACAATAGAGTTGGATGCAGGATGTAGTGCAATTATCCAAAAGACCATTCCAGAAAAATTCAGAGATCCTGGTAGTTTCACAATTCCTGTGGCTATTGGGAAATTATCAGTAGGAAAGACGCTTCTTGATTTAGGAGCAAGCATCAACCTCATTCCATTGTCCATGATCAAAAGGATAAGGGAAGTAGAAATCAGACCAACGAGGATGACTTTGCAGCTAGCTGACAGAACTATTAAGCATCCTTATGGCATTATTGAGGATGTGTTGGTGAAAGTCGACAATTTCTTCTTTCCAATCAACTTTGTAGTGATGGATATGGATGAAGACAGTGAAGTTCCATTAATTCTTGGCAGACCTTTCATGAAGATTGCCAAGGTCTTGATTGATGTTGATGAAGGAAAACTCATTGTAAGGGTGCAAGATGATGAAGTGCAGTTTAATGTCCTTGAAGCCATGAAGCACCCCACAGATAAAAGAGAGTGCTTTAGAGCTGATGTTCTGGATGAGGTAATTTCTGACTCTAAAAGATTAATTCACAGAAAAGATGGATTGGAGAAAGCACTAACCGAAGCAGTCAAAGATGAATGTGAAGATAAGGAAAGATCAGAGTATCTTCAACAGCTGAATTCTTGCAAAGAAATTCCTTATCTCCAATCTCTCTTTGAAGAATTAAAGGATGATAAGCAAAAAGAGGAACCAAAGTTGGAATTAAAGGTATTACCTTCACATTTAAAATATGTTTTTCTTGTAGGTAATTCTGAGAAACCAATGATCATTAATGCAAATTTTTTTGAGTAAGAAGAAAAGAAACTGGTAAAAGTTTTGCAAGATAATAAAGAAGCCATTGGTTGGACCTTATCAGACCTAACAAGGTCCTTCTTATTGTATGCATAGAATTTTAATGGAAGAGGATTATAAACCTGTAACTCAGCCTCAAAAACGTCTCAATCCGACCATGAAAGAAATTGTCAGGAAGGCAGTAGTCAAGCTACTGGAGGTTGGAATGATATATCCTATTTCAGATAGTCAGTGGGTAAGCCCTGTACAGGTAGTACCCAAGAGAGGTGGTATGACTGTTGTTAAAAATGATAAAGATGAGCTTATTCCTACTCATACTATTACGGGTTGGAGAATGTGCGTTGATTACAGGAAGCTCAATAAAGCCACCTGAAAGGATCATTTTCCATTACCTTTCATGGATCAAATGCTGGAGAGACTAGCAGGTCAGCAATATTACTATTTTCTTGATGGTTATTCAGGATACAATCAAATCAATGTTGATCCTGAAGACCAAGAGGAAACAACTTTTACTTGTCCCTTCGGTGTTTTTGCTTACAGGAAAATGTCTTTTGGTCTCTGTAATGCACCTACAACGTTTCAAAGATGCATGCTTGCTATTTTTTCTAACCTTGTTGAAAAAAGTATTGAAATCTTGATGGATGATTTTTCTGTATTCGGTACTTCTTTTGATGTATGCCTGTCTAACTTGGATACTATTTTGAAGCGATGTATTGAAACAAATCTTGTGCTTAATTGGGAGAAATGTCACTTTATGGTGACTGAAGGTATTGTATTGGGTCACAAGATCTCTGTGCATGCCATTGAAGTTGACAAAGCCAAGGTGAATGTCATTGACAAATTACCACCACCAACAAATGTCAAAGGCATTAGAATTTTTCTGGGACATATAGGATTTTACAGACGGTTCATCAAGGATTTTTCTAAGATTGCCAAACCGTTAAGCAATCTATTGAACAAAGACGTCCCATTTCACTTTAATGATTCCTGCTTAAAAGCTTTTGACACTTTGAAACAAAAGCTGGTCTCTGCACCATAATCACTGCACCAAATTGGACACTTGATTTTGAAATAATGTGTTATGCAAATGATTATGTTGTAGGGGCAGTTTTGGGTCAAAGCAAGAATAAAATTTTCCATGTTATACATTATGCAAGTAAAGTTTTAAATGAAGCTCAAATTAATTATCTAACAACTGAGAAAGAATTGCTTGCAATAGTGTATGCCTTTTGGAAAAATTTAGATCATATTTGACAGGATCTAAAGTTGTAGTTTTCATTGATCATGCTGCTATCAAATATTGGTTAGTCAAAGCTGATTCTAAACCAAGACTTATCCGTTAGGTTCTACTATTACAGGAATTTGTGTAAAATATAGGAACACTTCACACTTAACCAAGAGGGGGGAGGTGAATTGGTTAGTCTTGGTAAATTAAAAATTTCCTTTAACAAAATCATGAGTTTTCCGTTTAGGATCTTTATCACTTTTGAAACCAAGAAACTTTATTCAATCAAATGTTCAGTCCAAGGTATCCAATAGCTCAAAATTGAATTGATAAGCAACACAAGACAAACAAGATGAACAGAATATAATCAAGAAAGAAATTAAAATCAAAGCACACAAGATTTATACTGGTTCACTTCAAACACTATAAAGTTACATCCAGTTTTCTTCCACTCAACACTAGAATGGAGTTCCACTATTGTAATTTTCTGTTCTTACAAGTAATTACAAAGTCTCTTTATCAACCCTAGATAAAGTTCAGAAATCTAAAACACTATTAGATTCTTAGAGACAACCCACTAAGAACACTACTCAGCACAACCCCTAGAGAAACTCTCTATCTCTAGATTACAAGCAAGAAACCCAATTACAATAGACAATCAAATACAAATTCACTAAAGAATTACAACCTCAAAGTTTAAGGAAAGAAACCACCTGATGATCCAGTGAATGATATGCAGATGAATGAATAATCAGGTTGAATAATGAAAACAATCTTAGAACATCACTTTCCTTATCCTTTGAAAAGAATCTTCTTACTTGAAGAATCACTTAACAACCCATAAGTGTTTTAGTGAAAGCAAGAACTTAATGAACTCAGAAAATCACTAAGAATATGTTTAGAAAGCTTAAGTATGCTCAGAATACGAATTGATCAAGTTACTAAAATAGTTGAGCAAGGGTTCTATTTATAACAAACTTTCTAACTGTCAGTAATCGATTATATACGCTCCTGTAATCTATTATTTTGCTCATGTAATCGATTGTTTCAAGACTGTAATCGATTAAACTGTTCAACAAACTTCTGGATATGAGCAACGAACAAAATAATCGATTATTCCGTCATGTAATCGATTAAGACAGGAAGCTTCATAATTTGAAATACACTATGTAATTGATTATAGATTCTGGTAATCGATTAAGCTAGGAAGCTACGTAAATTATTTTGAACTATGTAATTGATTACTTCATTTGGTAATCGATTAAACCAGAAGAACATGTTAAGTACAGGCATATAATGTAATTGATTACTAACCTTGGTAATCGATTAAGACAGGAAGGTGATATTTTCTGTTTAGGCTATGTAATCGATTACAGCCTTTTGGTAATCGATTAAAATGTTCATCAAGGCAGTTTATATGTGAACCAAGGTAAAATAATCGATTAAACCGATACGTAATCGATTACATTGTCCTTGAAAATTTTTCCAGAATGCACTAAGAACAAAATAATCGATTCTTATCTTGATGTAATCGATTAAACTAGTAGAAAACTTATTTTTCCAAAAAAAAACTTTGATTTGATACAAAATCTTAAACAATTTTATCAATGCCTTGTGAATTCTATTTCTTAAACTTAATTGACTTAATGAATTATGTGAATGCAATGCACTTGGATCACCAGAAATGCTTCTTCCTTTTACATTTAATCACAAGTTGTTCTTCAATCCTTCAAGGCATGTTGAAAGCTAAAACTTGAGACTTGAATCAAACTTTGCTTATGCTTCAAGCAGCTCCCCCTGTAACGCCTCAATTTACCATCTTGTATTCTATTGATTTTTGATGAAAATTCTTTTCAACTTGCTTAAAAATACCAAACCAAATTTACTAATAACTGATATTCAAAGAGATTTTCATTACTAATTAATATTTATTACACTGATGTAATGTAAAATAAGAGTACAAACTGATTTCGATTCTTTTACATGATACAAATAACTAAAACATTCTATCTCAACAGAATACATCCTCAAGCATCACATCTTCAAATAACACATCTTCAAACAAAACTTCTTAACAATCTCTTTCTCTATTGTTCGTCTGCTCGCCCGAATAAAATCGAGGTCATAGCTGGTGTCAACCACAGACACAAAATACAGGGTAAGTTTATGATAAAAATAATTCAAGCAACAGAATACATTCAATATACAAATATTCATAACATCATCCTCAAGATAGAATGCATGATTCTCTTTTTATATGATGCATGATTCTCTTTGATTCTTATCATGTGGTACCAACAGTCAAGATAGCCCCATCTCAGTGGCACAGAACTTATCCGATCAGTCAGGGTACTGAAGTGTTGCAATAGGAAGGTCACCCACACTTCATGTGATCATCATGGGTGGCGTGGTCCTCATTGCCAATCATCCCCCAGCTGAAACTCCTTTTGTCTGAACGCACGAACTCAGTTTAGCTATCTGACACACCTCCTCTTGAGGTAAATAACACGGACTAACCCCCGCCGGGCATATGCATATGAGACATATAAGACTGATTCACTTTAATTCTTTATCATCTCATATTTATTTTAAACATCAGTCTTCAAATTCTATCTCACATACTTTACTAAAAAATTCAACAGAATTTAAGTATAGAATTCAACTTGTATAGAAAATTCATGGAAACACATGAAATTCATAAGGGTTCATGGAACACTAAGCAACACATGTATTTCATAGAAACACTCCACAACACATGAACTTCAAACATCTATTTGAACAGAACACACTCAAACTATCTTTCTTTCTTTGAAACAATTCATCAAACGCATGGTGTGCAAGCTTTACTTTCCATAGAAATAAATAAGATTCTATAAATACTTATTCAAACAAAAGCAATACTTAAACTATATTTAGCATAAACCTCCCTATACATACCTTATAATCTCTTATGAAGCTTGTCTTTCTCTTCCTACAAAGCATGACAAACTTTTCCTAAGGATACTTTGTCCTTCTACACGTGATCCTTCAATGAAGTGGAGTCTTCTTCTTATTTGATTTAGGCTTTAATAAGGAAAGGATGAAAATGAAATGAAGGAATATTGGAGAGAGCTTTCACGTGAAGTGTTAGAAGGGTGGAGTCTTGAATGTGACTCCCACTTAAGGCCCCCTTCACCCCTTTATATAGTAGTTGGAAAATGATATAATATTCATGGACATTTCTACCCTTCCTAGCTAGTTATTCCCATTTGGTTTCATTGTAACTAAGTTTCATGTCATTCCATTATATCCTAACTAGATTTATAAAAAATCTCCTAAGTCATGATGACTTACTTTACAAGTGTCTCTACACTTGTCATGAACTTTACAAGTGCCCCACCACTTGTCCAATTTATGAAGCTTCTTCCTCTTTTCCTTCCAAGTGTTTGACAGAGTGCTTTTAGTTGAGTATTTTTCTATCCTTTTTAGCTTATTTGACCTCTCTTGGACCTTTATTTTCCTTCCTATTCTAATTCAGTTTTTGGCCTAGGTAAGTAAGTGGGCTTAATTGCTAATTGTTGCGTATTTTTGGATTTTTGGCTCACTTGACGTATCTGACTTGTGCAGGACCTATAGGGTGCTACCAATCTCCGAATGGAGCTTTCTAGGAGTCCCTGGAAAGATAACGAAAAGATCTACAATTTTTCTAGAAATAGCCCGAGGCCAATTCTGTCATTTAGAGGGTCATTTTAAGCTTTGACGTGCCACTTTGTCTATTATGTCATCACTTAACAGAATGAGACTAACATCGTGTACTACGCTGAAACATAATTTTTTTTTCAGACACGTAATTGACCAAAAGTGAATTTGAGATAGTAATATAAAAATAGTATATTTTCCATGAAAAATATATTTAAATCTTAATTTATATTGGCGAGACAATCATGAAAATGAAGGCACAAGATAGAAGCTGCAGTCCTTGGTTCATTTGCCATAGCTAGCACAAGTGAGTTTCGAACATTGAAAGTCAGGGTTGGACATGTTTCAAAATAGTAGTCATACCTAAGTTGGCA
Organism: Glycine tomentella; assembly: GCA_007407185.1. Classification (NCBI taxonomy): domain Eukaryota; kingdom Viridiplantae; phylum Streptophyta; class Magnoliopsida; order Fabales; family Fabaceae; genus Glycine; species Glycine tomentella. Next base: position 192,743 of record PYAF01004756.1, on the reverse strand, counting down.
AAGTACTAGAGGACTAAGGAGTACGAGCAAAATCACGAGAACAAAATAATGCTTATTATTGGAAGTGCACTCCATAAGTTGAAATTTTGAAAGCCAATAGGCAACAACTCAATTATTGCTGTGAGACAATAATGAAGCCTTTTGTAGAAGAAAAAGACACTTTTAATTGTTTCGCTTTTGTAGAGCTAGGGTGGCAGTGCTACTATTCAATTCCTATCACATGCGTGTGGAGCAAGTTCGCATTTTCTTTGGGTGATTGGAGATAATGATATACTATTTCTGAATATGTTGGATTTTATAATTAAATAGTACTATTGTTTATAGAAATTAATATTTTGACGTACCTTAATTATAATGTATATTTGTAATTGAATTTTTAATTTGAATGACCGTGATGAATTGGGTTGTTCATTTATTAGTCATGCATTTATTGGTGTGTTCCATGCCCTTTCTGAAAGCTATCAGTTGTTACTTCTATGTTTATTATAAATTAGACTTGATTTTATGTGGGTTTAACTTCTTTTGTTGATTTTTTATTGTGTTTGAGACGTGTCCAAAGACACGCTTAGTGCCTCATATATCAGCGGTCCTTATGACGTTAATTTATTGACAAGTGCTATAAACTTGCATCATTGTGTGATTAAATTAGACTAAGAATTTAATTATTTAACTTCTAACAGAACACTCGTGAGACTCTTAACACACTCTCTCATTTGACTCAGATTCCTCTGTGTGAAGAGTAGGCGCATTTGAAACAATCATGTATTCAATATCAGTTTTGTTTTTCGTTTCTTTATTTTTCCCTGTCAAGAATCAAGATAGTACTTGTTCCGTTCCAAAACTATAATGTTTAAGGTTAGTACGCACCTATTAAAAAATATTAATTGATAAAGTTTTAGACTAAAATACTATTATTTAATCATGTTAGAATCACTGTTAACCATAAATATTTGGATAAGGGAGAGTTTAGAGACAAAGTTAAGTCAACATTTTTCTTGATGAGTGGTTAGTTATTGATGTCTATCTTAGATAACAAAAAAATATTCAATGCATTAATAATTGTAAACAAAGATATAGTTGAAAAAAAGTTTTAAGTTTAGTCTTAGATTTGTAAAATATTTATAGTTTTTAAATAAAACAAAAATGTTAAAGTATTTATAGTTTTAGAATGGAGGAAGTAAGACACTTGCACATTGAGGATAAGTCATGTGCATCATCGGAGAGAGGTCCAAGCTGAAAATTCTAAAACTGAGCGCCATTTGAATAAGTTCTGTGGACCTATCGTAAGATAATTAAGTACGTATGTCTTACATTCATGTATCAGCTAGCAAAGCAAGAGATAATTAATAAGCATTATATTTTGCGGGTAACGACAAATTAATAGATCTATCACTTCATCCAGCATGCCTTTTTGTGAAGTTAAAAAAACTAGCCTCAATTCATGCCTAAAAGGGTAGTTAACAAGTAAAAAAAAAAAAATCAATCAATTATGATAAAAACCCTTTTTCATTTGTGTATGTGTGAATGAGAATGGCTTGAATTTGAATACTATTATTTAGCTCAAACAATTATGGTAGTTAAAAAAAGAACTGCCCTCAATTCATGCCTAAAAGGGTAGATAATAAGTAAAAAAAAAAATCAATCAATTTATGATAAAACCCTTTTTTATTTGTGTATGTGTGAATGAGAATGGCTTGAATTTGAATACTATTATTTAGCTCAGACAATTATGTACCCTGCCGAGTAATAACTACAATCTGACTCTAACTGTTGGACCTTGATTGTCCTGTACGTATTCCAACCGTATGATGACTTGTTACATTTTACACACATATATTTTAGAAGTCCTATATTTATTATAATATAGAATTATATTATTAACAGTGAATCACCAAATGCATTGATTAATTCATGTGAGTTATTTCAGTTTATTTTTAATTTATGTTATGGATATATATGTGTTAAATACTTGAAGGAAAAGTTTTGTAGCTCATAATAATCTTATTTGATTATAACAATATTGTCTTTAGTAGAATATACTTGATGATAATCTAGACAAAAAAAAACACTATTATTAATGAACATGTAAAATCACATAAACCAAATAACCTTGGTTGTATATGTATCAACTTGTCATCGTTTTTCTTTCACCCATTTTTCCTATTTTATTTTTATTGATTTTCCTCATGTGTTAAGTTCATGTTGTGGTTATATTATTATTATTATTATTATAATAATAATGTTTATGTTATTAGAGCATGTCTAAATATAAGGTTAAAAGTGTTTTTGAGAGTTTTTCTAATGAAATTTTTTTTTATATTTTCAATAGAAAAATTCTTAAAAATACTTGTGACTTGTATCCAAACATACCCTTACTATTATAAAACAACTATTTTTTAATGTTACAAGATCTTTAATACGAATCGATTAAATTAAATCTTGAATTGCCCAAACCACCCTCCTTATTAACCATTTTGTTAAATTTGGTATATACCAAGTTATAATAGTATCATGTTTACAAGGCATTTTAATGCATACACAAACACTAACGCAAGTCAGGCATGACTAATAAAATAATAATACAAGATATCAATATGGTATGTCATTGTTGGTAGATACTTTATCACTTTAACATATGATCATGGATTCGATTCTTGTCTCGTGCATATGAAAAAATATATATTAAGAGAGGTCAATTCCTGAAATAAATCTCATTATCTTAAGAAATTAGTCATTAACTTTCAACCGAGAAATACTCTAATTAACACACAAAATAGTACAAGGTATGAACTCAGATATTAAATGGTCCAGCGCTTGAACAAAAATAAAGTAACGCTTGATTGATGATCCTTTTGGACTCTGAGTCAGTTTGAGTTGGCTAATATATAGATACGCTACTTGTACATCTGATTGATTGTGTATGTTAAGATCAAAGTCATACTAATAACTGGCACTCGTTTCATTTTGTGGTGAGAAAACGATACTATATCTGTGCTATCATAAATGGTGATGCATCCGAAATTACTGATGGCATTTTCCTCTATTTTTTTGTCACTCAAGAGTGCTACGGATGATGCAGATCACATTCACAGGACACAATCCGTAGTAAGTTGTCATTTTTATTAGGTTTATGTGATTCTTACATGTTAACTAATAATAGTGTATTTTTTTAGACAAAAGACAAATATCTTTTATCTTTGACAATCTCGTTTAAATAGGATAAAATCATTGAATCTTTACTCATGTTTAATCTATGTAAGTTAGCATTTTCATTTTTTATTCCTGTAAGTTTATTTTTCTAATTTTAGTACCATTAAATTTGTGTTTTTTCAATTTTGATCCTTATAAGATATTTTGCTCATTGAATTCTTGTAAGTTTGTCTTTTTCAATTTTGATCATTGTAAGCCAAACTTATGGGAACTATAAATAAAAAAAATTAGAATAGACTAAAATTGAAAAAACACCAACTTACAAAGACTAAAAATAAACAAAAAAAATGTAAAGGAATCAAAATTGAAAAAATATCAACTTATAAAAACTAAAATTAGAAAAATGAACATATATACCAAAAATGATAAAAGCGCTTATAGAGAAGAAAAAACATATTTAAGCCTTGTTTTAATATATATAGAAAATAAATGGTAAAAAAATTGTGTTTGTAGTTCAAAAGTTTATGTTACAATGTAAACCCTGAGATTATAAAATTTATTTGAACCCTCACCAGTAGTTAAATCCTAACTGTTCAAATATATTTCTTTCTGCATTCTATGTTTTCTCGTTTTACGTCACGTTCAAACTTGTATTTGATACAACAAAAGGACAGAAAATAAGAAGGAAATAAAAAAATATTATGAATTTTTTGCCTATACTCTTTTAAATCATTACATTTCTTCAGAATTAAGGATAAACGACTTATTATAATTTTTCATATTTTACAATATGATTACGTGTATAAATAAATTTTTAATTTTGTGTTCCTTTTTTCTCTTTGATTCACCGTTTTCGTTTCTCTTTTGTCACTTCCAAGTTTGTGTGAAAGTTTGGACTAGGATATTTTGGAGGTGCCAAATTTGAAGACTAAATTAAAATCTCATTCGTTACCATAAGTTTTTATAATGAGTAGTTTTGTTACTTTTTGCCCGTTGTCATTCTGTTATCTCGACAAAAATCACCCAAGTTATTTTTGGGGTGAACATTTCCACCATATAACTTATCCTACCAAAAAGGTAAACGAAAGAAGAAAACCTTATTTACTCTTGTATCAACATTGTCGTCTATAGCCTTCTTGGCCAAAGGTAGCAGGAAAGAAGAGCATCATATATATTAGGAAGTCCACCATCATTGCCCTAGTTTTCAGGGTGCAATTTATATATCTCTCAGACAATTTCACTTAATATTAATTGATTTTAAACTAAAATCTAACATGATATTAGAACTATAGTCCATCTTAATGAAACTCATCTATTCTAGTAAACTCATCTATTTAAGCTGAAATCTATCAAGATACACTTCTGAAAAGCTGAAATCTATCAAGATACACTTCCACACTATGGGCATTAACATGTGGGAGTACAATTTTTATAATTAATAAAGACTCAAGATTTTGAGAGTCTTTATTACAATTACAACACATCTGGAGTGTATTGACACATCTAACATAAACAACCAAATCAGAATCCCCACGAAACCAAGAGGGATGCACAGTAATGTCTACATAATATTCACTTCATCCTAATATAGATGGAGGTAGAAATGTGCACCTTAGAAGGTCAATTACTTCATTGCTCTAAGTTAGTGTAATAATATTATTCTAAAATTGCTGCTATATTCTTGTGCAGCCTAACTTACAGACTGAGAAAGCTCTTCAGATTTTTTCCTCAGAAAAAAAAAAAAAAAAAAAAACTAAGCAAAAGAGAACCTATAATGGCAACAGCTGCAGGTCTCTACTTGAGCGTCCCTGAAAACTATAGTACAACAATGGGGCCCTGTCATTGGCATAAATGATGAAAACTTCCCTCAGCACAGTCATTTTTAAAGATCATTTTTTTTTTCGTTTGACAGTCACAGACAATCGAAGGTACTGGAATGTGTGGGCGGTACATTACAACATGGGAGCTGCTTCAAGAGTAGAGAGAAGAAAAAGAAAACACTGTGACACCCCTGCTATGTGGAAGTTATTGTGAGATGATTCCCAACTACAGCAGAGAAAAAGAATGGCACATAAAAAGTGGGCAATAGATCGTGGCAGGCCAAAAAGATAGACTGAAAAAGGATTACATTATTGGTCCAAGTATGCAGGGAGAATATCTAACGAAGAAATGAGAAATCCTCGCCTCTCAGCAGCTTTACCCTTTGCAATCTTTGCACAGGGGGTTGACAACTGATCATATCTATTTTCAGATTGCCTACTGGGAGTATGTGGTTTGTCCTGCGAACAAACGAAAATTTTAATACCAAATAAATAGCATGGTTTGACAAATATAAAAGTGGCACAACGGTTGTATTTACCATGCAGCTTGTTCCATTATACAGCTGGGTGGGAGATATAACATCCAGTTGTTGCGAGTTTTTCAAAAATGGATGTTCTAGTAAAACCACAGCTGTTGGCCGCTCTGCTGGATTTCTTTTAAAGCAGCACCTCAAAAAATCTTTACCCTCAGATGACAGTGTTTCAGGTATAGGAGGGGTCTCCTTGATAACCTTAAACAGAGCTGCAGCCTGCATAATTAGAAAAGAAATTTATTTTGCAAACTAAAAATAAAGCACCCATATGCATACAGCATCTCTGCCAAATCCACAAGTTGCAAACAGAAAAAAGTTGGCTCAAAGATGCCTTAGCTGGTTGTTAAATTGAGGTTTGCCAAAATAAGTAAAAAATTGGCACATTATCCTCCAGTACCAAACTTCAGAATCTCATTCTCATATAAGCAGATATAAAACCATGTCTAAATAAGTAGTTTTGAAAACCATTGGGATTCTATTACCAGTGAGAAATCTTAAACTATATGGTTATTGAAGTAGCCTGAGAATAACAAAGTTGAAAAGATACAAATGAGAATTTTTTCAGGTGCTTACTCCTTCATATTCACTCCAAGGAGCCTTCCCAGTGAACATTTCAATGATGGTACAACCCAAACTCCAAATATCAATAGCAAAAGCAAGATCAGGGCTGTTATCCTTTTGTATCACAGCCTGCAAAAGCTATATGAGAATCGAAAGTGTTAGTGAGGAATGTGCGAGACAGAGATTACAGGGTAATGTAGAGTAAAACTATACCTCTGGAGCCATCCAGTATGGACTTCCCCTCAAAGAAAGATTAGCTTCAAACCCAGTAAGCTGTGCAACATAAAGATCCCAAGTTATAAACTTAATGAAACACCTCATGTACAGATTAAACTTAATGAAACACCAGAATTCAACAGCACAGAATAAGCATCAAAGCTTGAAAATACTTATTTGAGCAATGAAATTCAAAAAGAATTCATGCAGCACCTGATTATTTTGCTAGAAGTTTATTCAGAAACAACTGAATTTTCTTTAAGGAGTGATAAAATTGCTAAGCTCAATCAACAGAAAGGAGTTTTGAAAGCAATAAGTTTCAGCTTTTTAACTTAAGACATGTGTTTCGAATGCCAATTTCTTCATGGGAATTTTCAACAATAAATAGTTAATCATATTAACAAGTAGAAATACAAAGACTCAATGGAATAAGACAACCATTCTCTGCAATGCAAAGGAATGAGAGTAGAAAATGCATATCAAAGAGAGGGGAGACTTGGAACTCACATGCTTAGCCATCCCAAAATCAGCTAGCTTAACAACTCCAGCAGAGTCAACAAGCAAGTTAGCCCCTTTGATGTCCCTATATGCATACATGAGAACAAACAATAAATAAACATGTGACAATGTTCCAAATCTAAAATGAATTAAAATTCTAGAAAACATAATCATTTTTCCAACAAAAACGAAGTAGTTGCATATGTATCATTCTAAAGGTTGAGTTCAACTTAGTATGAAGCACTTCAAGCTTGTGAATGTACCTATGAATGGTTTTTTTGCTATGTAAATAAGCCAACCCTGAGAGAATATGGCGAGTGAAATTCCGAATAACAGATTCTGTTATGGCACCACAATGTTCACGGACATATTTATTAATTGAACCAGGATGAACATATTCCAGATAAATATAAAACCGGTCCTCAACCTGCAAACACAATGCCCAAAGATGTTAAAAGGTTTTAAGGCTGTTACAGAATAATGATTATTAATCTTGAGCAGCTAATTCTGAAGTAGGAGATTGCTTACTATCTCACTGCCATAATACTGTACGATGTTTGAATGTTTTAGATTGCTAAGAACTTTAATTTCCTGGAGAAAAAGAATAAATTAATAATAAGGATAAAGAAGATATAAGAAATAACATATCTTCAAAATTATTAGGGAAGGATAATATATATATATATATATATATATATATATATATATAGCCAAGCCATTAAAAATAGAGATAACCTCATCAAGTATTCAATTATAATGGACAGAAACGAAATTTAGGAGCATCACTGCAAAATATATGATATCAGCCAAGGTATAGAACAAAAAAATAAAGGTAAATTAGTAGACTAGTTAATCTGAGCTGAGTGTCTTAACTGTTCGACAAGAAATATATTTTAATTACAAATACAATTATAAAGCAGCTGCATTAGTTATTAGAAGTTTCATGATAAAACATTTTAGAAGCAAATTTGCTGAGCAGAATTATAAGATGTTCTTAATCATGCAGCCATCAGTTCCCAGTTTTCTTATATAATAAGAGAATTCAATGCGACTGAAAATGTGTTCTCATTCAGAATTGGAAAGAGAATTACTATTCCAAAGAAATTGACTATTTGCCACAATGATTTCTGTAGTGAAATCCCACAAAGTCCTATTAACAAATATGATATGTAATGTAATAACAACACAAAAAACACGACAGACAACACTCTACGCAGTTTGTACATCTCACACGGCTGCCAAATAGATAGTGGTAAAAAGCAAGTAATGGACAACCAACCTGCTCTAACTGCTTTATACACTCTGCAGATTTTGGATCATCAGGAAATAACTCTACTTCCTTCATTGCACATAATGCTCCAGTTTCCCTGACAAGAAGCAGCATCTGTTTCAGAGCCATAGAAAAGAGACAACAGAAGATCTTAAAATACTCAGGAAACATTTACGTACCTATTGGTTGCAACATAAACGCTTCCAAACGTCCCACGCCCAATAAGTTTCCCTTTCTTCCATTGGCTTTTCATTGGGAACGATTCTGACTTAGCCACTACATGGGAAAAGGTAGCGACAGCAGGCGGTGAGGTCAAGGCAGCTCCAGGAGGCAGGGGCAACGGGTGAACACCGACAGGAGGAGCATTACTTTCACGGCGCGCCGTTGAGACCTCAAGCGGTAACATGGTATGTATGGGGGATGGAGGTCCACTAAAAGCTCTGGTGTGTTTCTGGGGACTTTTCTTCTGTGGACTTTGATGGGAGTTGGGAGAAAGAGAAGCTTCTGTGCTTAATATGGATATATCAAAGAAGGCAGGAGGTAGCAACCCTGCTTCACAAGTAGGCATTTCTGGTGCGGACCAGAACTGATTTCCTTTGGGACATTCGTAATAATATGGCACAAAATCACCATTCCTTGTTTTCTGAGGACTCATTGAAGGACTTGCAAAAGAACTACCTGAAATACTCCTCCTACGAGGGACATTCACCAAGTTATTATTACTATTATCTTGAGCACTCTCACAGCAACTACTTGCATCTTGCTGCACCATTCTCAATGACCTAGTTTCAACCTGCTCCATATTTCTTCTTGTCTCTTGGGTAGCAAAAACACTGTTACAATACGAGATTCAGCCAAATAGGTTAACAAACTCACCATTGAAATCTCTTCCTCAAACACATGGAAAGGCACAGTACAAAACCACAATGCATAATCAATCATGTCTGAATAAACATCTCCATAGACATTTATAGGGGAAGAAAATAAGAAATGTAAAATGAATTGAGCTTTTCTCATAAATTAAAGTCAACTTGTGCACTTAACTTTTGTAGAAGATCGCTGGTCTAACTTCTCCAAAAACTCAGATGCATAAATTGAGGTTAACTTACGAGAGAAACTCAATTAATTTTATCCCATTTTTTCCTTCTTCTCATATAAGTGTTTATAGAAAAGTTTATGCAAACAGTGCCATAAACTTTCAATTTACAAGCACAAATATATGGCATCTCATGATCCAATCCGAAAAGATAAAAAATATGCAAATCAAAATTAAGGAATGATGGATATCAATGATAATTGAATTGATTACGCAACTTCCCTAACACAATTGAAAAGCATTTAAAAAAATAAAATTGGTTGAAGAAAACAAAGGGAAAATTGAAAAATCAACCTCCTCATCCGAAAGCCGGTGGTGGTGGTGGAGGGCGCAGCGTCCTTGGGCGAGGGAAGGCGGCACTCGCCGTCTCGTTGACGGAGCACGGGGGCGGCGGAGAGCTCAGGCAGAGGCAACGGCTGAGGCTTGCCGGGGGAAGAAACTAGTGCATCTTCCTCGTGATCGCCGACGTGGCAGGAGCGCTTTTTCGACGAATTTCCGAAGAGCCACGCCTTCCGGCGGTGATCCACGGCGGCAGCGGCGGAGGCAGAAGAAGACGACGAAGAATATGAAGAAGAATTCGAAGAAGGGGAGAACGAAAGCGTGGGCAACCACCTCATGGCTTTTGCCTTTCAACCACAGAACCAAAACAAAGTAACAAACCCTCAATTCATAACAATGCGGTTCGCAGAGACGACGTCGTTTTCGGAGCGCAATGCATATCGCTAACCACCACAACCATCGTTTTGCGTTTCGCACTTTTTCGCGGTTCTAGAAATGAAGGAACGAAAGAGAACTGTTTTTTCCCTTCTTCAATTGCTTTTACTTTTTTGCAGCAACGATGATTGAAGAAGATGGCTTTACAGACGAAGAGGAAGACTTAAAAACAAAAGCCCCTTTCACACAAAGTCAAAATTTTGCACCCTTGTTTTTTTTCCCTTTAACTAAGTCAAGGTCTCTCTCTCATCTCATCTTTTTCGGCAAATTTTTTAAAATAATACAAATTAAAAAACTAATTTGAAATCTAGGACAATTTGAAAACTATTTTGAAATCTGGGACTGTCAATCACGACCTCCCAGATTTTATTTAAGCAACCTCTCCTGATCCATTTGTGCACAGGTAATTTTCCTGATCCAGTTCTTCATAGCATATTTAAAGTTTTTGTTTTTGTTGATGGTATCAAATGAGTTCAGATAGTGAGAGTGCTTGTGTTATGTTATTTTTTAATGGAAGAAAAGTTAGAGGACGACAGGGTGTTGTTTTTTAAGGGGACAACAGGCCGATACATATCAATCGAAGATCAACAGCGAGTAAATTGCATGAGAAGATACGCTAAAAATTGGGTCTAAAAGACAATCAACGTATCACTTTGGTGACGACAAGATTAGGGCAACACGATCAATACATGGGGACTCAACTGTTGGATGATGAAGACATAGAAATGGTTATGGAACAATTTTTCAACCAGTCAAGGAATGATTTGTTAGAATTGTACGTGGATTTTACCGCAGTGGAGAATATTGTTTTACCCATAAGGTCAGTCGATTTTAATTCTGCACATAATGCATCATCATATGCTGCTCCAGGTGAAAATGTGTCTGAGGAAGCTGAACATGACCCAACTTGGGTTATGGATGACGATGATGAAAATATTGCAATGGAAGATCGTCTTCTTGAGGAGGATGCTAGAGCGTTGGATAATGATGAGGATGCTAGTGTGCATGCGATTGAATTCCAAGAAGATATTGATATTGGGTCGTCTCAAATCCGTCATCATGCCGACGTTGGATCTACTCAACCAGAACAAGGTGTTGAAGGTATGTTAGATGTCTGAAACCAATGAAAATGTAGTCATATATGTATATTTGTATATTATATTATTTTATTTGCTTGGTATGTTTAGGTGCTGATGTCATTCCTTTTTGGGATGAAATTCCACATTACACATATATTGATTGGAATCATCCAAGCAAAGAAGAATCTTTCATTAGTTCTGCTTCGGGTTCGGGTTTAGTGCAAGGTCCATGGAAATTAGGGGACAATTTGTTTGTTAAACAGAAATTTGCATCCAAAAAGGATGCACAAACTGCAATTAAGTAGAACCTCATGAAGGAGCATCAAGAAGCAATTGTAGTTGAGAGCAAGCCTAACAAGTTTAGCATGAAATGTGTTCGAAACAATGATGGTTGCCCTTAGAGGGTTAGGGTAATTAAACCAACATACAGTGAGAATTGGCTTGTTTCAAGATGGGGTTGAAAACACAATTGCCTGAATGATCATATTTCACAGGGTCACAAACAACTTGATCTTGATGTTATTGCTTCACTTGTAGTAGGTATGTTTGTATTAAATTAGTTCTATATGAAAAATATTGATGTTGATGTCATTGCTTCACTTGTTAATGTTAATGTTACAATTTCATTGTTAGGAATGGTTAAGGAGGAACCGTCTGTGTCAATTGCATTGGTTCAAGAGAGGATCACCAATACGCACGGATTTAAAGTTTCATATGGAAAGGCCTGGTATGCGAAGCAGAAAGCAATGACAATGATTTACGGGGATTGGGAAGAATCTTATGCATTTTTGCCCAGGTGGTGCAACTACATGCTTCATTTTTCACTAGGTTCTTTCTTTGATATTCAAACAAATGCTTATTTTGTGGCACATCGACTGGTACGGAACAAGCGTGTATTTCATCGCATTTTTTGGACTTTTAGACAGTGTTGTGAGGCTTTTAAATTTTGCAAACCCATCATTCAAATTGATGGGACTCATTTATATGGCAAGTATAAAGGAAAATTGTTAATTGCCACAAGTCAGGATGGAAATAATTGAAAAACAAATGAATACTTAAAACAACCAAGAGGGGGAGTGAATTGGTTGAAAAACTTTGTCCAATTAAAAATTTAAATCAGAGTAGCCACAGGATCTTTATCACTTATTAGAAATTCTTTTGATACTAGAAATCAATTTTCAATCAACTCCCCTTTTCAAGAATGCAGAAAACAGAGTATCTCAAACTGTGCTTTGAATATGATTCACAAACAATGTAATAAGCATGTACAACTGAGAAAATTAAAGAACACAGATTTTATACTGGTTCACCTCAAACACTATGAGGCTACATCCAGTCTTCACTCAAAACTAGAGAGAAGTTCCACTATTGCAAAATATCCTTTACAAGCAAAATTACAAATCTCTCTTTGTCAACCCTAGACAAAGTTCAGCAATCTAAAACACTATTAGATCCTTAGAGACACCCCTTTCAACCTGAGAACTCTACCCAGTTGAAAAACCCAGAGAAACACTATCTCTATGCTTGAAAGAAAC
>PYAF01004756.1:144180-166327 GCA_007407185.1 Glycine tomentella | reverse complement strand
GTGGCATGGCAGAGCCATCTGCCCTGTATTACACATATGGCGCGCGTCGCGCCACCCTTCAAGTGGGTCGCGCCATATGCCAGAACAGCCATAAAACTTGCATTTTTAAGCACCTTTCACCGGCTTTCTAACCTGAATCCCCGCGCTATCGCGCGGGGTTAAGCGCCGAAAAAGAAAAAGGATAAGGGTCCTTACACATATTATGGCATACATGATGGACCCAATAGCCGAAGCGTATAGAATTCCACTCATGCGGTCTTTCTCAGGCTGTGACTTAGGACACATAGCCTTGGAAAGATGTACCCCATGACTGACGGGAAGAAAACCCCTTTTCGCCCCTTCAATGCTAAACCTCCTTAGCATCTTGTCAATATACGTGGATTGAGATAATCCCAGCAGCCTTTTAGATCTATCTCTATAGATCTTTATACCAAGTATAAAGGCCGCTTCTCCCAAATTCTTCATGGTGAAGCTTTCTGAATGCCAGTCTTTAGTTGTTTGTAATGTGGGGATGTCATTTCCTATTAGTAGTATTTCGTCTACATAGAGTACTAAGAAAACAACATTGCTCCCACTTTCCTTCTTGTAAACACAAGGTTCATCCTCGTTCTTGATGAATCCGTTACTCCTAACGATTTCATCAAAATGAATATTCCAACTTCGTGATGCTTGCTTTAGCCCATATATCGACCTTTGCAGCTTGCATACCATATGTTCTTGGCCTTTGGATTCAAAACCTTCAGGTTGTGTCATGTACACTTCCTCCTTCAAGAATCCATTCAAGAAGGCAGTCTTGACATCCATTTGCCAAATCTCATAGTCGTGATATACTGCTATGGCAAGCATGATCCTAATAGATTTGATCATGGCAACGGGTGAGAAAGTCTCATCATAGTCAACACCTTGTCTTTGACGATATCCTTTCGCAACCAACCTAGCTTTATAGGTTTGAACGTTGCCATTTGCATCAGTCATTCTCTTAAAGACCCAGTTATTACCAATAGGAATTTTTCTTGCGGTTGTGGAACCAAGGTCCATACCTTGTTGTGATACATCGAATCTATTTCAGATTTAATGGCTTCTAGCCATTTAGAGGAGTCAACGTCCTTGACTGCCTCCTCATAGTTACTTGGTTCATTATCCTCTACGGTTTGTTGATTCTCAATCACAAACCGATACCTCTCAGGTGGATGGATGACCCTAGTAGACCTACGAAGTTGTGTGTTTACTTCTCCATTGGAGAACGTCGCCTGTGGTGCAGACTCGGGTTCCTCAATCTGTTCTTGTGGTCCTTGAACTTCTTCAAGATCAATTTTAATCCCACTGGCTCCTTGAGAGAGTAAATCATTCTCAAGGAATTCAGCATTTTTGGACATAAACACCTTGTGTTCGTCCAATGAGTAAAAGTAGTATCCCTTGGTACCTTTGGGATACCCCACAAATAGACATTTAGTGCTTTTAGCACTAAGCTTGTCTGATGTCAACGATTTGACATATGCTGGCGATCTACATACTCTGAGATAACTTAGGTTGGGTCTCTTACCATTCCATATCTCATATGGAGTGGTCTGAACAGATTTAGACGGTACCCTATTTAGAAGGTATGTCGCGATGTCTAAGGCATATCCCCAAAACGATTTTGGAAGTTGAGTCTTACTCATCATAAACCTGACCATGTCTAACAAGGTTTTGTTTCTCCTTTCGGAAACACCATTTTGGTGTGGTGTGTAAGGTGTAGTAAGCTGCGAGAGAATTCCATTCTCTCTCAGATAATCCTGAAACTCATGGCTCAGATATTCACCACCACGATATGATCGTAATGTCTTAATCATTTTTCCACGTTGTTTCTCTACTTCATTCCTATACTCCTTGAACTTTTCAAAGGTCTCAGATTTATATCTCATCAGGTAAACATATCCAAATCTTGATTTATCATCCGTAAAGGTAATGAAATAGGAGTATCCTCCTCTAGCCTCTATAGACATTGGGCCACAAACATCAGAGTGAATGAGTTCTAATAACGCACTAGTCCTATGACTCTTAAGCCCTTTGGCCCTTGTGACGAGTCATTTTCCCATATAGGCAAGATTCACATTGTGCATAGGATTCCAAATCCATGGAATCTAGGTATCCATTTGCATGCATTCTAGACAATCTTGTTTCGTTTACGTGCCCTAGTCTACAATGCCACAGATAAGATTGATTATTTGTCCTAGGTCGTTTCACATTCATATTGAGAACTTCTGTTCTCGTTTCTAAAACAAATAAGCCATTTACCAAAGAAGCAGTAGCATAAACCATATCATTCATAATGATAGAAAAATGTACCATCCCTAATAGTAAAAGAAAAACCATCTTGTTCTAAACAAGAAATTGAAATAATGTTTCTAGAAATGCCCGGAACATAAAGGCATTCAAATGCAATAAAAGGCCCACAGGCAAAATGAGGTTTATATCTCCAACAACTTGAGCAACAACTCTTGCTCCATTACCAACGTGGAGGTCAACCTCATTCTTCTCCAATCTCCTGTGACTCCTAAGTACCTGCAACATATTGCAGATGTGAGAACCACAACTGGTATCTAATATCCATGAAGTCGGATTAGCACAAAAATAATTGATCTCAATCATGTAAAAACCTGAGGCAGAAGCATCACTATGTTTCTTTTCCTTCACACTCTTCAGGTAGTCTGGACAATTTCTCTTCCAATGGCCAGTCTTGCCACAATGGAATCACACAGCATCGCTTTTGTCCTTAGGTGCACTCTTACCCTTCTTGTTGCCCTTCTTCTTCTTGGGTTTTCCTTTGGGCTTAAGGGAGTTTCCTTTTGCATGCTCCTTAGCCTTACCCTTGGCCTTATTAGGCCCACCAATTAGAAGAGAGTGTGTCTTATCCTTTTTGATAGACACCTCAGCAATTGTTAACATACTTAACAACTCAGGCAAGCTCACAAGCATCCCATGCATGTTGTAATTCATAATGAATTGACTAAAGGAAGGTGGGAGTGATGTGAGGATTAAGTCATTACTTAGCTCGACATCCATCACAAAGCCTAGATTTCCTAGCTTCTCAATGAGCCTGATCATCTTAAGAACATGACTGCTCACACTCATGCTCTCAGACATCCTACACGAGAACAATTTTCGAGAGGCCTCATACCTCTCATGCCTACCTTTAACATCATACAACTCCTTGAGATGCAAAATGATGGAGGGAGCATCTATATGCTCATGCTGCTTTTGTAGCTCAGGCGACATGGATGCCAACATGATGCATACTGCCATTGTATTGTCATTCATGTGCTGCTTATGAGCTTCCATATCGTAGAACTCATAATCATCTTCCCCTTCCTTAGGAGTTATGGGTAAATTACCTTCTAGGACATAAGCAATTTTCTCGGCCCTAAGAACAATTCTCAGGTTTCGATACCAGTCCGTAAAATTTGAACCGTATAGTTTGTTCGTATCGAGAATAGAGCGCAGTGACAGTTGATTAGTCATACTATTAACTGAGAAGATGTAAAGATAAACTAATCAATATATTGTCATGAAATAAGAACAAATTATTAAAGACTTTAAATAACATGCCCCTCCCACTATTTTATCTAAGTCAATGACCCTTGTTATTTTGACTTAGGGTTATTTTATCTTAAACTTACCTTAGTGGGATTAAGAGTACGATTATTTATTTTAATCTTCGTCTGAGACCACAAAATTAAACTAAATAATGGGTTGATCCTTATCAACAGTATCTCATACCTTCTCTTAGCATCAGGTTGACAACTCCTTGTCACTTAGTGGTGCATCTCATGCAACCAACCTGGCACTATTACCCCAAATACATAAGCCCGGCTGAGCCTGCAACTTATGCATTCAGTTAAGCACTAACCAACACCTTAAGTGTTTCACACTTCTAATACTGCTCTTATTCAACGAAACAGTGGGTCCCAACTGAGTTGTGGCGCACCACCATGTAGAGGAACTTCGAGTGGCATTGGTGATGGGAGGTAATCATGTGCTTAATAATTGATTCCTTTTAAGGGTTTCTTTTATTTTAATGGGTCTCATCAAACGTGCAAGTACTATTATCATCTAGTCGTATCCTATGTCAAACATATATCAGATTACACTAGTCGCTTTTGGACATGCATAATAAAACATACATTCGCGATACTCTATCTCATGCATACTAGTTTTTAAAACATACATCCGCGATACTCTATCTCATGCATACTAGTCGTTTTTAAAACATACAAGCATATGTAAAACAGATTTTATATGAGATAGTCATGGTGCTCGTGCATTCTTTCTTCTTGCTCCTAAGCCGCGGCTCCATCATGAAATCTTCCATGCCTAAACGCCACTAGCCTAATTTTTTCTAATTACAAAATAATTAAAGAAACTCCAATACATCTTTGGAGGAACAAAAGAATATACAAAATTTAAAATTCAAAATTACAACTCCAATTTAAACTAAAACAAAATTTGAATTCAAATTTAAAACATTTAAATTCAAATATTTAAATTTGAGCACCATGACCATCCCCTTCCATATCTGCACTTTAAAAGTTAGACAACTAACAAGCACACAATGTTATTTTCTCTCAAATGGCCAAAATATGCATCCAAATACATGATTCAAATTTTTGTTGATTCTTTCTCAAAGAACACAAAAATAAACCATACAATCACCCGTTTATATACATAGACTTGTATGTGAAATTTTGTCACAAAAATATTATGTTATGCTCATGAACAATTCATTATAAATTTTGTCACAAAAATATTATGTCATGCTCATGAACAATTCATTATAACAAAAACACAAAAATTAACAAGATCAAAATGAACAAAATTAAGAACCTTAATTTTATTCATGTTACCACGACATGCATAGAATATTTCATGCATTCTAAAAACAAAATTATGGAGAAAACAATGCATTTGAATATTCATATCATGGTTGAATCATATTCCTTTCTTAAAAGATGTTTCGTTTGAAATCTTTAACAAAGAATCATAAAGAAACAAAACCATGAACACATAAAGATATATGTAAAGCGTAATCATATTACAAACAACATATTATAACAAACAAGGTATCATCACCCGTCGATAGTAAAGCAACCTGGCTCTGATACCACTTGAAAGATAGGGCCATGAAGCTCGAAGGCATGTGAGAAAAACAAAAAATTTTCAAGCGGAAACACACATACCACACAAGAATCATTCTTTAGGACATAGATGTTACCTTGTTTATATTTGAAACTTGATGATCAAGGATAGGCTTGAAGATACAAGCCCTCTAATGTTGATCCAACCACTTCTTGTCAAGACTCAAGAACACTTCTTGAAGACCACCAACAAACACCAAAGGAGGCAGACTAGGCGCACCAATGGAGAGGAAGAAGGTTAGGTTTCAAAGTGTTTTTACTTATCTAAGAGACTCACCAATAGATGATATTGGTGGTTGAATTTTCTGTCAAAACTCACACAAGGGGCACGTGAAAATAGAGGAAGGTAGATAGTTTTTTTTCAAAAACTCATAGAGAACTATGATCACAAGAACACACTTTATAGAAGAGTTTGAGTCAGTTTTTTTAACCAAAAAAAATCTGATTATGAAGCATCCCACATGTGAAGAAAAGATGGAGTTGTTGCATTTCAAAAATTGCCAACAACCTCCTATCATATCCTCCTAAGACCAAGTCAATTACTTGGGAATTGTTTTGCCAAATAATAATTAAATAACCAGTCGTATGTAAGCCCCTAATCAGCCCTCAAACTTCTTCCTAAAATCTAGGACATGATCATGATAAGATGCTAGTTGAATTCAAATTCAATTCTAGCTCTTATCTTCTCCTTTTTGCTATGAAACTAACTACAATAGTTAATTCATATTTAAATTATCAAATTTAAATATTAGATAATTAATTTAACTATTTAAATTAATTAATAATGTCTTGGACTATCCAAGCCCATTAACTCCATTCATGTGCCCCTCTCTCTTTAAGATAGGTATCCAAACTCTTTCTTGGGCCAACAACCATTATTAGGCCCAAAACCTTTAATGCTATAATGTCATGACAACAAAGTGTTAGTGTGTGACCCATTAGGCCCAACATAGTTACTGACATAATGAGTTTGGGCCCAACAAGGCCACTACCCATTTAATGACAACACAAAGCATTAGCAATGCTTTGTTGCCCTAGAACTAGTTAGATAAATGACAAGATCATCCTATTAAATCTATTTGGTTTCCGTATGTATTTCCTTTCGTCTTGGTTACCTTCCCATAAAACCTAGGGTAAGGAAACATATCAGCCCTTGCGGTCTAGGGTAAGCTTTAATACGAAATAGGGAGTCTCCAATTTTATTGACTCTAAAGGCAAATCATCTCATGATTTCTTTTACTATGCATAGATTCTCGAGTCCCGTAAATGTCATCCCGATTTCTCCGGTTTACAGATAACCTAATCTCTCACAGAGATTTGACAAATTCCTTTAGCTAGTCACCTTAACCTTAGACTCGTTTTCTTTTAGGACATGCCCAAAAGTATACCTATGTGTCTCCATGTTTCAGGCAAGTGAGGTATACAATCAAAACATGTCTTCTAGAACACAGTCTAGGTGAAAGCTTCTGGTCTAAGGAAAGACACACCCAAATAATAAGAGACTACTCTAATGATACTATCTGTGAGATTTCCTCATAGAGTCTCTTTGTGGGTTCGTTCAGTGCGAGCTATACCCTTATAGGTCCACCCACGACTTTAGCTAAGACATCTCCATGTCTGTAGCTCATGAGGTCTTTACCTTGTATCTGCATACAAGTAGATAAGCCGTGGTAGTCTTACACGAGATCGCTGATCCTCATTCTCAGTGTCTCTAGACTAGGAACTTAAAATTTAGGAGTAGACATCTGGCATCCTTGAATCCTCATGATCGTGATCCAATCACTGATATTCAAGAGATATCTATTCTATTCCAAGGGTTTTATCAAGTTATTCATATATTAATAATGATATCGAGACAGAATATGAAACAAGATAAAGAGCGCTTATAATTTATTCATGACAATATGAAAAATACATGTACATCCTAATCTAATGAAAAGATTGTCTCTAGGACATCCATATACTAACAGAATCTTGGTTTTTTCTGGATATTCAAATGACCTTGGGACTAGGAGAGCAAATTTAAGATAAAACAATTAGATCATCATCTCCTATTTTTCTTTCCAAGATATCCATATTTATCGTATCAATCTTTTCACCCAACTTTGTACAATACTTTTAAAACACAAGGAATTTTATTTCCTTTTCCTTTTTTTTTCTTTTCTTTTTCTTTCTCTTTTTCTTTCACTTTTCTTTCACATGAATAGCATATAGCCACATTTAAAAGTCTTTTTCATTGCATGAGCTACCCAAAAGGTTTCCATCAATAAGATATTCCCTTTTTGCTCTCCTAACCTTAGGTAAGGTAGGGAAATTCTTATTCTAGTTTAGGGTTTCAAGAAAATATCAAGTGTTTGGCTCAAAAGGGCTTTCAAATGATAATGAAACCAAGAATAAATGAACAAGATGACTTGTAGAGATAGAGATAAAGAAAATCAACACAAGCAATTTATACTGGTTCACTTCACAACAGAAGCTACATCCAGTTTCTTCTAATCAACACTAGATTAAAGTTCCACTATTATAAATTTATGTTCTTACAAGCTATACAACAACCTCTCTTTATCAGCACTAGATAAAGAATAGAAATCTAAAACCCTATTAGACTTCTAAAGAGCAAGAATCGGAGAACACTACTCTGTTCTTTCCTAGAGAACACTACTCCAGCCAAAGCTTCAAGAACCCACTTACAATAGCATCAAATATCAGAAATTTCAAAACAAAATTAAAATCAAAGATTATGGAGAGAAATAACCTAATGAACCAATGAATATGAATGCATATGAATTACTAATCAAGATTTTGAAGTTTCTTGCCCAAAAATCATTCAATAGCTCATGATGATTAAAAAGTGGGACAAGAAGTTAGTGAACCTAGAAAATCACTTTCAAACTCTTAGAAGGCTTGTGTATACTAAGAAAATACGAAGTGTTCAAGTCAGAAAACAAGCCAAGCCTTCCTTCTATTTATAACAGAATTTTGTAACAACCTGTAATCGATTACGCGCGCCAAATAATCGATTAAAACGCATATGTAATTGATTAAATTGTCACTTAATCAATTAAAGTGTTCGAGGCACTTTCTGGGATTCAACAACTAACAGAATAATCGATTAAACTGAGCTATAATTGATTAAATCATAAGAGTTCAATTTCAAAAAATAGCCTGTGTAATCGATTACGAATTTCAGTAATCGATTAAAGCAGCAAAACAAGCTTTTTTTTAAATGGCCTATGTAATCGATTACTAATAATGGTAATCAATTATCACAGCAAGGCACAAAATACATTTTACACTATGTAATCGATTAGAAAGAATGTATAATCGATTAAAACATTCACCACAACTTTTCAGTTTCAAATACGAGCCAAATAATCAATTAATCCGATATGTAATCGATTAAAATGTTCATAAACGCTTTTCCAATTTTAAACATGAACTGAATAATCTATTAATATGTTATGTAATTGATTAAAACCATAAAATTATATTTTTCCATAAACATTACTCAATTAAATCCTTTTTTCAAATTGTTAGTAGCTTTGATGTTTTAATGAAAATCATTAAAGCATGTTAATGAGTATGTGAATGTAATGCAATGATCAAAAGATTGCCTTCTCCTACACTTCATTTGAATTACAATCTTCAAGGCATGTGAAAAACTCAAAACAATCTTCTAAGTCATAGGCTTCATTCTTCATGTTGCTCCCCCTATATCCAACAATCTCCCCCTTTTCGACTTTGAACATGCCAAATATTTGATTGATCATGTGTTAGTTTTTGAAGTTCTTTGAGGGATGAAAAGTAGAAGACTTTGAACTTTTGTAAACCTGAAAACAAATCAGCCTCTTTGCCAAGAACAAGTGTTAAGAGATATGCTTGCATAAACATTAATCATTAACTTGCATTAGTTGCTTCCTTAGACTTAATTTGCTCAATTTGCTCCCCCTTGATTAGATAATTCATTAGTTTTTGATTTATGCAAAACTTAGAAGAAAAAATAGAGCACAACAGAGTATGATATTTCAATCAATATTTCTCCCCCTTTTTGTCTTTTCGCACAACAAATAATGAGAAGGAGAAACATAAAAAACTTCATTAATGAATGGGGAGGAACAATACAATAATCATAAAAATAGAAAAGAAAACAGATAAAAAGCAGGAAGAGGAAATACAAGAAACTTTAAAGAAACTAGAAAGAAAAACATAGAAATCCTAAAAGGATTCAGAACCATCAAGGATAAGCTTAGTTTCTATGTTTTCTAGCCTAGATTTTATCTCCTCTAAAGCTGAATTGGTCTCAGCCCTGTGCTCATGATGTAGGGACAGTAAGCAATCCATATTTTGGATCATAAGAGATTCAAATGGACTGTAAGATGGTTGAGCAGGGCCTTCTTCTTCAGCCTCTTCATCAGCTTCTTCTTCAATTCCAACAACAGCAACAGGGATTTGTTGGCCATCCATTTGCCATCCTTGAGGGGTTTTGACCATCCCTAGCTTTGTGATATGTTTCTCCTTGATGAGGTTGTTGCTTGAGTTTGTGTTGTCAACAACCTCATTAGAGACATCTATATTAAAATAATCAATGAACCTGCACAGCATAAGGAAATGGGAAATTCATTAACCTCTTGGACTTAAGCTTTATCTCCTCAAGAATGAGAATCCAATTCATCTGAATTGAATTCTTGAGACCATACACAAGTTGCAGGTCATCATCAATGGCTTGGGCATGGTTGGTGGCTCTAAGAGTGAGGATGTAAGTGATTATGTAGTGGAGGAGTCTGTCTTCATCGGTCATAGGGCCAATGTTGAGCCTAAGCTTTAGCCTCATTTGGGGATCAAGAAGCATCCCCCTATAGGTCTCAACCCTATTATATCCCCCAGCCTCTTCTTCAAATTTCCTTTCCCCTTCAAAGGAAATTCCAGCCACTGCTTCCCAGACTTCTGGAGTAATTTCCATGGCTACTCTATTCACTTAGGACAGAAGTGTCCCATCCATGGAACCCTTAGCACAGGTGTAGAACACCTTGACTAACTTAGGGTAAAATGTACCCTTCATCTCAACAAACTTCCTTAATCCCTAGGTTTCAAGAAAAGAAGAGAATTGAAAATCTTCCCTAATGAACCAGTCAAGTTCAATGTGTTTGGGAGGACAGACTAATTTAGTGGCATTGAACTGAAGGTAGGTCATCTTGTCTCTTTCAGCAGGAAACCAGTGATCTAACCTATTGACAACAAGGTTAGAGGTTTTACCAGCCTTTCTTTTGGAGGTTTTGACTCTCTTAGAGGTAGACATGGCTAAAGAGAAATGAGAGACTATTTGGGCAGAGTTTCTAAACTCAGAGGGAAGAAGAACACAACAGTGTTTTAAGAAAGAAGATGAATATTGGTGTGATTTCTTCCTTAAACAAGGGTTGTATATATAGAAGATTTTGGGCTCCAAAGATTCAAAATTTGAAATTAGGAAGAGTTAATACGAATTAACCCACTACCATTAAGGCACAGAGATTCAAATTTGAATTAGGTGGCAGTTGGGCAGTTACAATTTCCAAGAAAATCTATCAAATTCTGCAGTAACTCCATGAATAATCGATTATTTCCTTCTGTAATCGATTAATTCGTAGGCAAAATCAGTTTCTGCAGAAGCTATAATCGATTAATTCATAATGTAATCGATTATTTCAGTGAAATCTAGTTAACGAAGATGAAGTGTAATCAATTATTTCCCATATTTAATCGATTATTACAATGAAATTTGAAATACAGAATCAATTTGAAGCTTGTGTAATCGATTAATTCGATTCGTAATTGATTATTACAGAAGGATTTGAATTTTTAAAACAGTTTCTCAAGCAATTTAATCGATTACCATTTACTGTAATCAATTATTCCAGTGAATTTAAAATTTTGTAAAAAGATTTTTGCACAGTGTAATCGATTAATCCGTGGCTTAATCGATTATTATAGAGAAATTTATTTTCTGGAATTATTTTTCTAAGAAGAATAATCGGGTATTTTTCTTGTGTAATCAATTACATAAGCATAAATTTCACTCAAAGCCATGTTTTAAGTTCATTTAATTGATTAATTTGAGCTCTAATCGATTATTACAGTGAAAACATCAGAATGAACAATGTTTTGTGCAGTACAACTTGGAAATTGAAGACATATGTGATGATGGAACAAGTATGAAGCTATTTCACATGGATAAGCACATAACAATCATGCTAATGAAGATTAGATTCATCCAAGATACCTAGCATGTTTCTAAGAGTATAGAATCTATATCTAGATAAAGGTTTAGTAAATATATCAGCCAATTGATTTTGAGTATCAATGAAGTCAATTTTGATGTTACCTTTTTGGATGTGATCTCTATGGACATGATGCCTTATTTCAATGTGTTTGGTCCTTGAGTGCATTATTGGATTCTTGGAAATGTTGATAGCACTTGTGTTGTCACATAGCAGAGGTATTTCTTTTAGTTCTACACCAAAATCTTGTAATTGTTGCTTTAGCCATAGACTTTGAGCACAACAACTTCCAGCAGAGATGTATTCAGCTTTAGCTGTTGATAAAGAAACACAAGATTGTTTCTTGCAATGCCATGGGATCAATGAACTTCCTAGTAGATGACAAGTTCCACTAGTGCTTTTTCTATCCAACTTGCACCCTGCAAAGTCAGAATCAGAATTACCAACTAAATTAATTGATGCACCTTTATGATACCAAAGACCAACTTTTGGTGTTGACTTAAGATATTTGAGGATTCTTTTGACTGCAGTGAGGTGTGATTCTTTAGGATTTGCTTGATATCTTACACATAAGCACACACTCAGCATAATATCTGGTCTACTAGCTGTCAAATACAATAAGGATCCAATCATTTTTCTAAATTTTGACTTATCAATCTTCTTTCCTTTTTCATCTGAATCAAGATAGGTTGATGTTGCCATTGGAGTTGCAGCATCCTTGCTTTTCTCCATTTCAAATTTTTTGATCACTTCAAGGCAATACTTGGCTTGATTTAGAAATGTTCCATTCTTTATTTGCTTCACTTGAAGTCCAAGAAAGAATGTTAATTCTCCCATCATTGACATTTCAAATTCATTCTGCATAGAGATAAAAAATTATTTGCATAGCAATTGATTAGTTAAACCAAAAATTATATCATCAACATATACTTGAACCAATAAGATATCATTCTTTTGTCTTTTGATGAACAAGATTTTATCAACATATCCTCTTGTGAAAGATTGTTCAAGCAGAAATTTGCTTAATTTTTCATACCAAGATCTTGGAGCTTGTTTTAAACCATAAAAAGCCTTTTTAAGTTTGAAAACATGGTTTGGATGTTTGAAATCACTAAAACCAGGAGGTTGCTCCACATATATATCTTCCTCAATATAACCATTTAAGAAATCACTTTTAACATCCATTTGAAAAATTTTAAAATCCATTAAACATGCATATGCAAGCAATAACCTAATGGCTTCCAATCTTGCAACTGGAGCATAGGTTTTCTCATAGTCAATGCCTTATTGTTGGTTGTAACATTTTGCAACCAATCTAGCTTTGTTTCTAACTATGATTCCACTATCATCAAGTTTGTTTCTAAAAACCCATTTAGTGCCAATAGGTTTGAGAGAAGAAGGTCTAGGAACAAGTTCCCAAACTTCATTTCTCTTAAACTGATTCAATTCATCATGCATGGCATGCATCCAATGTTCATCAATTAAGGCTTGATCAAATATTCTTAGGTTCAATTTGAGAAACAAAAGCCATATTACAACAGAGATTTCTTAATGAAGATCTAGTAGATACTCCCTTTGAGACTTCACCAATGATATTATCAAGGGATAGATCTCTTGTAGTTCTCCAATCTTTTGGCTATTGGACTGGTGTTGATGGTTTTGTTTCCGCACTTGGTTCTTCTTGTTCTTTATTCATTGAATCATTAAGCTGGATAAACTCTTCCAAAGGACCTGCATCTGCATCACACTTCTTATCCTCCTTGGAGGGATTGTAATAAATATCCAAGAAAAATGGCTTCATCAACTTTAGCTTCAAATTTTGCAAGTGATTCTTTTCCATTATTTAAAACAAAACACTTGCAGCCAAATGCTCTCAAACTCTTCTTAATGAGACAAATTTGCCTAAATATTTTTGGGTTGATGCTGTAAGTACAGTTTGCTACACTTTGAATAGATTGCTAATAAGGCCTATTTTAAAGAAAACCCCTTATGAACTGACAAAGGTAGAAAACCAAACATTTCTCATTTGAGAGCATTTGGCTGCAAGTGTTTTGTTTTAAATAATGGTAAAGAATTGGAAAATTTGATGCTAAAGCTGATGAAGCCATTTTTCTTGGATATTCATTACATAGTAAAGCATATAGAGTTTTCAATAAAAGAACCTTGTGCATGGAAGAATCTGTACATGTGATTTGTGATGAATCAAATCCCTCCAAGGAGGAAAAGAAGTGTGATATAGATGCAGGTCCTTTGGATGAATTCATCCAACTTAATGATTCAATGGATAATGAAAAAGAAGAACCAAGTGTCGAAGCAAAACAATCAACACCAGTCCAAGAGTCAAAAGATTGGAGAACTACAAGAGATCTCTCCCTTGACAATATCATTGGTGAAGTTTCAAAGAGAGTATCTACTAGATCTTCATTAAGAAACCTTTGTTGTAATATGGCTTTTGTTTCACAAATAGAACCTAAGAATATTGATCAAGCCTTAATTGATGAACATTCGATGCATGCCATGCATGATGAATTGAATCAGTTTAAGAGAAATGAAGTTTGGGAACTTGTTCCTAGATCTTCTTCTCTCAAATCTATTGGCTCTAAATGGGTTTTTAGAAACAAACTTGATGAGAGTGGAATCAAAGTCAGAAACAAAGCTAGATTGATTGCAAAAGGTTTCAACCAAGAAGAAGGGATTGACTATGAGGAAACCTATGCTCCAGTTGCAAGATTTGAAGCCATTAGGTTATTACTTGCATATGCATGTTTAATGGATTTGAAACTTTTTCAAATGGATGTTAAAAGTGCTTTCTTAAATGGATATATTGAGGAGGATATATATGTGGAGCAACCTCCTGGTTTTGCTGATTTCAAACATCCAAACCATGTTTTTAAACTTAAGAAGGCACTTTATGGTTTAAAACAAGCTCCAAGATCTTAGTATGAAAGATTAAGCAAATTTCTGCTTGAACAATCTTTCATAAGACATGTTGATAAAATCTTGTTCATAAAAAGACAAAAGAATGATATCTTATTGGTTCAAGTATATGTTGATGATATAATTTTTGATTCAATTAATCAATTGTTGTGCAAAGAATTTTCTATCTCTATGCAGAATGAGTTTGAAATGTCAATGATGGGAGAATTAACATTCTTTCTTGGACTTCAAGTGAAGCAAATGAAGAATGGAACATTTCTAAATCAAGCCAAGTATTGCCTTGAAGTGATCAAAAAGTTTGAAATGGAGAAAAGCAAAGATGCTACAACTCCAATGGCAACATCAACCTATCTTGATTCAGATGAAAAAGGAAAGAAGGTTGATGAGTCAAAATTTAGAAGAATTATTGGATCCTTATTGTATTTGACAACTAGTAGACCAGATATTATGCTAAGTGTGTGCTTGTGTGCAAGATGTCAAACAAATCCTAAAGAATCACACCTCACATCAGTCAAAAGAATCCTTAAATATCTCAAGTCAACACCAAAAGTTAGTCTTTGGTAACCTAAAGGTGCATCAATTAATATAGTTGGTTATTCTGATTCTGACTTTGCAGGGTGCAAGTTGGATAGAAAAAGCACTAGTGGAACTTGTCATCTACTAGGAAGTTCATTGATCTCCTGGCATTGCAAGAAACAATCTTGTGTTGCTTTATCAACAGGTGAAGCTGAACACATCTCTGCTGGAAGTTGTTGTGCTCAAAGCCTATGGCTAAAGCAACAATTACAAGATTTTGGTGTAGAATTAAAAGAAATACCTCTGCTATGTGACAACACAAGTGCTATCAACATTTCCAAGAATCCAATAATGCACTCAAGGACAAAACACATTGAGATAAGGCATCATTTCCTTAGAGATCTCATCTAAAAACGTAATATCAAAATTGACTTCATTGATACTCACAATCAATTGGCTGATATATTTACTAAACCTTTGGCTAGAGATAGATTCTATACTCTTAGAAACATGCTACATATCTTGGATGAATCTAATCTTTATTAGCATGATTGTTATGTGCTTATCTATGTGAAATAGCCTCATACTTGTTCCACATCACATGTGCCTTCAAATTCCAAGTTGTGCTGCAAAAAAAATGTTCATTCTGATATTTTCACTGTAATAATCAATTAGAGCACGAATTAATCGATTAAATGAACTTGAAACATGGCTTAGAATAAAATTTTTGCTTATGTAATCGATTACACAAGCAAAATAATCAATTATTCTTCATAGAAAAATAATTCCAGAAAATGTGTTAATTTGAGGGGGAGCTACTTGAAGATTGGTGCAACTTGAAGACTTGGAAGTGTTTTGACTTTCAACATGCTTGAAGGCTTGAAGATGAAGATTGTGATTAAATGTAAAAGAAAAGAAAGCTTTCTGTTGATCCAAGTCCTTGCATGCATACCATTCATATTCATTTAAGCATTACATCACAAAGGCTTTAAGTAATTGTTTTTGGAACTTAAAAGAAGCTAAGTGTTTTGGAAAAATAGCCTTAAGCTGGTTTAATCGATTAATACACACAAAGAATCGATTATATTGTTCTTCAGGCTTTCTGGAAAATTATCAAGAACAATTTAATTGATTACATCATCGGATTAATCGATTATTTCAAACTTAGTATACATATGATCTGGCTGAGTGACTGGATTAATCGATTACCACTGATCTGTAATCGATTACATGCCTATTTAGAAAAAGTGGTCACGCTGCCTTAATCGATTACATTACTCAAACATGACTTTTTACTTAGTCTGCTTTAATCGATTACCGATTATTGTAATCGATTACTCAGTGAAACTGATTTTAGAGGACTTCTGGAGTAATCGATTACATGTCGGGATAATTGATTAAATGACCCGTTGTTGTAACCCAGATCTTGCTATGAACGAATTAATCGATTACAGGAGCGTGTGTAATCGATTACATATGCTAAACAATCGATTACTAGAGCACTTTTAATCGATTAATTCAGTTACAAAATTTAGTATAAATAGAACCCATGCCTTTTCAGATGAAAAGAACGAAGTAGAACTTGAATTTTTGAACACTGAGCATTCTAAAAGCTTTCTAAGCATTCACAAAGGCTTTCTTCTGGGTTCTTAAGCTCTAGCTTCCATTGATTCTCATATGGGTCTTTAGGATTTAGTGAAGCCAGACAATTCTTCACAAAGTTTAAGGAAAAGTTGTTCTGCATATTGTTTCTGCATTCAACCTGGTATTTTCATTCTTATGCATATCATTCTTGGATCATCAGGTGAATTCTTTCCTTACTCTTTGTGGTTGTAAACTTTCTGATTGAATCTTTGTATTTGAAGTTCTATTGTAAGTGGGTTTTCTTGCAAGGTTAGAGAAAGTGTTTCTCTAAAGACAGCTGAGTAGTGTTCTCAGTGTGAGTTTTGGCTTCTAAGGGTATAATAGTGTTTTAGACTTCTGAACTTTATCTAGGGTTGATAAAGAGAAGTTTGTAATTGTCTTGTAAGAATATTATTTGCAATAGTGGAACTCTACTCTAGTGTTGAGTAGAAGAAAACTAGATGTAGCTTCATAGTGTTTGAAGTGAATCAGTATAATTCTTGTGTGTTCATTTATATCCTGCATATTTGATTGTTTTCTTTGTGAATTCTGTTTTATATCTTGTTTCTTGAAGCATTACAAGTCTTGGGTTGATCTTGGATAAAGGTTCTTGGTTGTATTTGTGATAAAGATCCAAAAAGGGCAAAAACTCTGATTTTGATTATCCAAAAAGTTTTAAATTACCAAGACTAACCAATTCACCCCCCCTCTTGGTTAAGTGTGCAGTGTTCCCATATTTTACAAAATGAATTTCTCTGTAATAATCGATTAAGCCACGGATTAATCGATTACACAGTATAAAAATGCTTTTACAAAATTTTAATTTACTGGAATAATTGATTACAGTGAATGATAATCGATTAAATTGTTTGAGAAATTGTTTCAAAAATTCAAATATTTATGGAATAATCGATTACCCAAGCTTCAAATTGATTCTATATTTCAAATCTCTGTAATAATCGATTACACAAGAGAAATAATCGATTACACTTCATCTTCATTAACTAGATTTCACAGAAATAATCAATTTCTTGACGAACTAATCGATTACAGCTTTTGCAGAAACTGATTTTGCTTACGAATTAATCGATTACATAAGCATATAATCAATTATTCATAGAGTTACTGCAGAATCTACCAGATTTTCTGGAAATTGTAACTGTCCAACTGCCACCTAATTCAAATTTGAATCTTCTGTGCTTTAATGTTAGTGGGTTAATTCGTATTAACTGTTCCTCATTTCAAATTTTGAAACTTTGAAGCCCAAAATCTTATATCAATACAACCTTTGTTGAAGGAAGAAATCACACCATTCTCATCTTCTTCCTTAAACACTACTGTGTTCTTCTTCCCTCTAAGTTTAGAAACTCTGCCCAGATAGTCTCTCATCAACCATTAGCCATGTCCACATTTAAGAGAGTCAAAACTTCCAAGAGAAAGCCTGGTGAAACCTCTAACCCTGCTGTCAATAGGTTAGATCATTGGTTTCCTGTTGAGAGAGACAAAATGACCTATCTTTAGTTCAATGCTACCAAATTAGTCTGTCCTCCCAAACACCTTGAACTTGACTGGTTCATTAGCGAAGGTTTTCAATTCCCTGCTTTTCTTGAAACTCAGGGATTGAGAAAGTTTATTGAGATGAAGGGTACCTTTTACCCTGAATTAGTAAAGGTGTTCTACACCTGTGCTAAGGGTTCTATGGATGGAACCCTTCTATCCCAAGTGAATGGAGTAGCCATGAAAATTACTCCTGAAGTCCGGGAAGCAGTTCTCGGAATTTCCTTTGAAGGGGGAAGGAAATTTGAAGAAGAGGGTGAGGGATATAATAGGGTAAAAACCTATAGGGGATGCTTCTTGATCCCCAAATGAGGCTGAAGCTTAGGCTAAGCACTGGCCCAATGACCCATGAAGAAAGACTCCTTCACTACATAATCAGCTATAGTCTAACCCCTAGAGCCACCAATCATGCCCAAGCCACTGATGATGACCTCCAACTTGTGTATGGTCTCAAGAATTCCATTCAGATGAATTGGATTCTTATTCTTGAGGAAATAATGCTTAAGTCCAAAAGGTTAATGAATTACCCTTTTCCATATGTTGTACTTGTTTCCAGGTTTATTGATTACTTTAATACAAATGTCTCTAATGAGGTTGTTGACAACACAAACTCAAGCAACAACCTCATCAAACAGAAACATCTCACAAAGCTAGGGATGGTCAAAACCCCTCAAGGATGACAAATGGTTGGCCAACAAATCCCTGCTGCTACTGTTGAAAATGACGAAGAAGCCGATGAAGAGGCTGAAGAAGAAGGCCCTTTTCAACCATCTTATAGTCCATTTGAATCACTTATGATTCAAAAGATGGATGGCTTATTGTCCCTACATCATGAGCACAGGACTGAGACTAATTCAGCTTTGGAGGAGATAAAATCTAGACTAGAAAACATAGAATCTAAGCTTGTACTTGATGGTTCTGAATCCTTTTAGGATTGCTATGTTTTCTTTCTAATATCTTTAAAGTTTCTTGTGTTTCCTATTGTTTTTCATCTGTTTTCTTTTTTATTTCTTCTGATTAATGTACTGATCCTCCCCTATTGATTAATGAAGTCTTTATTTTCTCCTCATTATTTATGTTATTTTTTTGTCTTTGATAAGTGAAATAAGGGGAGAAATATTGATTGATATCATACTCTGTTGTGCTTTGTTTTTTCTATTGAATTTTGCATAAATCAAAAACTAATGAATTATCTAAGTAAGGGGGAGCAAATTAAGCAAATTGAGCAAATTGAGTCTAAAGAAACAACTAATGCAGGTTAATGATTAATGTTTATGCAAGCATATCTCTTAACACTTGTTCTTGGCAAAGAGGTTGCTTTGTTTTCAGGTTTTACTAAGTTCAAAGTCCTCTATTTTCATCCCTCAAAGAACTTCAACATCTAACACATGGTCAATCAAATATTTGGCATGTTCAAAGCCAAAAAGGGGAAGATTGTTGGATATAGGGGGAGCAACAAGAGGAATGAAGCCTATGACTTAGAAGAATGTTTTGAGCTTTTCACATGCCTTGAAGATTGTAATTCAAATGAAGTGTAGGAGAAGCTAATCTTTTGATCCTTGCATTGCATGCACATACTCATTAACATGCTTAAATGTTTTTCATTAAAACATCAAAGCTACTCACTATTTGAAAAAGGATTTAATTGAGTAATGTTTTTGGAAAAATGTAATTTCACTGTTTTAATCGATTACGTAGCAGATTAATCGATTATTCAGTTCATGTTTAAAACTAGAAAAACTTTCATGAACATTATAATCAATTACACAATGGATTAATCGATTATTTGGTTCGTATTTTAAATTATAAAGCTTTGGTGAACACTTTATTCGATTACTCATTTCTTGTAATTGATTACATAGTGTAAAATGGTTTTTGTTCCTTGCTGTGATAATAGATTACCATTACTCGTAATTAATTACATAGGCTATTTTGAAAAAGCTTGCATTGCTGCTTTAATCGATTACTGATATTCATAATCGATTACACAAGCTGTTTTCTAAAACAACACTTTTTTGATTTAATCGATTACAGCTCGGATTAATCTATTATTTTGTTCGTTTTTGAAATCCAGAATGTGCCTTGAACACTTTAATCGATTAAGTGACAATTTAATCGATTACATATGCGTTTTAATTGATTATTTGGCGTGTGTAATCGATTACAAGTTGTTACAAAATTCTGTTATAAATAGAAGGAAGGCTTGGCTTAAATTTAACTTGAACACTTCGTATTTTCTAAATATACACAAGCTTTCTAAGAGTTAGAAAGTGCTTTTCTGGGTTTACAAATTTCTTGTCCTACTCTTTAATCTTCATGTGTATTGAATGATTTTTAGGCAAGAAACTTCAAGAGTTTAATGGAGAACATGTTCTGAAATTTTGTTTTCTGTTATTCAACCTTGATTGGTAATTCATATGCATTCACATTCATTGGATCATCAGGTTGTTTCTCTCCATAATCTTTGATTGTAATTTCGTTTTTGTAATTTCTGTTATTTGATGTTATTGTAAATGGGTTCTTAAAGCTTGGGCTAGAGTAGCGTTCTCTAGGAAAGAACATAGTAGTGTTCTCTGGTTCTTGTTCATTAGAAGTCTAATAGGTTTTAGATTTCTATTCTTTATCTAGTGCTGATAAAGAGAGTTTGTTGTAAAGCTTGTAAGAACAAAAATTTGTAATAGTGGAACTCTAATCCAGTGTTGATTAGAAGAAACTGGATGTAGCTTCTCTTGAGAAGTGAACCAATATAAATTGCTTGTGTTGATTTTCTTTATCTCTATTTCTACAAGTCATCTTGTTCATTTGTTCTTGGTATCATTATCATTACCTAACAAGTTCTGTTTTGAGCCATTGGTTTCTTTGAGCTGCGTGATTTGATTGATTAAAAATATTCTTGATTTAAAAGTGATTAAGATCCTTTAACTCTGATTTTATAAATAAATTTTTTAAAAAGACCAGGTTTAAACCAATTGACCCCCCTCTTGGTTATTGTGGGTATTCCTACACAAAACACCCCACTTATATAGGGTAGGGATAACATGTGTCATAGGATCCATCGGCTCACCGGATCCAGAGCGCGAAGAATCACTTGAAGATGAATCGGCCATCAAATGAGTATGTCAATATAAATAAATTTAAATTTAACTTCAGTTCACAAAACATTACAAATAATTATCCTATTGAATAAATTAAACCTAATGTATGTTACTAACAACCCTAAACCCTAAACATACAACACCCTAAACACTCAAACATAAACCCTAAAACAACCACCGTCAACCCCAAACCCCCATCCCTAAACCTGTCAACCAAAAACCCTAAACCCTACACCATTAACCTAAACATCATCAACGCTATACCCTACAACCTAAACCCTTAACCCTAACACAAACACCATAAACACAAAACAATGAACAATAAAACAAACTCACTAAACCTTACTTAAACCCTAATCCCAAAACCCAAAACCCAAAACCCTAAACACTCAACACCATTAACCAAACACACATAACCCTAAACACTCAAACAAACAGCGTCCACCCCAAACCCTAATCCCTAAACCCATAAACCAAACACTTTAAACACCAAACCATTAACCTAAACCCTTAACCCTAACCCAAACACCCCACACACAAAACAATCAACCATAAAACAAACTCCCTAAACCCTAAACACTCAAACAAACACCATAACCCCCAAATTGTTAACACTAAACATTTAACCTAACCTAAACACCATCAACCATAAACCCTAAACTCTAAACCATAAACCCTAAACCCTAAACACCATCAACACTTAACCCTAACCCCTAAACCATATACCCTTAACCATAAACCCTAACCACTAAACCCTAAACACTAAACATTTAACCTAACCTAAACACCATTAATGTAACACCCCAATATTTTATTGATAGACTATGAATTCAAGAAAATATTTAAGGATGATTAGAAAATTATAATTCATCATATAGAAGAATTTTTAGCACTTGATACACATGGTAAAATAAAATTCAATTTGAACTATTCTGGTTATTAGAAAATTCTATAAAAATGCTAAACATAACCTTAGGAGTTTTCTTGTAAT
>PYAF01004756.1:127934-144080 GCA_007407185.1 Glycine tomentella | reverse complement strand
CTAAATAACGCGCAAGGCACTTATATTTTCTAAAATGGTTTTAAAATTAATGGAATTTTCATTTGAACCTTCAGTTCTAAATCTAGTTTTTGAAAACAACCAAGATTTGTGGCAATTGCATTCTTTCTGTTTTTGAAAAAAAATTTAGCAATTAAAAATAAATACGTAAATAAAAGCAAAGTAGAAGCGGTCGTTATAATTAACACTAAACCATAAACCATAAACCATAAACCCTAAACCCTAAACCCTTAATCATCAACCCTAACCCCTACACCCTAAACACTAAACACTTAACCTAACCTAAACACCCTCAACACTACACCATAAACCATAAACCATAAACCCTAAACCCTCAACCCAATACACCATCAACACTCAACCCTAAACCCTACACCCTTAGCCATAAACCCTTAACACTAAACATTTAACCTAACCTAAACAGCATTAACACTAAACCATTAACCATAAACACTAAACACTAAACCCTTTAACCTAATCTAAACACCATTAACACTAAACCATCAACCCCAACCCATAAACCCTACACCCTTAACCCTAAATACTAAACACTAAACCCTAAGCCCTAAGTCCTAAACCCATAACCCTAAACACTAAACATTTGACCCTAAACCCTATGCTCTAACAATTTTCTACGAACCTAACATGTACATTGCTAACAATTTCATATTGCTCTAACAATTTCATATTGCTCTAACAATTTTCTAATTCAATAATATAACATATTAAATAATATTCAAAATTACTAAATTCACTTACTTGTTGGCAGAGCTTTGCTGCAGAAATAATCTACTCAAACTTCACAGAGAAAGGTAAAAAACTTTTAGAGAGAGAAGCTGAAATAGTAGGAATGGTAAAAAGTAATATTTTTTGCCCATATATTGTACCCAAACATGTGTTTGGCAACCCCAGATTTCAAAATAGTTTTCAAACTGCACTAGATTTCAAATTAGTTTTTAATTTGTATTATTTTAAAAAATTTTCCCATCTTTTTCTCTGTTGGAAAAGAGAATAAGAGAGAATGTAAAAATTCTAGCTCGTTTTGTCCCCCCAACAAAATAGTTGTTTTACCAACAGAAAGTGTGAAATTATGCTATTTTAGATACGGTAGTTATGTGCTTAGCCTCCCGCCAAGTAATAAACCAACGCCGCCCTTAATAGTTAAATAACACTCTTCCTTTCTTACCTTGTTTAAACGGTATAATTTGCATCATCATCTATTCTAAGATCTAATTCACTATTACTTGTGTTGTTTTTTATATGTTCATTATCAAAACTTGTAAAGAGGACCTTAGTCTTATTTATAACTATTCTTTGAGTTTAGTTAGAAGACAAACAAATCAAAATGGCTCGAAGTTTATCTAGGGTGTTTAGCTTTTAAGTTAATCTTCAAGTCTTTCAACATATTTCTAATTGTAATCATGTAATTCTTATTAATGAAATGATATAAATATTTTGTAATAAAAATAGTATTAATGTAATTTCATTTCAATCTACTATGAATATAAAAAAGTTATATTATCATTAATTAGAAGGAATAATAAATATAAATTAAGCTTAATGAACATGTGCTTTCATTATAAAAATTTTTACATTAGCCATTAATAAGATATAATAAGTGATATGACTTTTAAAATAATTATTATTATGAATGTATAACCTATTTTCTTATAAAAAAATCTAAAATAATTAATACAAAAATTAACAAAATCGCTATATATGATAATTTGTATATATATATATATATATATTATATATATATATATGACAATGGAACTTTTATTTAATATCATTCTAAATTCAAAAGCATATATTGTTATTATATAAATTTTTACACTATTATTAGAAATCATCTTTAATATAAAATTTTAAATAAATGTTACAAAATTTAAGAAATTTATTATACTTGATAATTTGTAAGATCATCCCTAATGCTTGTTGTTTATTTTAAGATATTGATATTTAGTTTTTTTTAACCATTAAAGGAGGTTTATGTGTCATGTTAGGTTGCTTAACATTAGGTTTTATTGTTTCTATAAGTAACAATTACTTATGATTAAAAAAAAAAATTCTTGTCATTTTAAGGGTGAGTCATTTAAGTTTGTGGGTTATTTAGAACATCGATCTCCAATACTCTTTGCTTAATGACTTGCTTATTTTAAGACACTGTTGAATAGTTTTTTTTTTTTTTTTTATCATTAAAGGATATTTACATGTCTTGGTGGATTGCTTTAAATTAAGCTTTAGTTGTTTATTGAATAAAAATATGTTGTTCCCATTTAAGGAGAGTCATTTAAGGGTTGTTTAAAATTATATTATTGGAGTGAAATGTATACGAGTTTTTTAATTATGTTTTTTTGTTAGACAGAGTAACTCAATGAGTTGCTTAAATCATACCTGTTAAAGATGTCCTTGATTCTTTAAAATTATATTATTGGAATAAAATGTGTATAAGTTGATTAAGAACAATTAACTAGAGATATAAAAAAAATTAAAATATGTTACTTAAATTGCAGCAACCGGAAATGCTCTAATCGAATCACTAGTTAATTTTCACTGTTGTTATTGATTTATTGTATATTGTTGTGTATATGACTTCTGGATCTGGATATTTGAACGAAGAATTATGTGGAATGGAGTTTGACATTCATGAGAATTGAGAAGACGCGTACTAAGTAAATCATATTTTTTTAGATATTTCTATTTTGTTATCATGTGTGCTGAAATTGATATATTATTATATATTGATGTATATATTAATTTTATTATTTGTTTTAGTTTTTTATTTATTTATTGTCCTTTTCGATTTATTTGTTGATGGCTTATGTGACTCTGAAAACAATAAATAAATAAAAGTCAATTTGATATTAGTTATCTTTATTATTTTATTCTAAAGGGGCTTAAGAGAGACAAATAATTAGAAAAAAAATGTTGAAACTTAAAAATTTTCAGTAAATTAAAAACAATTATTTCTGAAGTAACACATAAGTTTTTTTTTTTTTTTAAAAAGGCTTTCAATTTTAAAATATATATATATATATATATATATATATATTCATTTGAAAGTATGTATTTTATAAACTATCTCATTTAAATTGAGGATCTTTATGGAAAAAGAAAAAATAATAATAAATAACACTACAAATCCAACAACTACGCATGAACAATGTAATGTCTTGGGTTTAAGCATGGAATTAAGCCTGGATTAAGCTTATGATTAAGAGTTATAACCATGAATTAGAGTCCCTAAAAGGAAAGTAATAGGCTGTTCTGGCCATGTGGTGCGACCCGCGTGGGGTCTGGCGCTATCCGCAAGGGAGGATTAAATCAGGGCAATACTTGCGGCCTTCTGACGCTATTAGCGTGGACATGGCGCTACTTGCGTGGATGGTTCGAACTTGTGGCGCGGTCAGCGCGAGGCATGGCACAATCCGCATAGCATGGTTGAATCAGGCCAATGCTGGCGGCCATCTCACCCTATCCGCGTGGCTGTGGCGCTAACAACGTGAGTTGTTCGAGCCTTTGGCGCGATTCGCGCGGGACATGGCGCGATCCGCGCAGGACTTTCGAGTCAGTTTTATAAATAGCTT
This sequence comes from Glycine tomentella, assembly GCA_007407185.1. NCBI lineage: Eukaryota > Viridiplantae > Streptophyta > Magnoliopsida > Fabales > Fabaceae > Glycine > Glycine tomentella. Next base: position 140,472 of record PYAF01004756.1, on the reverse strand, counting down.
GTCTTGGACGAAAATTGAAAGGAAAAGAGAGAGAGAGAGAGAGAGAGAGGGAAGCCATTGGTGGACCATTGAGCTTTATATCTTCTCCATTTCTCATCTAAACACCTCTGACCCAACTGAGAAACTGTTCAGAGCCTCGAGATAAGCTAGAGACCCAGCTTTATTCTCGACAAGAGGCGGTAAACGGCGAGATCGTGATTCTAAGGGAGTCATTGGAATCGAAGAACCAGAGGCGAATGAGGCTTTGATTGAGCGACCTACCTTAGGGAAAGTGATTCCCTGGTGTGTCTTGACTGCACAGAGGTAAGAAACTCGAGCCTTAGCCGTTGATTCTGTGTTTGGGTTTTGGGTTGGATTTTGAGTACCTTGAGAGGTGTTTTTGGAGGTGTTAGAGCCGTTATTAGGCTTGGACTCTGTAGAGTTTTGTGTTCAGAGGGTTACTCTGATAGAGCCTTGAGTCATCATTATTGATGAAGTTTGATTTTGGCTCTGAGTAGGTATAAGCAGAGGTAAAAGGGTGATTATTTGGCTAGTATGAACCTTAGAGTAGTTGACAAAGTTGCTCATGAGATAGTATGGTTGTTGTTTGCCAGTGGGAATTGGTGATAATAAGAGGTTTGGAATTGATCTGTATAAGCAGGGATATGCCTTGAACAGAGTCTTAGAAGAGGCTCTGGAGCCTTGTGTAGGCTGAGTAGGATCCTTCTGAGGGTCTGAGAATCACTTGTGGAGTGATTGTTATGAGTTATGTGGAAGGAATTGTAGTTTCCTTTCGATCTAACGGCTTAGGACCGTTGCTAATGCATTGTGTATTTGTTTTATGTAGGACGTGAGCTTGATAGTTCTAGTGGTGGTGACCACGAGGCCGGGAGAGCCAGTATTTTGCCTAGAGCAGGTAAGCTCTTGGTTCTTGCATGTGCGTCCTTTCATGTGTTCCACCATGCTCCAATGGGAGAATGGTTCTGTTGTGATTATATGCATATATATGGAAATTGTATGTTGTTATGATTTACTGCTGAATGGTGTGTTGTACCCTGTGATAGGGTGATTGATGTGAATTGATATGAGATGTTTAATCTGTGAGTTGCACCTGAGATGGGTGGTTGATATGTATAGCTATAAATTGTATAGCTTATGATTTGTCTGACTGATTGTTGAATCCTATGGTAGTAGGATAGATGACTGAGATTGAGTAAGACCTGATGTGAGATGCTCCTGTGATATAGACGTAGCCTCCCGAATGAAGATGTTCCTATATCTACAGATGTAGCCTCCTCAGGCAATTGTATTGAGATAGGTTATGAGATGTTCCTGCGATATAGATGTAGTCTCCTGGTTGGAGAGGTTCCTATATCTGCAGATGTAGCCTCATTATAAAGAGATGTTCCCATTATATAGATGTAGCTTCCAAGTGGAGATGTTCCTATATATACGGATGTAGCCTCTGATAGATGTATTGAGATCCTGTCACGAGATGTTCCTAGTATATAGAGGTAGCCTCCCTGGGCGGAGATGTTCCTATATACATAGATGTAGCCTCTGCAAGATAGTGATATATGTGATGAATGGCTGTATGCCATGAGTATAGCCTGATTATTGACAGGTGGATGTGCATTGATGGTGCATGTTGATTGATTGAGAGATTCACTGATGTTGATGTGATTGTTTTGATATACTATTTTCATGTATATGTATGAAAGTGAACCAGGGGAAGGAAATACCTTCAAGGGCCCTGAGTTTACTGAGATTTTATATCTCACCCCTTATGTGGGGCTTATGTTTGTAGGTGAATCCTCAGGAGGAGTTGATAGATCCCAAGGCAAGAAGCCTGTGCAGGGATAGCTGTGTTTGGAACCTTAGGCATAGATGACTCGAGCATGTGGCTCTGATGTTTTGTATTTTGCCTTTAGTTTTGGTTTTATTGTACCCTGAGGGGATATATTTGTACAATTTTGTACTTAAACACAGTTTCTATGTATATTCACCATATTATAATGTATAGTGTTTATGATAGTGACCTTTGATGACGTAACTCTTAGTTTATGTTTCCAAACTGTTTAAACTCTGATGATTATATGTGTGTTTGTTGATTAATGTCTGGTAATGACCTTGATGATTGAATGGGGCGTTACAAACAATCCTTACAAAATCATCTACTGAATTTTCTCACATGCATTGTTCATTATTTGATAAAGAAATTAGAATTTTTTATGGATTAAAAAAGTTGATTTCAAATTAAAAATTAATAGTGAAAAAAGTAAAAAAAAATTAGAGATTTCAAATTGAAAACCAAATTAAATTGTTATGATTTTGTAATATATTAAAAACATTGGTTAATATGAAGAGAGACCATAAAGTTGATAAGATCAAATAAAATAGATGAAGAAAAAGATAAAATATTACATTAGATGATAAAAAAAACGATAACAAAAATAGATGAAGAATAAAAAGACATCAAAATTATTATGGGACTAAAAAAGAGTTGATTTCAAATTTAAATGAGAGTAAACAAGGACTTCAAATTGAAATTGAAATTAAAATTTAAAAAAAGAAAGGAAACTAAGATTTTGAAATTGAAAAAAACATTTATGATTGTTGAGTTAGTAATATATTTTAAAACAAGATTGATTAATGAGGAAGAGGAACCATAAAGTTGATTAGATGAAGAAAAAAAAAAAGAAATATGACAATAGATGATGATAATGATAGTAAAGATTAGAGATATAACAATAGATGTATTGAATAAAGTGTGTTGAATAAAAGATAACAAAATATATGATAAAAAAGAAGAATTAAAACAATGGATTATTACTTCCTTCTTGCTTGAAGAGCATGTTCTTTCACATATAAAAAAAAAATTATTTCCTTTGCTACTTCCTTCTTGCGTGAAATACAAAGCATGCAACCACAAACAATCATGGATGAATCTGGAAGTTTGGGTTGTATCAAATATATTGAGTTATTTTCTAACATTAACCAATGTGACACCAGTAAAACATGAAAATAATAATAAAAAAATGAACCTTAAATGTATTGTTATAATTGACTCATTATAATTTTCATCCTTTTGAATCTAAAAAATGAATTTGCAAAGAAACATGAAAACCAAATTACAACCAAAAAGATAATTATATAGATAAAGTAAAAACATGAAAATGCAATAAAAGAAAGAGAAATACAAATAACAAAAGTGAAAGATGAATGAAGAAGAGAAAATGGTGCGCCATGTTAAAAACAACATGTCGATTTATTTTTATTTTATTTTTTGCTTTTGTGAGCAGTTTATGTTTGATAGCAAAATTGTAGATAATTCAAAATTAAAAAGAAATGTAGATAGTTACGTGAGTGGTTAAATAAATTGTGAAACATGAAATTTTTTTTTAAAAAATAAAATAATATTGGATAACTTTTGTAGTGAGTGCATAGAAGGTAGAGAAAAATATTCAAACAAGTAGAGAAAAAATAATAGAAATTTTTAATTTATTTACAGTTGTTTTTATTTCTATTTTTTTTATTTTGTAGAAAGAAAATATTAAGAGACAAAAGAGATATATAGAAAGTCAGGTATGTATTGTGGGATTGTAGAATTCAAAATAAAGATCATGGTAATTATGAGTGATTATATATGAAAGTAACGCACGTTCTTTTTTATTTTTTTGGATTTCTGCTTCTTTTTTTTTATCATTTTATTGAAGTTGAACTTAAAAGATATGATAACTTTTTTTGGAATAATTAAGAAACATATATGTTTATATAAAAATAGAGACAAAAATAGTTTTCAAATGAGATATTTTCTTTCTTTATTATTACTATTATAGAAAGGATCGGATTATAATACTTTATTATCAATAATTGCGTGTTTTTCTATTTGACAATAATTCCCTTCTAGATGGATTGACATTAATATAAAACAATTTAATAACAACTTATTTTCATTCCCCGTAATGGCTTTGAGTCATTGACTTCAAACCATAGGTTTTAAAATCGGATCGATCTGGTCGGTCTGACCCGTCAGACCAGGAACCTGTGGATCGGGTCGGTCATCAAGTTGGATCGAAGATGTCATCAACCAGGAATAGCCCACTCTGACCTGATCGGGTCAATGGTCCAACCGGTGACCCGTCGACCAGGACGGTTAACTCTTTAAAAAAAAAATTGTTGCCGAACCTAAGATCGACATCATTTTTTGTTAGGTTTCCAAAATCAAAACTCTTATGCCTTCTGCGTCTATGCTTTATGTTCCAATCTCGAAACTCCAAAGTTCCTTCTAGTTCCAAGTTTGTGCCCATTCAATCTTTGTTCGCGTCGTCCAGTTTGCGCGTTGTGCCGTCACAGCGTGGCTGTGTTGGTATCGTCTTCCATTTGCGCCACTTCAAGAGCTCAGCTTCAAGGCTAGACCAATCATGTGGCCGTGTCGCAGTGTCGATCTTGTCTCCCATACAGCTCCCACTCTAAAGAGTAAAGACTAAAGAGGTATATTCAGAATCTTAAACAATTGTTCCCACTTAGTAGAACCTGAAACTAGAATGTTTCAAATTTCCATAACGACGACTCGTATGAGCGGTTGGCTGCTAAACTAGTCACCAACTATTTAATATAATTTTTGAGTTAATAAAGTTAAGTTTGGTGTGTGAAGTGTGAACTGCTCATGTTGGTTTTCATAATTATCTCATTGTCATACTGAAGTAATATAACTCGTGTCTTTTAATTCTTTATCAGTTGTTCACTTGTTCTTATGTAACATGGTTAGTGGTAAAGAACTAGAGATTCCTGTATCTATACTTCTCTGAACTAGCATTGCTTTTTGTCTCTTAGAATGTGGGTATTCATTTGCTTAATATCAACTCACATTTTAGTTCTTAGGATCCTGTCCTTGTTTTGTACAACTATACAAGTCTTATTTATGCTTTCATATTACTATATAAATGATTGTGAAGATGAAAGTGGTTGAGAGGTGAAAGCTAAAGCATTGAACAAGAAAAATAAGCTTTTAAATTATTAAACACTGGTATTCTTTGGATGTTTGAGAATATATTCATCTGACTAATACTTTTATACTTGTAAATTTCCATTTGGGATGTGGAATACAAGTGGTTGGCTAAACTAGTCACCAGCTATTTGTCCAAAGTTTTGATAAATAAAATCTTTCTAATTAAGACAAAAGCTTGTCCTTGCACATTTGGATACATGTGGAATGATGTGGGTGGGTGTATTGGATTACCCAAGCTGTTCCATTTTCACGTTTGCTTTTTTTTTTTTTTTTGGACCCAATGGCAATTGCAGCCTTGTAGGCTTTGGCAAATGGCTGTGATCCCATTTGATCATAAAATGCCTCCTATGACTTTTGGCTCCAAAGTAAAGGATAAAGAGTCTGATACTTTTTACAGTACAACCACTTTTTAATTATAGTTGTTGGGATACATTTACAAAACTACAGGGTTAAGCTGGGCAATTTATTTTTGAGCATCGCTGACCTTGTTTGAAAAACTAGTAGGTCTTAGTTCTTACTAAATCCATTTTCTTGGCTGTAAAAGCTACTACTGAGTTACTTCCATAGAAGTCATTCCTAATAAGAATCAATTATGAACATCTTAACCAAACAACAAATACTATAAGCATTTATTTTGGACTGGCTGGATTGATTTTATATGGCACAAAATCTAAACATATATGGCTTTAATGTCCAACCATAAGCATTGAAAAAGAAGATACATGATTACTATACTCAAACTGCAACTTATGAACAAATTAAATTGGCACAAAACCAATATTACAAAGCAACTTCTCATCTACTTATGTAGAGCTGAGATGAAGAAATTAAGTAGTCCAGGATGTCATGAAACTGATCTACCTTAAAAAATGGCTTAACATATGATTTAAATCAAGATTAAATATATAAGGTATAGCACAGGTCATGTGAACGATCTTGTGAGGATTCATTTTGTAGAGAATAGTCTGATTTCTAAGCTACCTTAGCCATATTACTCTCCCAGAAAGTATAAACAGAAATCATAAAATCCAAGAATAATCTAATATGTCAACTTCAAAGTAATCATGATTAACAAGTAGCAAAAGAAGTTAAAATATTTCAAGTCATGATCCCAAACCAATGTTGTGATGTTGAGAAGGCTTAAAAAGCAAAACAAAAACAACACCCATGAAAAAAAAGAAAAAAGAGCCTATCACATGTAAGGAATACTTCAGAGTTAATATAAATTACAACTGTTAGTATAGGAATTAATTCCACAGCTGTCTATTATTTTCTTTAAAGCTGTCATGCTCTCTATAACACCTTATAGAAAGTAGGGATACTCAATTTGAGGGCATTTATGAGTGTGAATGTGTGATTTGTCAAAGTTTGGAGTTTACTTTCCTCTTCTGGTGTGAGAATGAGACTGCAGTTCTAAATACTTCTTTATGCTTTTAATTAAAATCTTGATTTTGAGTGACACTAAAGAGGAAAGACTGAACCTTTTATCTTAGCTCCAACATTCCTTTAACAATGTTGAATATAGTAGGTACTGCACATGCACCATGCACCATGCACCAACCTTCTTTTTACTTTATAGTTTCCCTTGGTTGAAAATGGATTATTGAGTGAGAACGAAATAACATTCTTTTGTTGGGTTGGCTGAAAATGGGTTATTGCCTTATTAGGTGGGAAATAACAATCTATACTTTTGTATTGATAATTTTGTTCCTTAAACTTTAAAATATAAGTAAATTAATGAAAAAAGGTGTCTAAATTTATTAATTATTAGTGTTTAATTGTATCAAAGATGACGTCTGGTGGTGAAATACCAACATCCCAAGAAGCATTTACTCAAAATTCAAGGCCTAATATTAGAGTAAAGACTGACATAGCTTGGGCACATTGTAAGCTCATTCAAGAGGGTGACAAGAATGCTATGATGTGTATTTATTGTGATAAAATTGTTAGGGGAGGTGGAATTAATAGATTTTAGAGTTACTTGGCTGGTGAAAAGGGTCAAGTTTCTTTATGCAAGAAGATGCCTCCCGATGTTCGTTATCAAATGAAACAAAATATTGAAGACAATAAGAGCAAGAATAAGAAGAGAAGAATTGATGAAGAACATGATTTTTATTCACCCAGTGAAGAAGGTGGTGAAATGCCAATAGAAATGGAACAACAAAATGGTCACATTGGGAATTATTTTCAACCTAGAACCACTCCTGGATCTCAACCTACCTTAAAAAGTGTGCTACAGAATAAACAAGTGATACGAAAATGTGACCTTGCTATTGCTAAATGGTTTATTGATGCATATATTCCATTTAATGCATCTAATTCTGCATATTTTCAGCCTATGATTGATGCTCTCTGTAGCATGAGTCCAGGATAGAAGGCTCCAAGTATGCATTGTCTTCGTGGTGATTTGTTAAATAGTTGGGTTGATGATGTGCATAAGATTGTGGATAATTATCGTTCCATTTGGAAAAAAACTGGTTGTACTATTATGGTAGATGGATGGACTGATAGGAAAAGGAAAACTCTTATCAATTTTTTGGTTTATTGTCCTAAAGGAACTGTTTTTTCTAAAATTTGTTGATGCCTCTCTCATGCTTCTAAATCTGCTGATTTATTATTTAAGTTTTTCAAGGATGTCGTGTTACATGTTGGTCCTGAAAATGTAGTTCAAATAGTAACTGATAATGTTGCCAATTATGTTGCTGCTAGTAAGTTACTGGAGAAAGAGTTTCCTAAACTGTTTTGGCCTCCTTGCGCAACACATTGCATCAATTTGATGTTGCAAGACATGGGAAAATTGGAGGAAGTTAGTGAGACTATGTCACATGCCTCAAAAATTACTAAATATATTTATAATCATTGCTATGATTTGCTTTTTTATGAGAAAGTGTACAGGTGGAAGGGAAATACTCCGTCCTGCTCCTACTCGCTTTGCCACTAATTTCATTGCTTTGCAGAGTATTTTGGCTCAAAAGGATGCATTGAGAGTCATGGTAACATCTAAAGAATGGACAAGCTCAGCTTATGCCAAAGAAGCTAAGGCAAAACAATTTGTGGAACAAGTGTTAGACTCTGTGTTTTGGAGTAAATGTGTTGATGTAGTCAAACTGGCTGAGCCACTTGTATATGTGTTGCGTATGGTTGATAGTGAAACCTGTTATGGGTTTTATTTACCAAGCCATGTATAAAGCTAGAGAAGAGATGGTAAAGAGGTTTCGAAGAAATAAAACAAAAGTAGAGACTTACTTGAAAATCTTAGATCATCGTTGGGATGCACAACTTCACAAAAATCTCCATGCCGTGGGTTATTGGTTAAATCCTGCTTATCGATTTAATGAGGAAGAATTTGAACAACACATGACTACAACAACTGGTCTGTTGGATGTCATTGAAAGATATGCTCACGGAGATGGTCAGTTGCGAAGTAAGCTAACTAGTGAGAAGAAAGTTGAAAGTAATGCTGAGTTGGATTTTGGAAGACAAGTTGCTTTGGATGAACAAAATACAGTCATGTCAGTTAACTTTCATAACTTTTAATTTGTAATCGTTCTTAATATTTATTTGTGAATTGTGACTTTATTTGTTATTAATTTATTTTATGACATGCAATATTTTAGATCAATGGTGGGCATATTATGGATGTGGGGTACCACATTTGCAAAAGTTGGCTATTTGTATATTAAGCCAAACTTGTAGTGCTTCAGGCTGTGATAGAATTTGGAATGTATTTGAGCACATTCATTCAAAAAAAAAAAGAAATAGGTTGGAGCATCAGAAACTTAATGATTTAGTCTATGTTCGTTACAACTTGAAGTTGCAAAATAGGTATTATTATATTTTTATTCTTTTTCATTGTTTATTTTTTTATATTACATATGGTTACATGTTTGTAAATGTGCTTAGGAAAAAGAGACAACAAAGCTATGATCCTATCAATTTAGAAACACTTGATGACCATGTTGATTGGGTAATGGAGGATTCACCACCATTCTTAACCGTAGAGGAGGTGGATGCATTATGCAAAGACCTTGCAAATATGACCATTCAACCACTTTCAAATGATATTGATATATTTTAATCATATTTTTATTTCAAATTTGTTTCATACTTGTTATCTCTAAATGCTAATTAGTAATTAGTACTTTCTATCTAATTTTTTTGACATAGGTCCTTTAAATTTGGATGATGATGTTGATGAAGCACAAGACAATCCCATGGAAAACATGAATTTAAATGAAAGCAATGTTGATCATGAAGTTACAATAGGAGATTCTTCTGAGTTTTTAAATGAAGAAGTTCCTGAAAATGACAATGACTTAGTTTATGCTCCTTGGTCGTAGAAAATAGTTGAAGTGTTGAATTTGTTTAGGAACACATATTGAACTTAAAATTTATTTTATTTAGCTTATGTTTGTGATATTTGTTACTTGTTTGTTTGAACTTGGACAATGATGTGTTTTTTTAACATTTTAGAATCTAATTATCTATGTTATGGAATAATATTAATTTGTGATTTTTTTAAAAGTATTTTAAGGCATTGTCATGTGGGTCAATCAATGATCCACCGGTTCGACCATTAACTGAGTCAAGCGGTTTAATCAGTGACCCATCGGTTCGACCACTAACCGGGTCATGCGGGTCAATCAGTGACCCACCGGTTCGACCATTGACCCAGTACATTGACCGGGTCAATTACCAAATCGGTTTTTAAAACTATGCTCCAGAAGACAATGTTTAATAAATCAAATTATACTAGATACGTCCTGTCATAACATGTAGTGTAATTAAAAAGCTAACTGCATGTGTTTTTAAAGTGCTTGTTGTACTGCTTAACCAAAAAAAGTGCTTGTACTGTTGTATGTTAGATTAGCACAGATCAAATTTGAAAAAATAATTATTTAATCCAAATAGATTATTTTTAATTGTATTATGAATTAATTTTAATATATTATTAATGTAAAAATCTATATTATTAACTAATTAGAAAATTTCTTAATATAACCTTTTGAATAACATAATATTTTTTGATACGAATACGGACGAAATCCACTTGTTAAAATATTATTGAATAAATATTAAATTAAAAAAGATAACATATTTGACGGAATTTAGGGTGGATTGTTTTATACTTCCACTTTTCTAAAATAATTATTGTTTTATATAGATTAAGAAAAATAATAAATAAATTTATAAAATAAACCTTACATCATTATTTTTATTTTCTTAGATTTTGTAGTTCATCTTTAATATATAAGAAATATAAATAAAAAATTAATTATATTATATTTAAAAGTTAAAACTGTTATTATTTTAACATAATGTTTTTTCTTACAACGATGATTATATTAGGACCAAGGAAGTATATATGATTTTGTATCAAACGGATTTGCACTTTTTAGCATTTTCTTTTGAATAATATTTATGTTTATCTTTATCATAATAGAATTTTTTCCTACTTCTTAATTTAAAAAATTATATAAACATTAATTATGATAATTAGAACAATTATATTTTTTAATTTGAAATCTTTATTTTTATTATAATAAAAATAATTAAGGATGAGCGGAAAGTTTATTTAGAGATTTTTTTCTATTTTTTAATTCATTAAATTATATAAATATAATAATTAAGGTAATTAAAATAACTATATATCTTCTAAATTTGAAATAATTAAATTAACTATTACCAATATATATCTTATCATTCTTACCAAAATCTGAAAGTGTCACGTGTTAAGATGGATGTGGTTCAGGTGGATTTAGACTCTGTACGTCGGACAATGAGCTAGCAATAGTAAGAGGGGGGACCGGCAAAACAAAGTAGATGACTCTGATGCTCAAGTAAATATATCAATTATGTAAAAAGAAAAGCATATAGCTAAGTATGAGAATGAGTAAGTTGTGTGTGTGACTGATGAGAGATGTCTATAAAGGTTATATGAAACCTGTATTTATGGGATGAGTCTGAGCCTTGGGCTTTTGGAGATAATTAACCTGTAAATAAGGTTAATAGATAATTAGAGGGTGTAGATAATTCGTACCTTGTAGATAATTTGTAGCTTGTAGATAATTAGGTACCTATTATTTGAAATGTGGTTGTAGCATTATCAATAATATTTGAATAAATAAGCTTAGAGATAACATGTCAACAGTAACAGTTAAGATGCTAAGGGGAGTGCATCCGGGCTCTTGTAGCAAGGCTGATTGTTGGATATAGGGGGAGCATCATGAAGAATGGAAGAATTTGATTCAAGATTGGTTTTGAGCTTTCAACATGCTTGGATGCCTTGAAGTTGTAATTGATTCACGTGTAAGAGAAAGGCTAATATGATGATCCATGCATTGCATTCACTCATTCATTCATAAACTTAAATGGTTTTCATAAAGAATAACAAAGCTTTTATAATTTGGTTAAGGTTTTAATATGATTGAAAGGTTTTTGGAAAAATACCATTTTTTACTAGTTTAATTGATTACTTTACTAATATAATCAATTATTATGTTTGATCGAAGGTCGTACTCGGACAAATTAATATAGTTTAAATGTAGTACTAGGAAGTGACTCCTAGGTCGTCTCTCAAGGATCAATTGTCTGCGTTAGGGATCAAAAACGTGTAAAGGGGGTTTTTTTTGACAGAATGCAAGAAATTCTAAAATAGAACAGAATTACTAATTAATTGCAGTGATTAAAAAACAAGTCAGACCTTAGAACAGATTGCGCCTCTAATATCCTTGGTTCACGAAAGATAATCTGTCCTACTTAATTCTTATCAGTCCAGGTTAATCTACTAAGCGAAGATTAACCTAAAACTTCATTACATGAATTAAGCAAACGTGAACCTCGTTAGGGCAAGCTCTCAGGATTAAGCAACCTAAGATTACTGAATCAATCAATATCAGAATCATTAAGCATGACTCTAATTCGAAAAATACAGAATAGAAACCCAACAAGGAAGAACCAAGCAGAAAATGAATTGCAAATACAGAGAACCTCCATTAGAGGGTTTGCAATCTGTCCTAGGGTCCAACCCTAGATTTAGCCTTCCATTAATTCGAAATTAACAACAGAAACGTAAATTGAAACGAAACTGAACATTAAACGAAATTCAACTGCAAAAACGAAATTAAACAGAAATGAAAACGAAAACCTAAATCTAATTACTGAAAGCAGAAAACAAAAACGAGATATGAAACTTGAAACAGAAACGAAATAGCACTGAATTGAAACGCAACTGTATTCAGAAACGAAAAACCCTAAAAACAGAGAGAAAGCAGAAAACGAAAATGCTAAAAAAACCCTAAACGGAAATAGTCTGTCTGTGTTGTAGACGAAAATTAGTGTGTCTCTGTATGGGCACATTAATTGAAATATATAGAGACTGACCTAAACGAAAATTGGGCTTTTCCTAACAATTTTGGCCCAAAAACGAAAATAAAATAAAATGAAAATAAAATGCTGATGCCACATCCCAATCTTCAAGTCCATGCATTAATTCCAAGCCCATTTAATTATTAATCTGCCCTGAAAATAAAAATTGGAATAATTAAA